>CM019230.1:4517522-4978420 GCA_009741485.1 Malurus cyaneus samueli
GCTGCCATTAAGCTTGAGAGCAAAATCACTGCTGCAACATCCATCACAGCTCCTTGTGCTTACACAGCTGGCAGGCCGAAGTCACCCCATTATTTTGGAAATAAATGCATTTTGGTTGAACTTTTGACTGTTGCCAATGCCCTCTTCCCCCATTACTCACACCAAACTGAATTAACACTCAATCAATATTTCTCTAAGAATGTGGCAAAAGAACATGAATGAGCTTGATTAAGATTCTGATAAAGTCTGAATTGTGATATCTACATCATAGATCAACAAGATCCAGACAGAAATTACAACCATATATATATAAAAGTCCCACTTTTCCTTAATTTCTTCTGTACCTTTTAGTATCTTTCTTGTGTGTTTTTTTCCTAGCAGCACCTATCTCTTCAGAATGACATCTAAAATGGTGTGTGAAACTCTATTTGTCATATATATATAGATAGCACTATCATTTGTACTGCAGTTCACAGCAAAATGCAGGGCTAATGGTGGGAAAAAAGTAAAGCCTTTATGTGTGGGAAATGGCAGAGCAAGAAGAGTCAAAACAGAAGAAAATGTGGTCTTGAAACAAGTAAATCAACTTAAAAATAAATTGTGAACTCGAGCAGAGTTCATGTTTGATAAGTCACTGGATAAAAACCAAAATACCATCCTTAGGATGGGGCTATTTCACTGTTTTAGGCAAAGAAATCAAGGCAGAGTCATCATTTCAGATTTGCCCCAGGGGATATCAGTCCAGAGTGCAGAATCCCGAGCTGAAAGGAACAGGAAAACAGCAAAACCACAACAAAGAGGCAGCACTAGAGCAGGCACTGGCCCTGGCAGCTTTGCTGAGCGCTGTGAGTTGTGTGCTCAGACCTGTCCCGTTTTTATGAGCTCAGGGTAACAGCATCCACCAGCACAGAGCACTGCCTGGGCAGCACCACTCGCCGTGCCTCTACTCCATCCATCATTCCCAGCTCCCAGCAAGAAGCCCACAAAGCCAGCAGAGGCTTTAAAAACTTAATGAGAAAGATGTAAGGAAAAAAAATGTACGGCTGTTTGTTCCAGAGCCCGGCGCTGCTGGTGGCTCACGCTCCGAGCTGCGGCGTCAGTTCCACACCGAGGGTTTTACTGCTCTGGCAAGGAATCCAATGTTTCATTGGTAACCAAATCTTGGTGTCCCCAGTGCTGCTTCTGACAGTAATGGTGCCTGAGAGGTTCAGGACTGGCTCTGGTTTTAGTTTTTCAGCACAAAGTAAGATCTGTAACAAAAGCTATTAATGCGGTTTGAGTTTCAAATAAAGCTTTGCTTATTATGCAGGTCCTGATCTCATGATGTTTCTGTGCTCCTGAGTTCATCAAATAAAGAACAAAACCAGAAATGTTGAGAGTGGCCATCACTTCAATATCAAAGACCCAATGTCCTTTCAAAAGAGACTGCCACAGAGCTGGGTGAAGGTGAAAAACGGGAGAACAATTTTTATTTATCTCAATCAATGTGCTCATGCTCAGAAATTTACCTCCATCACTGGCACAAATAAGTCCCAAGGAAAGAAGTCTCCATAGATTCAGCCAACCCAAATAAAAGCTATTATTGAAATAGGCTTTGGGAGTAATGAGTTTCAGTTCCTTTACTTCTCAAAGCCCTCTGCTCCTTTCAAATGAAATCAAGAAGATTCAGTTTTAATATATCCTGTGATTTTCCTTAAATATTTCAGTGTTTATATCCACAAAATTTTTTCTTAGAGCAACATACAGAATTCAGCATATCTTTAAATACAGAAATGTTGGGATATCTCACTTCTCATGTGGAAAACTTGGTTAAGGTGAGCGTGCAGCAGCCAGAGAGCTCACATCAGACATGCCAGAGATTTTTGAGCTTTAAATGAAAATATTCAAACATGTTTAGTTCCTTGTCTTTCAGACAGTGAAAAGATCTGAGAGTAAGCATGAATCCGTCTTGTAAACACACTGTGATTACTCTGTGATCTATCTGTTGACAATATGTAACTAAAGATACAGAAATCCCTTGTTTCTGACAGTATTAAATTAATATAAATGATAGATATACTGATATGCCACCAAATATTCCCATCTTACATCAGCAGGGAAAAAGTGAAAACCATGAACACCAGAAGAGGAGCCCTCTTTCACACAATTCAGAGTAAGTCTCTGTTGTTTGGGGTGCACATTATTAATTTCTACTTCTTTATTTTTTATTGTGGTGTGTTTATTCCTCTTTCCTTTCCATCAAAATGAATAATGAGCTGTTCCTGCTGCTACTGATTTCAATGAAAGTCTTTGTGCTCTGTGTCACACCTCGCTGAGGCAGGTTTGATTCATACAGGTAACAACAGGCATACTTTATGACAGTTTTCCAAAAGCTGAAAAAAATTATTTTTCATTTCTAGAGAAATATATTTAAACATGAACTTTGTCGCAGTGGCCAAAAAGAATTACAAGATGAAGCAGGACAGCTATTTATTTTGCTGTAAAATCCAGTGAATTTAATTCACAGATTCCTGCTGGTTTAAAGAGGTTTTGGATCTGGACCTGGCTGAGATGAAGATTGTGATTTTATTGCTTTCATGGCAACCAACGACTTTGAATCTTCTGTCACTGACATTGAACAGATAAATGAGATGGCTCCATTTTGTTTAAAAATACCTCTCATTCAGTTCAACTCTTTCCTGCAGAAAGAGACGCCCAAACACTACTTAAATAATTAAGAACAATATAAATGAAGAAATGAATATATAAATATAGTATATGGAGAGATGGATGGATGGATGGATGGATGGATGGATGGATGGATGGATGGATGGATGGATGGATGGATGGATGGATGGATGGATGGATAACACTGTGGGATATGATTTGGCTGGTTTTGTGTTTAAAATACTCATTTGAGAGGGCTCAATTCACAGCCACTCCTGTGTAGGACCCAATTTTTATACAGATCCCAAGCACTCAGTGAAGATGACTGGGGATGATTCATGGCCCATAACAGCGTCCCCATAAAGCTCCCTGCCTGTAGAGCAGCGGGATTGTCACCCTGGATAATGACAACTGCAGGCCTGGGAGATTTTCAATCAGCCTCCATGTGCTCTGCATCACCAGCTGGTGACACTTTTACTTGTAGGGCACGGCCACGGTGAATCAGGAGCTGTCTGTGCACACATCTGTCACTGGGGAAGGCACAGACCGTGCTTTGCTCCTTCTCTCAGGTGACAGACACCTGGTGAACAGGCACAAGGATGACACTGGGGAACCTCTCAGTGCTGCTCTGGGCTCACATTCCTCTGCTTTCTCCTGGAAATGCTCACCCCTACACCCCCAAAATGTTCATCTAAGAGCACAGCACCCCCAGCCTCCGCTTTGTGCAGGAGGGACAAAAGCCTGTGTGTCCAGGGAGGATTTGGGTGACACGATCTGCATGCACAGAATGAATGATTTTTGTTATGCTGTGCAACAATCTGGTGCTGAGTTTCTTTAGGAAATGTTTCAATTCCGTCATCTCAACTTCCACCAGGGGTGTTTGGCAAGTCCTCTTTGTTGAAGGACAAAGCATTGAACACATAATGCCTTGAACAACCACATCAGCACCAGCACATCCCTTTTTTCTTTACTGAAACAGGTTTTCTCTTTTCTAATTTATGCTTATCAATGCAAGGTATAATACATGAGATTTGTCTTTTAAATCCAACATGGTTTCACTTCAATGTTTCCCTCACCCCCCAATGCAAGTTTATCCTGCAGAACCAATGGGAGATACAGGATTGGATGTTTTTTCATCTGTATAAAGAATTTATGATCTTATAACACATGCAGAAGTTCCCTGAAAAAAAACCCCAAACCCCTCTCTTTGATTTCACCCACAAAAACACACTAAAATCTGAATATATTTAACTTCTTTCTCCTGCTGTGGAATTGCTCATATGCAGGAAACCAAGGCTGCATTGGGTACGACTGTTTTGCAGGGCTGTAGCCTGGTTTATAATGTGTATTCTTCTTTTTCTGTGCCGTGTCTTCCATTTTCATTATGCCTCAATTAATGCACTGAAATATGCCAAGTGGTTTCACATGAAATATTATTCTCATTTTAATCAGTTTAGCATCAAAGGTTTCAGGCTGGCATTTTCTAGGTTAGTGCGTAGGGTGTTTATTAATTTGTCTGTGATGCCTTCTCTCATTAGTGTTTAATGGAATTTCAAGCAATCCCAGCAGCTAGGAGATAATTTATTTTTTAAACACATTTTTATCAGTGTATTAAACAATCAGACTCTCTATTGTTTCTGAATCATCTGGAGTGCTTGTTTCATCTGCAGATTGGAGAGCTGCTGCACTCTGAGCCCTGATTGCACAGGGCTGAAAAAGAACCATTTTTTATTTAAATTTCGCTCAACTGAAATTTCCCTGCAAGCCCTGGGATTTGGATCCTCCAATTTCCCCTTGCAAAGGACGTGGCCAAAGCAAATGTCACCCAGCCCTGATCCAGTGAATCCATTTAGAGGCAGAAAAGGCTCCTGCCACACCCTTTACAAATCTGCTGCACAGCCAGGCTCAAACCAACACCAGCACTCACTTCCCCTTCCCTCTCACCTTATTTTCCAAGGAGCCCTATTTAACATTATCCCCACTATGCAAATTCTCATCAGCTAAGAATATATCAATGTCTACTAAGTATTGACCCGAGATATCGAGTTTAGACTGTCAAGAGTTACAGAAGCCATTAAAAATGTCCAAAATTTTGAAGGAAATCAAATATTTGCATCAAGTAAAGCAGTATTTCAAACAGGAGCTTGTGTTCCAAAAGGATTTTTAAAGGATCCCATAACAGTCAAAATAGACTTTTCAATAATTTCAATGCTTTAATTATACATTTGAAAAAAATATTTAGCACTAGAATGAATCGTGAGGGCTTAATTTCATACAGGAATTTTTTAAATCTAGTAATAAACTCTATGGGGAAAACAAAACCAGGGGTTTTCTGTTTTTACAAGGGTGAATAAAACCCAGTAAAACAGAATAGGATTTCCATGGACATGGCCTATCTGCAGTAATCACGAGGCGTGGTTTGGCATATGAAATATGAATTCCAGGGTTTGACAGAGGTGAACAGTAACTGTGCAAACAGATCCGAGGCTGCTTTTGTTTTCATTGCTGTGACATCCTCTTCTCTCAAGCCTGTACAAATAAAGAACTGTTCTTCTTGATCACAGTGCCATGAAATCCCATTTACATTCTCATTCCTGGCTCATGTTCCTGTTTCACTTGGTTTCCTGTGCCAGACGAGTCAAACCCCGACTGCAGCCGGTATTGAAGGAGCTCAACAAGCACCAAATGAGATCTCACAGCTTTCTCAGTGCTCCACGTGCTGCTGTTTCTGCTAAAGGAGAGAGCTCAGAGTTTCACATGGGCTCTTGATTCATCCCTCCTGCCCCTGAGAGGACAGGCTGTAAAAACAGAAGGGTTGGTGCTGTCCTGACTGGATATTTAATATGCCCTGATGTTTATAGTGCTCTGCAGCCTCTGCTGTCCTCTCTGTCCCTTCTCCTCCTCTTTCCTCTGAAGGGATTTTCTTGTTTTCTCCTACCAGCACAGAGTTTTGCACAGTTCTCAGGGATGCTTTTCCCCTGGGTTATGATTGTTCCCTTCCTGGGGCTCCCAGAAATAGGAAAGAGCTGTAAAGACCCTTCACAGAGGGGCAAACTCTGCTGTCCCCTGTAGATAAGGACTCCTCAGAGGGAGGATTCTGTGTCTTGGGGTGTCAGACAGATCCTGTCACAGGGAAAACCTTTCTGTGTTTGGAATCTCTGAAATCAAAACAGAAATCCCACCAAACCTGTGCCATGGAGGGGAACCAGCTCCTGCCAGTGGGATGCTCTTAAAAGCAGAAATGGTGAGGAACTAAGAGACCCAGCACAATGCTCTGTTTTGGCAAAAAAAACCACCCCAATCTGAACATTTGCTGTGATTTTTGCAGGCTCAAACACTCAGTGAGGATGAGCAGTGAGGACAAATGTCAGTAATGAAGAATAAATCTATCACTGGACTGCCTGAGTAGCAGCTTCTCAGGAAAGTTATTATTTTCTGTATCAACAGCTCAGAAAATGTTTAAAATCTCCTTTTGAAAAAGTAACTGTGGCTGATTAACTAGCTCATTGCTTTCACTACATTTTGCCTCTGATTCTGTTGCTGGGCATCCCTGAAAAGAGCCTGGCCCCATCCTCTTCTCACCCAGACACTGCTGTCAAATGCCCCATGATTTGTACCTGCCTCACCCCATCTTCTTCTGTGGAAAAAAAACAAACAATACTGTTGTGCTCTGTCTCATTTTGTGAGCTCTTCATCCAAAATAAAAGCAATTCTGGGGGAATGTAACTCGTGTTGTATGGGAGAAATGCAGCATTATCAGCGCGGAAAATGTGTCCTTCAGCACGGAGTCCTTGAGTTTTTCCTTCAAGGAACAACAGCAGCAGGAAAAACAATGAGGTTGGCTCTCGAAAGGCTAACAAATACCAGGCTGCATAATTAAAATTACCTTTCTGTTAAACATCAAGATAGCATGAACGTGAAATAATGCCACATTTATATGCTTGATTAGAGAATTCAGTTTTCTTCAGAATACTGTTAAAAGCAGAGAGGAAAAATCCAGCATAATGGTAATATATGTTAATTTTTTGCTAATTGTATGAACTGTTGGTATCATACCTTATGTAAAGCTCTTCCACGCCTCCCAGATTTGCTTGCAAGCTACAGAGCTAAAATTGAAAAGGTTTCTGTACATGTTTTCACGGGGAAGTTACTAATTGCTATGCATTTTGTTCTGCTTTCTTCTATCCCAGAAATGCAAACAGGAGCGTGGGTTTTCCTGATGAAACAGAACCTCCTCCTGAAGGAGGGCCCGTGGAGCAGGAGCTGCAGATGCTTTTGTTGTTATTTCAGAAGGAACAGCACAATTTATCCTGGATGAGTCCAATAATGCCACAGCCTGGTGAGGCTCGAATCTCAAGTGGCAATTTAGGGAGCCCACACTCCAGACTGCCAAATCCCAATCTATCCCTGCTCCCTGAGCTGCTCCTGCTCTGCAGCCGTGCCCGAGTTCACCAGCCCAAGGATTATCCTCACTGAACACGGGGATATGAGATTGTTCCTCTGGCAGCACTGGGAAAAAAAACCCTCATTTCCTCCAAGCTCAATTTAAGGAGTCTGATATAAGAACTGCTGAAATAGAGGACTTAACTCAAGAAATAGCATCTTCTAAAGGCACATGTGAGGCAAAAATTCCTCATTTCTGCAGAAAACCTTGGCAGCATCATAGCAGGCTTACACTGGTTGGTGGATTTCTCGAAGCAGTAGCTGTGCTGTGGATGAAGCTTCCATTTTAGAGCACAACAAAAATTGAGAACAGACTTGGAAGTCCAAACCACAACTGGAATTTAGAACTTCCATCCCAGTGGAAATAGAAAGAAACTTTGCTGCGTGTCAGATCTGAACAGAACACTGAGTTTGCACGTTTTCAGGTGAGCAGAAATTCTCGGTGAAAAATCCCCAGGAGCATGGGAACGTTTCATTGGAAGGATAATAACAAGGGACAATGTAGAAGAGTCCAGGTGGAACAAGATAAAATACAGTGACAAAGTCGAATCTTATACCAACTTACACATTTTCCCACCTATTATTTTTAAGAAGTCCCTGTCTCCCTGAGAAACACATTTTGATTCATCTGTATTTTCTGACAGGACGCTGTTGTGTCAAGAATTTTTCCCCATGCCAGTCGTCACATTTTGAAGACTTTGTGACAATCATAGAAATGTTCCCTACAGTGAGTCAATTCCCACAGAATGACAAAAAAAAAAAAAGAGGCAGAAGACGCTTTCACTCGAATGAGACAAACTGAATGCACTGCAAATTTCCTGGGATTGCTGAATTAAAATATTCACCCCAGAGATCCTTTTAAAACTTCTTGAATTTCTTGGCATTTGAAGTACATCACTTTTATGATCAGGGATAAAATTCTATAGAGAGGAAATAAGGGATCCTCACTTATACCTTTCAATATCTCATTTTTCATCAAAATCTATTTCAAATTACATGTGATCAAGACAGAATCTTTAACCAAGATTGAATTTTTTTTACAAGACAAGTACATTTAATTGCCTTTTGCCATGATCAAAGCCGAGTCAACTTGATTTTGCCAATAATTCATGAGCTTGCATGAATATGCAAAACTTTTTCTGTGCAGGTTGGCATTATTAAATTTGACTTTTCCCAAGAGCAGGGAAATGAATTGAATGAGAGGGGAATTAAGAAGAAGAACAGGTGATAAATAAATGGATACAAAGAGAATCCTGTCACTTAAGCTGTTTTGGCACAAATATCCCTTTCCTGCCCCAAGATTCACTCACTGCCAGGTCCCAGGTTGCTGTTTACTCTGCTGTCTTTTGGTTTTGGGAATATTTTGATGAAAGCCTTTCCAGCAAACACTAATGTAAAGCAATTCATGATGGCAACAGCATTCAATTCCGCTGTGCCAAAATGCCCTGACCCTCATCATTTAAAAATAATTCCCCTTTTGCTTTCATCAGCTGAAGATCACCAGAAGTTTGCAGCTCAGTGGGAAGTAAAACACTGACTATGCACTTTGTTTCCTTCAGAGAGAAAGCATATCTGTCATTCATGTCATACAGAGTTGTCTGCAGAAGTAAAACATTCTGTTCATGTAGGAAAACTGCCTGGAACCACAAAAGACTGATTTTGCTCCCTGAGTGACTCTGACACATTTGATGGTGGCATCTGCCTTGGTTTACATGCAGCATATGCATTAAGGACCCGATAGGCCATGTCCAAATTGTGCTGAAGCATCTCTGAAGGAATGGATGGGCTCCTCATCCATTAAAAATTAGGACAAAACCCCCTTGAACAACTTTTTTATTCACTTTATGAGAAGAACTCATCCTCTGCCCTGTCTGCAACGAAAATTTCTGGGTATCAGGCTGGGAAAGCACCCAGAACCCTCAGCTTGGCTTTCCTGGGAACACTCAGCTCTGCTCAGTGTCTGACCTGGCATTCTCAATATTGGGAATATTTTCAATAGGGAACATCTTTAACTAGGATTCAAATCAAACAGATCAATAAAAACATTCTCCACCCCATCATACACACCCTCCAGCCCTGAAATCTATAATAGATAAATGATATTAGTTGACTTTTCGAGTTTATGATACTGAAGAAAATTGAAGTTCAGGCCTTTCAGAAATGGAAGGACAGAAATCAGAGCTCTGACAATTCTTCAGGAAAGTGAACTGTACATTAGGCAAATAAAATAGGAAACTAATGCTTGAGAAGAGCAACAAAAGAAACAACAAACAAACAAAAAAAATTATGCTGTCAAACAGTCAGAATACCAAGCCAAAAAACCCCATTCAGAATTCCAAACAATTCCCTGCACCCCTCACTCCTGAGCTGATGCCACACAAAGAGGGTACAAAGAGAAATATGCAACACAAAAATGCAGTTTTCTCTTCAGGGAAACCAATAACCTTAATGGAAGGAAAGTGAGGAGGAAATACTACATTTAAAAATCTAGTGGCTCCCTTGGAAATAACACTCCCTGGTTTTCTTTTGAAATCTCCCCCATACATATGCAGTACAATGAATTATATTGAAATGGATGAGCTCCTGTCATCTATTATTTGAAATGTGAGTTGAGGTTCACTTTAAATCATTCCTCTGCCAGAGAACAGATAAAAAAAGAGGATCCAATAGTTTCTACCCTGAAAGCCATTCCCCATAAATATATGTCTCCTGTTGACAATATATTGGATGAGCTTGTTTACAGATTCCTGTTCCTATGGTCTCGGGTAGTCCCCAGCCTCTAAGCTTTATTCTCACCACAATATGTGTTTTAGGTAGTCATGTATAGTAAAATAATGATGGTTTTAGAAATACATGGACTATTCCTTGATGAATTATGAAAAACTAAGGGAAAAGAGGAGAAAGCACGTGACACAGAACTCTGCTCCATGAGTGCCTGTGGCAAATGGTTTTTCTGCACAGACCCTGCTCCGTGCTTGCAGAAGGACAAAAGTAATGTTTTATGTATATTTTTTCCCAATGAACCTGTTCTGTTAATGCACTCAGAAAAACAGCAACCTGATTTCAGATAATTTGCTTTCTCCCTCCCCTTGTACAGGACAGTTGATGCCTCTTAAACATGCAAACAGCAGCAGCATCACCTTCCTACTTTCCCTGTCATTTCCAAAGCCAGGCCACGGTGATGATCACCTCAAGAAGCTGCTGCTTCCCTTTCCCAGAGATATGAGCAGTGGAAGGTTTGATAACTCCAAACCGTGCTCAGCAGCCATCAATCCCCATTTTCCTAATCACGATAAATATGTGATGTGTCCAGCTGATGGATGGCTCAGGCACCGGCTGCTTCCCAGCTTTGGCATCACTGTGACAAATAAATATGGATGGGCTGCAGGTGGGCTTGGTACTTGTGCTGCTTGTTTGGGTTTTTGGAAGAGAAACACTCCGTCTCCTTCAGCCTTCCTCACAGATCTGATCTGATGAAATTAACTTCCAGCCATATCCCTGAATAAACAGTCAAATAACCTAGCAACAATTTTTCCTAGCAGAGCTAGAAAATGATCTTCCCTGCCAGCAAAGTGCCGACATTTCTTGCAACAATGCACGCACGTATCGGTAGGAAACAATGGAAATGATTTGCCTGCATTTCCAGATCCCAAAGTACTCCATTCCAACTAGGAAGCACACACTAAACATGACAGATATGTGGGGAAAGCAGTGGTTGCATATGAAGCTGTGGATTACTATTTTGCATGGTAAAACATGAGCATTTACATGAACATTTAACAGACTGTGTTTTTATCAATTTTGAAGGAATGTTATACACGTACACACATTTTAATTTAGAAATTAAACACCTTTTGTCTACCAGACTATGGGCTAAATGGTCATTTTCCCTCTGAAAGCACAACACCTTATTGCACGTCCATTATGCTTTGGAAGATCTTGGTCACTGGGAATTTTTCAGGCACGCTTGCTGTGCAGCATTTCAGTTGTGGGCTTTGAATAAAAGTTTAATATGAAACTCAAATTCAAGAAAGAATTTAGTACTGAAATAATCTGAATGAAGTCATACCTCTAAATAGCGTATTTCTGTGACAATAGCTCCCCAGAGTGCCTGCCAGAGAGCAGGACCTTGCTTTCCAAGGCTGTCAAACACAGATTACAGCTACAACCAAAAGTTTAGAAGGAAATAATAAATCTCAAGCAATTTCCTGAACATCTTTCCAGAGCTACTGCTTGAATCTGCAGCTCTCCTGCTGAATTCTGAGTTCCTTGTAATTAGATTAGACATATTTCTGCCACACACTTGCTTTAAAACACGGAATGCATGTTGGATTACAAATATGACTTGTTCCAACATATGTTAAGCATTTCAGATCTCTCTGAGCATAAAACAAACAGCTACAGTTCTAACAACACTCATTTTCAGTGCAGGTTTTAATCACATAGAAGTGGAACACGGAGCACTGCTCAGTCCAGTGAAAACTATTAATAGCCATGGATCATGGATATCATTCCTACAAATGCAATTTGAAATACTGGTGTGTACAATTTCAGTATTATTATTGTTATTCACTGCGGGCTGTTAAACATCTTTCTCAATATTGTTTTACTGATTCAAATCAACGCTAATTAAAATCTGTGAAGCACTTGATCATTCAAGACATTATGTGAATGCCAGGGAATTCTGCTGCAATGCAACTTTAACAAGTACTCCTACTATTGATTATTTATGAATCATGAAAAGATGTTTGATACTTCACAGACATAGAAAATGACAGGTTTTCTGTCCTTGTATGCTTAGAAAATGGAGAGATATAAAAATGAATGTATTGGTTTGCTTTTTGTCAGTTTATCTTGACATAATATCAGTCTTGCATCATCGTAACAACTTGGAGGATCTAAGCAGAATCTTAAATCTCGTTTGATTTGAAGTGAGCTGTGTTTTGATGCCAAGTACAGAGTCAGCCACTTGATACTTTAAAAGACAGTTAAAGGCTTAGGATAAACAATTTAAAACACCCCAGCTAATTGCAGCAGAAAATATGAGATTTGCTTTAGAGAATCATCTTTTATTTTTCCTAAGCCAGTAATTCTAGCTTTTCTCAGAGGGAGTTTTTCTTCCTTTAGGTATGCAAATCAATTTTCTACATATCACTAATTAGATTTCTAATGAATGTGCATTTGGAGGAGATGGTGGCCTATTTGCTCATTAACTGAAGGGTGAAGAGGCAGCCTCATGATTTTCTCTCTTGGTTCAGCACGTTGCACTCTCATCCACTCTGGTACTTTCTGTGGGGTGTGAGGCTGAGGAGCAAATGTTATTTAATGCTGGAGAAGGGCTGAACTCCCCACTGCTGTGGTTGCAGACAGCCATTGTGGGGGTTTCAACCTTCAAAATACTCAGAAAATCTCTCCACAAAGCTCAAGCCACCATTTGGGGTCTGAGATACAGCTGCTCCTATAACTTACCCTCTACTGTTTTTCATAATTAGAGATTATAAAAATACCAACTCTCATTTTGCACACTTGTCAAAGTCCTCCTTGTCCAGAGTATTTTATTACAAGATACTCCCACAAGGCAGATTCTTTATAGGCACTTCATGTGAATGCTAAGTAGTTTGCTAAATAATAAAACTACTGGGAGACAGATACTGGAAGAAAATATTAAAGGAAAAGGACATGCATGGAAACAATTGGTCAAAATAGAGAACAAGGCTACAGCTTCAAGAAGATTTAGGAGTTTCTTATGAGAAACTGTTAATTTAAAGTACTTGAGCATAACCCCACCTGTGCCTCACCAAAGCTGGAAATGGAGCTGGCAGATCAATAAATGACAGGTTAGAAATCACTGCCAGGTGCAATCATCCAACAGCCTCATGACAGGCAGCACACAGGCTGAGCATGTGGATTGCATTATTCCAGCTGAAAGAATGGAAATCAGCATTCCTTGCATGAGGATGTAACTTGTTCCTGGGGCTGACTTCAACTCCGTCCCTAAATTCAACCCAACCTTAATTCCTCTCCAGAATGTCCAGCTCATCCCAGCCCTAATTCTCTCCCAAAACCACTGCTACAAGACCTTTTCTGTACAGCTGTACCCTCTACCCTCCCTGAATAACTAAGGATCTGCTTTGCATTGTCAATACCTGCACCTGCAGTTTGAAAACAATCCCCCAACAGGTTGCAAACTGAGAAAAAAACATCCTTACACAAAACCATCCAGAAAGAGAAAAAATTGTGAACTCCATTATATCAGGTACATTGTATCACCTCATCAAAATATAGGCATACGATGATTATTTTATAAAACAAGCCCAGGTTTGCATGTGACCAGGTAGGGGCATTAATGCTCTACTCTTTCACAGCTTCTCAAGGCGCTTTAGCAATGCAGGCATTGTTGCATTCCTGGTCCCACTGCAGAGCAGAAGGTCATTTGTCCATGGCACAGCTTGGAGCAGTCAGATGCTCATTTCTTCTTCATTTGTGTACTGCACTCGCCTGCCAATGCAAAGCGCTCCTGTAATGCACACTGAGACACTGGGAATTCAGATATAAAGCTCTTACTGCAGCTCTATTCCTCAGCCTTTATGAGATGGATGGAGTTGGTGGTGAATAGATCAGATCTTTCTCTATCAATATTCCTTTAGGAATCAGCCTTTGCTGATTTAACAGCACATCATCATCCCACCACTTCCCAGAGCATCTATTAGGGAAACACAGAGCTCTGCAGCCCCCTCGCTGACATCCCAAACTGAGCCATTTGCTGCCTTCAGGTGTTTGTGGAAGGGCTGTTTAGCATAACGAGAGTCCGCTACGCTTGCCATGAATTTCACAGCAGCCTCCAAGAAAATCTATGGGGGAGCTGTTGGCTGGAGCAGCGTGCCAAGCACAGTTCTGGCTGCACTCGTGTGCATCGTGACTCGCAGACACGAACACATTCGGGACCCAACTGGTCTCAGCAGCAGAAAGAGGCAGGAATAAACACTTGGGTTGATTCAGTATTGGATAAGTAGCACTGGTCACTTAGCAACCTTCCCTTCTTGGAGAGATGCAGATGGTTAAACACCTGCAGCAGTCTACAAATCACGGGTAAGGTTTTTCTTTCGTGCCTGTTTGGCACTCCAAAAGCTTCTTCCATTTTACACAGCTTCTTATGTTCCATCCCTTCAAAAGGGAGGAGAGTTGCCAATCATCTGCTGGGAGCAAGACTGAAGTAACCCATTCAGTCGCAAGAGAAAGAGTTAAAATGAATTTGAGCACAGTCTTGGGCACTGAGAATTCTCCTGGCAAAAGTTTTTGTTGTAACTTCCTTTAAGGTAAATATGTTGCCAAGAAATATCAATCTGCAATTGAGCATAACAATCACGTTTAGGCAGCTAGAAAGAACTTGAATAAAAAAAAAAAAGATACTCAACTCTCCCTAGTTATGTTTGGTGTGTTACCTATTGATTATTAGCAATAAATCAGTATGATATTCATTGCTTTTCCTCCTCCTCTCTTAATTTCATGCACAGTATAAAAATCAGAGATTAAAGAACCACAATGTAGTCCTTTATTGCTGCACACTACTGGATAAATTATGTTTTTTGTCATATTTATCACTTGGGTGTAACGGGCAGCTTGGCCTGTGTGAGCAGTGCAGGATCCCTTGTGCTGCCACTGACCTGGCTGTAAATCCAGGGGTGATACTTTGCTCCCCTCTGGGTCCACAGCCTGGGGATCGATGTAGGTGATGCATGGAGGACATGGATATTGTGAGGAGCAGTAATTACAGAACAGGAACAAAGCAGATGAGCTCACATTCCTCTTTCCAGCAGCACCAAGTGTCATTCTCTAAACTGATGGCAAAGAACAAACACTCAGACTGAGGGATTTCTTCACTCTGTGCATCTGAGAGTCCAAAAGTGAATGAGGAGTTGCAGAGATTAGATATTTGCAAGAACATCAATAATATCTACTATTATGATTATAAATTTAAACAAAAAACCTCAGCCCTTAAAAGTTCCTGAATGCATCCAAACTTGTACTTCAGGGAGAGTTTATAGATCTTACTCTGTCTTGGAAGATGGGAAAAACTTTCCCCCTAGAGCTCCTTAGACTGCAATTGCCTCTTGTTTGTGTTTGCCATGAAGGCTGTGGTATAAACCCTTTCTGTGACAGATATGAGCTGCACAGGCACTGCACTGATCCAGTGCATTAACTCCCATGTTTCTGTCCTGGAAATACTATCAATTTTATATAAAACTTTCTGCTTTCCTCCTTCATCGTATTTACCACATGAATGAGCCAGCAGAGGGGTTTAATCTCTCTCTTTTGAAAGACTGAAGACAGCACTGCAGCCTGATACTGATCTACTCAGGCTCTTTTATCTCTCTAATGGTCAACGCTGACATGTACTTAAGGAGGCTGAGAAAACAATGACAAAATAAACACTGGCTAAAGAAGAATCATTTCTGCCACTGATTAGATAGTTCAGGATTTCTGCACATCCTCCGTGGCTCATCTCTGCTGTGATCCACCCAGACACAATGGTTTTGGCTGGCTGTGCAGCTCATGGCAATTCTAAATGTCCTTGTTGGTTCAGACACCCACTGACATTTTTCTGCCTGGACAGATATAATTTTAAGCACTTTTTCTGCTGTTATAGCAAATGTATTTGTGGGTGATTTAATCACCAGATGGCCATGCTGGATTTTCAACCATTATGTCACAGAATCATAGAATCACTTAGACCAGATGGGAATTTTAAGACCATCAACTCCAGCTGTGTGTCACTCATATTTTCCTCAAGAAGGACACCTCTTTTGTTGTAAATAATCTTTATAAGTGTCATGACACCAAGGTTTTGGTTTAGGTGTTGTGAGTTTTTTCTCCTCAACCATTTTTTTGGCATTTTAAGATGTTTCTCTGCCTGTGTGAACAAGAATGTGAGGCAAGGCTGAAGGTGCATCACTGACAGCCCTATGGAAACCATGGCAGCAAAAATTTGAAATGAACTTTGTGATGTCAGAAATCAACTTTTGTTTAGCTTTACTCTTCCTACACAGTCAGATTCAGGTAGAGAATTCTGGGATCCTCTAACACAAAAGTTGTCATTTTGCTGTTGTGCCTTGTGTTACTGGTGATCAGTTTTTAAGAAGGAGCTGTGTGTTTTTCCCATGGTAATGTAAAACCTTAGCAGCCAAGCACTTCACACTTCAGTCATCTAAACTAGACTCATGTTTACATGATTGCATGAAAAAGTATATAAGGAAAAAAAAAAGAGTAGGAACTAATTAAAGATGCTTCAGGGCTTAACTTAACTAGCTGTATAAAAATATGTTTCTTTTTAAAGCACTTATAAAAATCTTAAACTTTCATAAAGAAGTGATGCTGAACCATTTGTGGTGACACACTAAAATGTGATTTATCATCCTGAATAGCTCTCCATTCAGCCAGCACACGAAGGCATCTGTCAGGTTTGCTCTTAGGACAGAAATAGACTTCATGGTTTAGATGCCAAATTATATTTGACATTTAATTTACCATTCTATGAAGCTGTAATATTTCACCTAAGCAGAAGTGGAAGAAAACAGCAGGAAATTCCATTTGCCAACAAGAAATGCCAGCTCTCCTCGCTCTCAATAATCAGGTGTCTGAAGTACTGCATTATTGACCATAACAGAGTACATCTACACATGATGAATGTGATGGAATAGAGAGGAAATTTTGTAGATAGAAGTGGAGGAGTGAAGCACATACTGAGAATGAGTGGTTCTTACCTCTTTGTCCTGACTGGGGCTGGAGTAACAGCACTGCCACACAAATGCTGGTCACATGAAACAAAAAATTCAGAACAAGACATATTTCCAGCATCAGCAGGCTTGGAACCAGTCCTGGAGCAGGAGCAGGGTTGGGGGTTCTCATACAGTGGGACAAGGAGCAAGTGGAGTGTCAGACTCTTTGTACATCAACTTTTTTCACAGTCACCTGAATCTTTCGTAAAACTTTGAAAGGCAAAGCTGGAGTTGTTTCCAATAACTTCATGCACCGTAAAGAAAAGAAAAAAAAAGTTAATTTTGAGCATTTGTCAGCAAAGGAAACTGCAGACTTCTCCCAGGAAGACTCAGGACATAAACAAGACTACAATTATGCCTGGTCCATATTTGTAGCTGCCAAAGTGGTTTGGATATTCCAAGCTCTCCCGGTGAAGTTTTCATTAATGCGGGACATAAAACTGCTCTTACAGAGCGTATGAAAATTAATTGGCCTACAGGAGCAAAAAACTATGAGCAAAAATATTCAAAAGCAAGTAAATCATCAATTACAAAGAAGCTGTGTTTAGACTCAGATGCCATGGGACTGTAGCAAATCAGGTTTCAAAATGACCATTTCCTTTACCTGCAGAAAGAAAGCTTTGAATTTCATTGTTGCACAAGGGTTAGACTCTGGTGTGAGTGCAAGTGGTGCTGCAGGTGGGCACTGAATGGATTCACAAATGCTTTCTTAAAACAGTAAAGTGCTGCTTACTTTCCTTTCATGCATACTGGGATTTTAAAAATTATTATTAAGCAATCAAATAACTGTGGCCCATCTGTGAGCCAGTAATAGAAATGAATTATTGTGCCCTTCATCAGTTTTGCTTTATCTGTCAGTGGCTACCAAGTTAGCCCATTGATTTTGACATTTGCCGATGCTGTCACGTGCAGAAGGGAAATTGGTTGGGATGGTTTAATTTCAGGATGTGTGAGCTGAGGGTGATCATTAACAGACACTCCGGCAGCTCCAGGTCTGTGGCTTTCCCTCGGAAGTTATCAAAGTCCCCAGGCCTGATCCAGTCAAACTCACTGTTATTAACAACAACAAATACATATGAGATAGCAGCTCTTCTTGCTTACACCAAGCCATTTCACAAAGAAAGAAACTTGACAAATAAAGATACTGAGATGCAAATGATTTTGAGAAGGGTGACCTATGCTGGAGTATCAGCATCAGGAACAAAACTCAATTTCCTGATTCCCAGTCCAATCCTTTATCCACAACCCCTCATCTGTTTATTTTTTGTATGTTGGGTATTCCCCTCTCAGAGCTGGATGGGTCAGTAAAGCAGCACCTCATCCTACATTAACATAAAATCAATATTCAAATGGTGCCTGTTTGATTGGACTGTACTGGATAAATCAGTCTGTAAATAACATAAAGAAAACAGGCTTCGATATTTATAGTTATCATGAAGAATTTAGTGATGGCAGTACAGTATATCACCGACATTAATTTCATTAGATATGAATTGTACCAGCATGACATTGATATATTATAATTAAAACTAATGATCCATTGATTCCTATCCAGAAATCCAGTTAAGATGACAAATATTCTTCTAGAACAGACCAACAAATAAATATTAAAAGCACACAAAAGTGCAGGAGGTAAATTCTGCCTTCAGCTATGCCAAGGTTCATATGCCAGTAACATTATTTAAGTTAGGACTAGAGCATGAATAAAGGGAGAGTTGGTGATGATTTGGAAGCTCACTGTGTCAGAAGCAGCATGCCACCAACTCTCATGAAAAATTTGTTGGAATATAGGAACTATCAGAGGAACTTCAAGCTGTAAAGGGGAACTGCTGCCCCTCACCCAAATTTACAAAAATATACATAGATTAGATCTATTCTGATGGGAGGAGAAAGACGTTTTATTTGAGGAGCTTTTCAAATGCCATTTCAATGTCAGCCATATCTAGACTCCTCCATGATCACATCAGCTCTATTTGAGAAAAAAAAGCTGCTGGTACCTGCCCAAGACCCAGTGCTAATAATCCCTAAGTGCTTAGTCCCACTTTATCAGAAGGAAGTGAAAGGGAACAGCAGGAATTCTTCTGAAGAAATGGACTGAATCAACCTAAAATTCTTTCATTGTTTACCTGAAGTGTCATTCAGGACAAAGAACAATACAGATCCTTCTTTCCTCCCAGATAAAAATTCACCAGTCTCGTGTGTGCTGCAGACACAATTACTCATATCTCTTGCTGTCCTTTGCTTTTGTTACATGATTTTCCTACAATTAGACCTTAAAAGAATTAACCCTCCTCTCACCATAAACTGGAGAGACAACTTCTGAATGTTTAATAAATGCAGCAAAGCAGATTAGACACAGTCCTTTAACTCAACAGCAGGAGCATCATCTGGATTTCAGCATCTGTTTCTGGTTCTGCTGTTGGCTTGCTAACTGAAACAGTTACATTTGTCAAAATTTTCGAAGTTTAGAAAAACTTCTATTGATTTGCACCACTATATGCACATTTGCTGTAGGCCTAACACATCCTGAACAACCCAAACATTTGTTTGACTGAGGAGGCCACAAAGTGGGAGAAATTTATCTATTTACAGTTGTGAAATGAGAGAGATGTCCTTCATTTGGTCACCACCTGGCTGAACAAGGCCCTCAGAATTTCTATTCAAACAGTCCAGGGTAAAAAATTGATCAAATCCCAAATCTTCCCAGAGGGATTCAGCTCATTTAGGACCTCCCTTTCCCATTAGT
Source organism: Malurus cyaneus samueli (assembly GCA_009741485.1). Taxonomy (NCBI): domain Eukaryota; kingdom Metazoa; phylum Chordata; class Aves; order Passeriformes; family Maluridae; genus Malurus; species Malurus cyaneus. Next base: position 4,537,134 of record CM019230.1, read on the forward strand.
CAAAAGAGGGATCTATGAACATCTTTACCCACCAAAAATCTTTCCTCACCTGCTTGAACTCAGACCTGTTGCTTGTCTCCCCTTCCCTAATCAAGAAAAGAACATTTTCCCATTTCCCCCTCTCTTTGCAGAGACAATCACCCCCCTCATTTTAGCAGAGCTTTGGCAGTGCAGAGTTTGAGTGTGAGATAAGAAGTGCAGGAACCCACAAAGGCCCTGTGTGACCAGAGACATAAACAGAGAGATGTGCAGAGCACCTCCTAAGGGGCAGGATACATATGCACCTTAATTAAACCTCTTTCTGCAGGCTAAGCTGATTCATTGCACCAATAACTGCTGGTTTGAGGAGAGCACACGTTTAATTTACAAATTAGTGGATTACAGTAATATGTGTAACAACATATTAAATGAAGCATTAAGGTAATACAACCCAAACGACACATGATAAACTATAGAAGCATATATACAAATTTGATTTAATATCTCAGCTTCCTTTGCCCTCTGCCAGTCTGATTGCCTTTGCATAATCCATGTTTCTAATTATCCCCTGGTATGCCTTGCATATAAATAGCTAATTAGATAGTGTCCCTGTCAGCTATGAAGTATGTAATATCTGAAAAAAATACTCCTTTGGAAATTTAATTTAGGATAACAGATTGTGCCATCCAACTGAAGAATTAAAGCCTTCAGTTTACTAATATGTTTGTGCATTTAATATGAACCTCACACTATTATATTAGTGCCCCCAAATGCATTCAATAGTTTTATTCTTTTTCAAAAAAATCAGTCTGTCAGAAGCTTGTACAGTAATTACAGTAAGATGCTTAAGATCTAAAAATCACATTTTGGATGATGATTTTACATGTGCATCAACTGTCTGCTGAACATGTGCAAAATACATGCAAAATTCTCACCTGCAGCTCTAGAAACTGCAAGAGCAAATAATTCAGAAGGGCTGGACAGTGCTCTGTGCTCCTCCTGCTCATAGCCAGATGTTCCAGGGACTGGGGATGTTCTGAGTGGAATAACCCTGAATATCAAATGCCTTTTCCCCCTCTTGCCTTGTCAGTTATTGCCCACTTCAGATGCCACCTTGAGCAATGCCCACAAAACACTTCCAGGACTGTCCAATAGATTTTATAATAATAATAAATAAAAATGAATCAAATAAATAAATAACTATAATATAACAATAACAATAATAGTAATACTACTACTACTAATACTAATATCCAGTTGTCCAGCCTTCTTCACTTGACCTTCATTGTTTTTACTTAATTTGTTTTTCTTCCCAAGCCTTTACTGGGTTTCAACCCTTCCATTAATCAGTGCAAAGCAATGATAATTTACTGCTGTAAAAACCCAGATAGGGAGTTATAGGTAAAATGCTGCAGCAGCAATCACTTTCTCCTTTTTGGCTCCAAGTAGCAGGGGTTAGGAAGGTCAAGGCTGGAAGAATCTCTGAGGCTGGGGCAGGTTTTGTGGCAGGGCTGATGCCATGGATGCACAAACACCTTTCTCTCCTCTCAAAATACTGCTAAGGTTTCCAAAGCCCTATGTGAAATTTAAATAATATTCCTTATTCATTTTATGAGTAAGAAATGTTCTTTGGCTTTAAAAACTTTATGGAGACACCAACTCTGGAGTTATTTAAAGGATGTGTAGAGGTGGGGTTTAAGGGCATGGTTCAGTGGTGGATTTGGCAGCCTTGGGTAAATCATTTGACTTGATTTTAAAGGTCTTTTCTCACCTCAAAAAATCTGTGATAAAACATATGTATGTCTCATATACAGGTACTTTCATCATGAGCACTGAGCTAAAGTGCTTTATAAGGGTTAGAAGATGAAACATTCTGAAAAACAAAAGAAAGCCACAACCATGTGTTCCTCTACCAAAATTAAAAGAGGAGATCACAATTTTTTTCTTTAAATGATTAATGCATATATATGGCAAATTAAAAGCCACCACTGGATCTCTTATTCATCATGTCAGGTAGGTAATATTAGTGGACATACTGAAAATCCAGCTGCTGGAAATGAGACCAAGGGGAGCAAATCCCAGTTTTGGGATCTCCAGTTTCCATACACACACCAGCTTCAGCCCTGCTGCAGCCTCACTGCAGAAGTAGCTCAATAGATTCTGTTGTGTGTATTATATAGCCCATGTAAAGGGCAATGATGCCCATTTCAGAGTAATTATGGCTAATAAAATACTGGGATTGCAAAACAAGTTCTTATAAATAGCACAAGAGTAAGCATCAAAAATCTTTTCCATTCAGGGTGGAGGTGATTTTTAAAAGCAATTGTTTCCTGAGCTCACACTCCTTTTTGAGAATTTTCCCAGGTGTACAAGAGATCATAGGAAGCTGTGACCTGCTCTGTGCTCCTGGTTCAGACTATTCCTATCCCTGTGAGCTCATGGAAATGTTGGAGAGCAGCTTCCCTCAAGGAGGAATGAGACAAATGATGGGAAAGGACACACAGAGGAAAATCTGCCACAGAACAAGGAACAGCCTGCACCTCCTGTAATGCAGGGGAATGTCTCTGTGTGCCCACAGCCAGCTAAAAGTCAGCGTGATTTGTCATCTTAAATTATTCATGAAAGCCTGATTTAGGTTCTTGGTGGCATCCAAGCAGCTCTGGATTTTTCCCCCTCTCCAATCCAGGTGCATTTGCTCATATGGAGACTTCATCCATGTTGTCTTTTCACTGTTGGGGTAAATGCTGTAGAATAAACTAGTAGGGCATTAACAAATTCTTTAGTATAATTTCTATGGAAATTCTCAGCTATTTAGAGCAAAATGTGAAATGTACTTGGCCTTTTTTTGTAGCAGATATTTGTAACCAGGAAAACATAGCTGGACTTCTTTTAATAAAGTAATGTTAATGAAGTTTTGGGGCCAGAACAATACCCCCATCTCCTGAGTGTTATGCACTAATTCATACTCTTAGATGCCAACATTTAAAACAACTCTATCTGGCCAGAACAAATGTGGTATCTTTGGATCCCATGAACCTTTTCTAACTTTGTTGTGGAAGCCTTCTCAAACCTTTGGCTTCCTTCCAATTGAAAAGATGAAAAATATGTATATCCATCCTAGCTGTTTTCTGTTCTGCCCTTGCTGCCAAGGCTGTGCTCCTTGAGGTCCCAACTTTATAGAAAATCCTTCCATCATGAAATACATTCACACATTTTTAGGGAGTGATTGTTTACGCCTGAGATACTGATTGGGAGTACCAGAATCTTCTGTAGCAGTCTGGACTGGTTTGTTAGTAAGAGGCTAGCAATACATGCAAGAATTTCTGAGCATTCTTGATAAAACAAGAAGTAATTCATAAAATGAAGCCTTGCAGTAACATTTGGAAGGTGGCAATGAGCACAAACCATCTCGGACTGGGTTCTGGAGATGACACAGCCCCTGGAGTAACCTCTGTGTGTGCAATCAGGAATCTGAAGACAACACCTTTCTGGCGAAGCATTTTCACTGGCAAACAGAGTGACAGTTTTTCCCACTTGTCTGAAGTATCTGCACATTACAGTCTTTTCCCCACATGAGGGAATTTATGCTTTTAATCATGTAATATACCATAGCAACCAGCAGTACTTGCACTAAATATATTTCTGCGATTATTTTGTGTATCATCAGCAAGCTTAAATGAAAATGACAATGTCTAGAGATACTCTTTAGCTGATAGCTGTATTTATTCTGTGTGTTTGTGCACTGGCTGTCAAAACAGCTCTAAAATATGCATATGAGGATGCAGATTCCTTAGAAACTCAGAAAAAGTGAGATAGTCCAGTCTACACCATTTTAATACATTTCTCAGTGCCTGCATATCTCCATTGATGTTTTTATTACAGTCTAAGGTAGGGAGGGTTTTAAAAGCTTTGTTGGATGTCAGTGAGAGGATCTCTATCTATCCAATTCACTTACCAATTTGTCTATTATTAAGTGTTCACCAGGCTGTGACAACTTCAATAAAGTGGAGGGAATTCTAACGGAGCCATGTGTTGAGGTTTATTTTTTTCTTTCAAAGCAATCTAGCATTTTCTCCTGCTGAAGGCAAAGTTACAAAAACATGATTCATTGGTGTTTTTTGAATGCTGTTGCACAGAAAAGATCAGACTCATGAAATCATGCAAGATTTTCCCAGACCACTGCACTTTGCATGCAAGGACTGCAAATGGAAATTCGGCTAAACTCCACCCTTTCAGCTTTGCTTAATATCTGCCTAAATCCTGGTTTTAAGCATGACTCTGTCAAACACCAATATCCTCAAAGTGCAGGATCCTGACTATGGTTTGCTGTTTGCAACCATGCACATGCAAAAAATCTTTTTCCATATGCCCAGATCCACTGGCTGAACACACCAAAGAGCCCTCTTTACCCACATCGACCAACATTTACCCCAAATCAACCACAGAATGGGAGCCAAGCACCACTCAGGCCCTGCTGACAGCACACCCAGCACAAGGCTGGCTAAATTCACTGGGCTGCAGCAAAGATTTGCAGCGGTGCAGAGCAGGGTTTGATTTTTATGCAAAGCCACTCCGAGACAGACGCTTGCTTGCACAGCCCACACAGTCAAACCCACTGTTAATTACAATCCTTGCCTCTCCTGAATGAATAAGCATCTCTGCATCTGGTAGGAGCCATGGTGCTAACGGTTTTGTCAGGTGCTCGTCTTCATTTAGCAATTAAACCAGCACAGCGCTGAGAGGAGGCTTCTCAATTTGCTTTGTGGCTACCTGCGAGGTGTATGGAAGCAGCAGCACAGAGTAAGATTTCAAAAGAGGGAGAAAAAAGAGTTTTGGTTTGTAGGCTTTCAAAGAAATCTCAGGGCCCAAGCAGGCTCCTGTTCCTAAGGAATTAAAATGAGTGGACACCCTCTGGTTTGTTTGTGTGGTGGAGCAGCCAGGGCCATGGATCATTCTTTCTGCAGAAGAAACTCAGATTCTTAACACATTTCTGCTTTATTTCTAGATGCTCTTCCATGTTCTTTCTCCTGGATAAATATATCCTCAACACACTTTCTCATAAAGAATCTGATTTTACTTAACCTGATACTCCCAAAATAATCTCTCCTTTTCTCCTCCTTGATTCTGCACTTGGAAACTGCTGTGCAGCTCCAACATTTGAATACATTCTCAGCCTGTGGAAACCATGACATATATTCTGCTCTGATGCAGAATCTGAAACAAAATTGTACTGGCCTGTTCTCCTGACTGGTTGGAATAGTCTAACAGGTGCACCCCAGGAAATACATTTTTTTACTGTGTAAAGGCGTAGTATATTTTAGGCTGACAAGAGAAGCAGAACACCGGAGGCAGAGTGGCAGATTCTCTGCTCTAATCAAGTATCTCAAGCTCCTTCGCAGGATACTCTGGGCAGTGCTTTTTTTGGGTGATTAAAATCACTCGAGATTGATAGATAAAGGTGTAAGACTTGGAGGAATCTGAATGTGAACCTGCTGTCGAGACACTTTACAGCATTACCTGAGGCATGCTCTACTTCTCTGGATATGCACTGCCTGTCATCACATATTGCTTAAATACTTTAATTCTTTATTGCTATCACAGTCCATGGAAACTTTTCCCATCATCCCTCCATTTATATCTTTGCTCCAGGATAATTATCCACTGCTCTAGTTGTCTCTGAGCTGCTTCACTGAGTTTCAGTCTGTCTTCATGACAGATAAATTATTTTTCTCCTCTGCACTATCTTTGATCTGCCCTCAGATACATCTGGTAAGATCCTGACTCCTACTAATTTTGAACAAGACTCTCATTTTAACTTTCAGAATATTCCTCATTTCTGCTATTCCTGATTTTTTTTTCTGTTGCCTAAAGTGAAGCAATCCTAATGCTGCAAGGAGGAAGGAAAGGTTTTCCTCTGTGCTACACCCCAACACCATGGGTGACTTTATAGGACAGAAGGAACCCTATTCTTGTTTTATTTACAACTCTAAAATCTTTGCTTTTTAAACTTTCTGTAAAAGATTCTTTAGATGGACTCCAGGCCCTGCTGATTCCCAGCTCCTGACAACAGTAATAGGTACCTGTTTCAGAGAGTGGTGACATTCCCCAATTGGTCTTACATGCAGTAGGACTTGGAGAACTCCACTGCCTCTGAGTGCTGAGGACAGCTATGAGAGGGAAAGGAGGATGAGAAAAGTCTCACACAATTGCCTTGTGAGTTAAAACAAAATTATGGAGACTAGCATGTTATGTGGATTTAGGGCTAGGTCTTCAAAAGAACTAAATTCTTGGTGGAGCACCTTAATGAAGTGGTCAGATGTTTCTCTGCAGGCACTGAGAGCTCAGTTATGAATAGTGAGCCCAGCTAACCATGCTTTCCTCAAAGTCATTGCCCTTTGCTTCCCTGGAGTTTCTCAAATGTAATTAAACTGACATTAAAAAAATAACAAACAGCCTACTTATGAGGTTTGTGAACAATGTGACGGTTTTACAAGGAAAAAAAATAACCCAGCAAAAAGCAGCATCTTTTTGGATATAAACCATCCCTTGCCAACACTGCCTGGAGAAGAGAAACATCAGTGGCACCACTGGTGCCTTCAAACCAAAGATAGCACAGCTCTAGTGACCAGAGGAAATGTGGAAAATGTCCCAGCTTCTCCTTTTTAAAAGCTGGGCCACTCTTTCAAGCACAGTTGCTGCTTTGGGAGTTATGTTTTAATGAGTCTGAAGTATGTTCATATGTTTCTTTTCTTCTCTTTTCAGATAAATTCAGGCTGTCTCAGGCTGCCACAATGAAAGCTGACCCGTCCAGTTCCCTGTCATGCTCTTCAAGTGGGTCAGAATAATACATTAAATGAGAGCAGTGACCTGGGAGATCACAGGGAAGATTAATATCTGTGCTACAACACTTAGATGCATAAATACATACATATAAAAATATATGAAGGTATCCCAGGAAAAACAGCCACGGAATAAAATGTGCAGATTTTACGGTGCAGGCCAATGGTCACAGGTAAAAGCAGTGGCCATTGGTCTGCACTATAAACAAAATGGGTTAAAAAAAATACTAAATCAACACACTGCAAACTGCATTTTTCAAAGATCTTTATCCAAGCTATCAAAAAGTGAACAGGAAGGAGGAGCAGTGTCCCTCAGGAGCATTGTGTTTGTGACACTCCCTCCTCACCTGTAACTGTCATGGGCCCTGCCGAGGGCCCCACTGCTCACAACTGCTGCTTTATTGGGTCTCAAAAGCTACAAAATTCCATTTATTTATCCTAAAGCAAGGCTTGAAGGAACACATTTCCCTGTGACAGGGTTTTGGTTTGACAGAGCCCGGGTTTCTCAGCCTGAAAGGAATTCAGGGCCTGGTGTCAGGACAGGGCAAGGCCTTTTTGACTTAAACTTTCAACGCTGAGATAAATTAACTTTGTGTTTTACACCAAACTGCCACTGATCCTCTGAGGCTCCATCCCAGCTGCTCTGGAGCCTTCAGGGGACACCAAGAGTGAGAAGAACAGAGGTAAAGAGAGAAATATGAATCCTTGAGGCACAAATTTAAAGATGACCTGGCTCCTCTCTGCTGGGCTTCTACAAGTTCAGGCAGAAATCTCTATCACACTTCATCCACCGTGGAATGGATGTGAAAACAGTCTAAATGGACTGGGGAGCTCCAAAAATCTGAAATTCTGTGCACCGAGGCTGAAGACACAGGTGCTATTGCTGGGGGTTGTAACAGCCTCAACCTCAGTACATTTAATTAAATTAAAATCTATACTGCAGGCTTTCTAGCTTTTTTTTTCCCTTTTTTTTTTGCCCCCAAAATATAAGAGTTTGCTCATGTGAAGCAAAATTCATCAACAAAAAATTTGATGTTATCATAGCAAAGAGAAGGGCTTAGAATGACTAAGTAATTAATGAGAGCCCCTTTGATTAAAGTCAATTTGCCTTCCAAGATCATGACTTACAATGTGCCCTGGGCCTGCATTAATAACCCACCACCACATGGCTTATTTGGCTCTTCAATTATTTATAATTTTTATTGCTTGTTAAAACAAAGCAAGCTGAATGAGATTAATAAAATTATTTTCTTACTTAACTTTCACTCATTAAAAGTAAAGAATGTAATTTTAGTGTAAAATGGGAAGCAAACCCTCAGCTCTCCTCTGGCTGGAATTTTTGTCTCTAAGATAAAGAGGAACACATCTGCTGGTCCTCAGAATAAAAAACAGGGATTCAAAAATCTTCTCCAACCCTACATCCAGCCCAGGAGTGGGCACAAGGCAGGAAAATTGTGATTTTCAGGTTACAGCTCTGCACTGGCCAAAGCAGCTGGGATGGAAAAGAGAATCTGAGCATCATTTCATGGTACCACTTCATTTTAGGAAGCTGGCCATCAAAAGCAGAAGTGCCATTTGGAATTAAGGAAAATTTCCCTCAAAACATCACAATTCGTTTATCATGTGGGATTCTGATTCTAAACTCTGGGCTGAGCTGAGTAGGTGCAGCTTTTCCTCTACAAAATCACCTGCACCACCACAGCAAATGTGCCTCTAATCAAAAGTGACTTTACTGAGATTCCACCTTTACAATCCTTAAAATGTCATATTTTTGAGATGTCAGCAAGGGAATACTTTCACATATTCTTATCTAGGAAATGTAATTTTTTTTCTCAGAAGTTATTGAATGAACTGTTTATTTTGAAATATACTTTGACATACTTCTGCGATTTAAAGACATATTGTGAAATAGCATTTTCAAGACTAGAGAAAAACATATTATACGTGTAGAAAGTTACTGAAATTCAGAAATACCTAAATTAACAATGCACAAAAAAAAAATAATTACTTTGTGCAATTACAAGCATCAGGCTGGGGGTTTACTTCTGTATCTCCCTCAAGTGTTAAATTTTCTTTATGAAATGACTTTGCTATAACTGTGAAGGACATTGCTTCCTGCAAAAGCATCTACTAAGACCTTGCAAGAAGAATGCATTTACAAAAAAAAAATCTACCTGGGCAATAAAAATCTCATGTAATACATGCACATCAGCTCAAGTGAATTTGCATAGCTGGGAACAGCTGTTCAGAATACTGATAGACTCAAAGAATTTAGCATTCACCAGCACCTTCCTTTGAAATATTTGATTAACCTGGAAAGACACAAATTCAATCAGACAAAGCCTGCAGAACACATTGGGCGTAAGGCTAGCATTTGTGCTATTAATAAGACTAATTGCTATCAATCAATTTGTTTCACCAGCAGTGGAGATGAAAAACCTGGAGCAAAGTAAGGCCTTGCCTTGCAGAGCAGTTATTGGTACAGGCTGATACTCCAGTTCACCCAGCAGTTTCAACACGGTGATTCACTTTAACAACAAAAACAAAAAAGCAAAAGAAATCTTCCAGGTATTTGACCTTAAACATTCTCAGCTGGGAAAAGTGCCTCTGTATGCAAAAGCAGAATCTGAAGCCTAATTGGAAAAGGCATTTTAATTTCATTGTTCCAGGTAAAGACATTAAATGCAGTCCCCCAGCTGCTCCTGAGGGTCTGGAATTGGAGCTGGCAAAGGCTGCTAGAAGATTGGGGCCTGGAAATGCAAAAGGTTTTGGTCTGTCATACTAAACCATTCTCCAGCACAGCAGCCCCAGCTCAAAAAATTCCTGTCCTTGTCCCTGTCCCTGCTGCCACCCTGTGCCTCTCCCATCCCACCAAACCTCCCAGGACTCACAGGGCTGTGCTGCATCCCTTCTTTTGAATCTGCTTCTGGGAATACTCCTTTCAAACCGAATATTATCCTGCTTAATCTTGCCAGATCTCCTTGTGGCTGGCAGTGTAACCACAGCATCCGGTGGCAAATGGACTCGTGTGTGCACGGGGTGGATGCAGCACCTTAAGCAGATTTATATCTTCCCTTGATGTTATAACACTAACAAGTTTAGTGCTCAAGAGTTGCAGGCTTCCCAGTGGCATCTTTATGAGGCCCCATTGACTCTCCACCAAAATTTATCTCTGCTTCAGCATGTTCCCCGAACCACAATCATAGACACAATAAATTTAAAGGCTCCTTTGTATGACGTAGACACTTTTCAGTGCTTCCTTTATGTGGCACAGAGGGGACAGCACTCTTCTTATTTGGAAAAACTCTTTTGTGGTACTCACAAAATTTTCTGCAGTTTGGAAAATACAAATGTTAAGGAGAAGGAAAGCAAGGAAACTAATTAATTTGCTTTAATGATCTCCGAGCCAGAAACACCAACATGTTTTTAATGTGTTTTCACTAACAATGGCTGGATTTCTTCTGTTCATTTAAAACCAAGCAGTGAAAATTATACACTATTGTCAATATGGAATGATGTCCCATGGTACAATCCAAATGGCTCTTCCAAATTCCCAGGCAAGGGTAAATATGGTCCACTATGCACGTTTTCACCTTGACCTCTAAAGTAATGACTCCCACTTGAGCAAATAATCTGAAGAACTTCATAAAACCTGACCAGCTAATGCGTTTTCACCTGAGACAGCTTCAGAAGAGGAATATATCACATTATTGCTGAAGTTTAAGTTGAAGGAAGGTTTTAGCTGTAAACATAGCTGTTCAAAAGATAAATATTTAAACAGAGTCTTCATGTCAGAGTCTATAAAATATAATATTCACCACTTGGTTGTAAGCCAATGGGAAATTTTAACAGAGAATAGACTACTTCTTCTCAGAGATATTTAAAGGAAATTAACAATGACAGTAATGTAATTTCCTTGGCACAACTCTTCTTCATTTCTTTTCAGCTGTCTCCTGCTAGAATCTTCAGAGAAGTTTAAACTGATTTCAAGAAATCCTTTGGAAAAAAACCCTGCACTTTGCTATTATATATCTTTCAGGTGCTCACAGAAGTGCAGGAGAGAGAACATTTGCATTTCCACTTAAATGCTCTGTTTATACAGAGCTGTAGATGGGAAATGACAACATACATTTTTCGGGACCATAAATATTTACTTCTGCTAAACTGAAAAGCTCAAGTTTTTGGACTGTGACCTGTTTCAGGCAACTTGTGCAGAATAACTCTCACATAAGACTCTAGTAAGGAGGGAAGCCACTGAAGAACCTGTCTGATACAAAGCCTAATTAAAGGGTGTTGCAAGTTCGCTGCTAGAGATCTTTGTAGTTTGAAACAGACTGCTTAAACCTGTCTATGGGGAATTCTTTCATGCTGCTCTGTTGTTATAAGATTCACTGTAATAAAATAAGCCTGCATGAAAAGAAGGAATTACTTCAACAGAACCCTTTCCAGAATTCCACTCACTTAATCCAACAGTACTTATATTCTGTAACTAAATTCTTCTGGAAGTACATGTCATTGCCTGAAATCATTGTTTCATATGTGAAAGACTACAAAATAAGCTTGAAAATGGAGGATTCTCATCCACTGAGGCCTCCAAAAAATGATTTTCTTTGTATTCAATTGCGTTGTGAGGGTCTTTCTTCTCTTCTAAAGCCTGATAAAAACACCTCTGAATTCAGCTCTTGTCTTTGACTTCACTTTAGTAGTCCTTGAGAGATATACCCAGAGAATTCTTGATTCAGAGCTATAAATCATGGATGTCATAGATGAAGCTGAGCTACAGCTTTCAGAGTCCTCTGCATTGAAAGGAGATTTATGCTGTTAGGAAAAGACCTCAAAAGAATTTGGACTTTGGGTTCTCTCTTCCCCAGCTCCTGCTGTCTGCCACTGCAGATCCTGGTCAAGAGCCAGCCCATTCCTGCAATTCCACCCAATGTCACTCACATCCCCTCTGAAATGTCTTTTCCAGCAGCACCATCCCCATTATTTACTGCATTATTCACTGGCTGTTTAAAAACCAGGGCTCCTGTAGGAAATTCTGCTATTTTTACCTGCTTCTGTCAACCTCAGAGTCTTTGGGGAACCTTATGGTCCCACAGTGCCTGACTGCATCCTTAATTCCCCAACTCTGCTCCTAGCAATGCTAATTAATACAGGTCTCATCATGTGTGTTAGAGTACAATGCAAGGGAATTAAGTCTCTTGAAAGCAAGCTGACTTTTAGGGCTGTCTGCCAAGAAACCTAATTGCTATAAGCAATCATTTGGAGAAAATTCAGAAAACCAGCTTGCTGGTAGTAACTGTGCTGGTCCATTGGAGGAGGAGGAGGGAAATCAAAGCAAGACCATTTAAATGAAGCCATGAAATAAAATGAAACCAATATTGGTAGGTTTTGTAATGTTTTTGTCTTAAATAATCAAATATATTGCTACATTCTCAGAGGGGTTTTCTGTCTTTCCAGCATCTCCATTTTTCATGCCAGGGTTAGAGTTGACAGCAAGAAGGAAGATGACATTTTTATATCTCTTATTTTTAAGAAGAGTTTTGGGAAAGCTATCTCATGAAAATAATGAAAACTTCTGGCATAGGTACTAAAATGAAGGCAGCTTCAGACCTGCCCTGCAAAAATCAAAGGATTCCCATGAAGCTACTTCTTAATTTCTTATATTATTATTGTCTAGTATTGGACAAAATTTGCTTCAAGTAAAGCGTACTCCATCCCAATAATCAAGGGCTTTTTGGTCAGGGTTTTTCCTGTTAGTTTTTTTAATTTCTTCTTCAGGCAACATCTGGAAGTGCAGCTGATGTTCCTTTTCAGTAATCACATTCCAGGCTGGTTCATTTTCTTTGGAGGTTCTGCAGTGCTTGGACCCTACAGTCAACAGCTCAAGTTTTGCCAAGTTTCTGTTCTGGCTAAAAAGCTTCTTAATTCACTGAGCAACAGAGCAGGGATAGCTGGATACAGATATTCCTGGATACATCTACCTAAAGACAAGCTGCTCTCACAGGTGTTTTTATGCCATATTTTGTTATTATGAGATATGGTGCCAATTAAAATACAAGTGAAGCTATTTTAAAAACTTTTCTCTCCTCTCTGACTTATTGTATAAATAAATTTTCCATAAACCCCCTCTTAAAATAACTCAATTAATATAATAATTACCAATTCCATAATTAATAGTTCCAAATGCCCATATTTTCCTTTGTACAAATAAGCACCTATGTCAACAAAGTGCTAGCAGAGGGTGCTCTATTAAAGAAAGACGTTAGGGGAGTTTCAGCTTTGTTTTTCCCTTTCTCTCTCAGCAGTCTCCATTAATATAATAAAACTCTCATTATAAAATCATTAGTGCAAATGCAAATAAAGTTTTACATTGTTAATGTCCCCACCAGGTCCTTAATCATTTGCCAAGTCATGCTGCATTAAGTATAACATTGATTACACATGATAAAAGGGGATGACGTAGGAGAAGCTGCATTACCTTACACTGAACTATTCTTAGGACACAATGGGCTTTGTGCTCAAAATTAATTTTCTTTGTTTTTCTTGTGCTGCAATTTTAAAAGTCTTAACTGAAACATGGGGCTAAACTCCAGGTTTCAGCCCTGCAATTCCTGGATTTCTCTCCTGGCCTTTCCATGTTACCCCAATCCAGCTCAATCCTTCCCCCTTATCCTGCACCAGCTAACCAGGGAGAAATGATGAAACCTCTATTCAGGAATTGAGGTTAAACATTGCAGAATAAAGCTGCTGAACACATTCCCATCACAGTGGTTCTTCTGCAGTTGCTCTACATTTTCCCATTGATCCAGGAATCATTGGTGTGATACTGGCTGCTGTCACCATGAGATATCAATACAGAACTGCACTTACCCACCACCAAATTCTAAGAAGAGATTCTGCACAGCACAGACAATAAGACAATAGAGAGAAGCAATGTTGCAGCCATATTTTCAGATTTAAGTCCTAGATATTGCCACTGAGAAAAGATGTGCTCAAACGTTGAATTATTACTGTATTACTTGTAAAAGAACTGCTGTGTACATTGTGAATGTGTGAACATGGTATGACTGCAGAGCAGAAGAAGGTCTTGATCTGGTATTTCATTTTTCCTTCATTCCCACCTACTCAAAGATGTTTTTGTTCTTCCAGAAGAAAATAATGAGCACTATTCTAATTAATTACTCCAAGAAAGAAGGAGGCTGATTGCACTAATATTCATAAACATTCCAGACAGGCATTTAAAATATGAAGCCACAGACAAGGGGAGAGGTAAAAATAACCCTTCCAGATTTGAGAAGAAAGTATATTTTAATGAAAGAAGTTGGTAACTCCTGGTCTTAAGCAGTGAAAGTAATTTTTCAGAACCATCCCCCTCAAAAAAAAAATCAAAGAAACAAAAAAATTTGGGACAGAGAGTTTGAGTAAACAAGCATAAAAAAATGGAACAGCCCTGGCTAGTCTGTCAGCAGCTCAGGTGACAAGGGTGTCCAGCCCTGCTGATGTTTTATGTGAGCAACAATTACATGCTACTTAATGGCAGCTGAAAGTGAACAAGAAAATCAATTCCTCTAGGAAACTGTTTATGAATAATTTTTTAAGGGGAAACACTGTTAAAGCTGCCAGTCAAGTAGCTGAATGCCAGACAATGCCAAAATTGAGTTGTCTGTGCAGCCCGAATCCAGCCTTTTGGAGACCTTGCTGTGTGCGTGATGATGCACTCTTTAATTACAGACAGCAACATCCAAATGAGTTCTGCCAAGAGACACTCCAGACTCCTGAAGTGAGATGAAGGAAATGATCTCCTTTTCATCTCCACGCATTGTGTGATGCAGCCATTGTTAGAATGTTGTAGCTGCTATATCCAGAGGGGCTTCCCAGATTTACAGCTTAGAGAAGCACTGAATACCTGAGGCTTTCAAGTTCGGGAAGGAACGACACTGAATGCTCTCAACATCTGGTGAGTGTTTTGGGGATAGAGAGGGGGAGAGGGAAAAAAAGTAAGGAAAAAAAATAAAGGAAAAAAAGAAAAATCTCCAGCTACACTGAAATGGCTGCACTGAGAAAAAAATCATCCTTCCAGCTCCAGGATTTCCTGTCTGAGACCTTTCCCTTCTGCTCAGATCAGTAACCTGCAAAAGAATTGACAAGGCAGCAAGCAATGAAATGGCTGCACACAACTATGTACCTACTTGACATATAAAATTCTGTATTAGGGATTATATTAGAAGTTCTGGTGATCAGAAGGATATTTCAGGAACAGAATGATCTGTGCCTAACTGGACTTGGACTCCATACTTGCCTTGCACAGATTATTTAGGCTTTACCTGTATCATGCAAAACAGCACTTAGGAGACTTTGATTTGTGGTTCACCAATCACTTTTGGAAATTTGTTTCAGACTTCTCCAAAAACACTTGAAAACTAGATTCTGCACAGTGCAACACTCCTACCTCCTGGAGTTAGATCCTGTTAAAAATCAAGCTTGTCTGGGCAGTCTATTTTGCACCAATTATGCTGCCAAGTCAGAGGCCTTGTCACAAAAATAAAAGCTCTCTGCTTTCTCTATAGAACTGCTAAAAGTAAAGTGGAATTAGCACATGATACTGCCTTCCTATTAATTTTCACTGTCTCATACTTCTTCCTTCAAAGCTATTTGCATGGGAATAAAGGATATATTTACAGTGCCAGCCTTGTTAAACAGTGTAATGCTCAGCTAATAGTCAAGGAAAGATCCAGAAAGAGAAAAAGATAGAGCAGCAGGGCCCACGTTGGCAATTTGAGTCTTATTTTCAGGTTTCAGCAAAAACCTGCTGGTAACCAGGAGAAATTGTAACCTGTAATGAAAGGGAGTTTTCCTGTTAACACAGCTATATGGGTGTTTTGGCAGCACATATATTGGCAGAGGCACACACTCACTCGGGGCTTGATTACCTGAGTGAGAACAGCAAGGGGATGAGATCCAATCCAATCCAATCCAACAGCCTGCCTGGCCCCCTGGTGCTGGGATATTGCCTGGGAGGATGCAAGTGTTGCATGAAGAGCTGGGTTTGTACAATTCATTCTTACTGACCAGCACTGCTTCCCCAGGGAGTCCCCATATCAAAGGGGAAAAGTAGGGACTTGTCTGAATTATTTGTTTGAGTGAAGAGACACTGCTTAAAGCAACCAAATACATGACCAGGCTCAAGCAGAATTTGGGTTTTTTAGTGTCCTATCAGTGCTTGGGTCAGTTTGGCACACGGACAGAGCAAGTGAATAATCAACAAAGGAGAAGTTGTCTGTCCCTAGAGAACTGAACCATTCAGTCTTGCCAGCAAGAAATCATCCACAGATAACATCACCTAGCAGAAATGCACACTTTTCCTACTTATACTGTGTGTTTTCTCTGTGAAGAGCATAAGAAAGGCTGCAAGAATTCTTCACAGATCTTCCAGGTGACATGGCTGAGTGCATCCTGATGAAATCCAGTTTGGCAGACCCAAACTCTGAACTCTCCTGTAATCCTGATCCCTTTATGTTCATGCTATGTGATGGTACGGAGTGTTCTGCAATTATTTCTCAGTCCAAACTTTTTTTTTCTGATGCACAAGAAGATTAATTTTTGATAAACCCCTAAAACATGGCCTGCCCATACTGCTGAGTGTAAACTACACAATTAACATTTTGCTGTTACTATGATTGAGCTCAAGTCCTCTAATTAGGGCTGATGTCCCCAAAACAATTTTCTTCTCAGCAAATCAGTGAGAAAATTGTACCTTGCCCAGAGCAAGAGGAAAAAGAAAGATTGGGCTGCTCACTGGGAATCCACGAGTCTCTGCCTCAGTTTTTTCCTTGTTGGCATTTAAACAGCAGAAAAATAACATTAACATTTCCATGGGCTATCATATGCAATGATCACACACAATATAAATGGGATTATGCAATATATCACACACAACATAAATGGGATTTCACTTTTAAAGTGAAACTCTGCAGGTCTGAAGGCTCATTGTGTGTGGTAACTTCCAGTGCAGAAAAGGTCCCAAACACCATCAGCTGTGGTTTTTAAGTTCCAACCAAATGTAAAAACTCTGAGTTTCCAAGCCTGAAGGTGCAATTTCTTCTTGCTGTGGTTGCCAGAACAATGCCAGTGTCCAACATTCCCTGGGAACTCACCCTGGCTTTAACACCTTGGGTACTCTGTCATTTAAGATGCACATCCTCAATAAAGGATTTACTCCTCAGGTTGTGTTTAATTCCATCCTCTGCCTGTTTTACCCACTGGAAACCTTCTCATGTGCCTGCAAAAGATTGATCTCAGCCTCTGGCCACAATCAGCCATAGAGAAAACCCAAACTCTCCCCAGTTTATTTTCATTGGGAATTCAGGGCAGTCCCTGTGTGCAGACACACTCGTGGCATTAACAGCCTGGTCATTCTACATGCCTAAAAACGGCTCAGATGGATACAGAACACAATTAGTGATAACATTTCCCATTTCCCCACATTTCCCTGGTTATTTCAGGGACAGAAGGATTCAGCATTGCCCCAAGAGGGCACAGCCAGCTCAGAGTCAAGGCCAGTGGCTTTAGTAGGACATATGGGACATTCCAGGGAACACGAACTAAGGGATCAATGCTTGGAGAGGTGTTTTTCCCTCAAACTGAGGCAATCTGCACCTGTTCCTGTACTACAGTAGTACAACAAAACTGTGATCTTTAAATATGTGTATTTATATTTATATTTAAAAACCTTTCAGGTTTCTCAACCAAAAGTTCCCCTTCAAAGCTATTTTGCTAGAAACACATTTCCCCCAGCAGGTGAGTGTTTCAAGGTAACTTTCCTTCAGGACAAAAATAAGAGCTTTTAGTAAAGATTAAAGTGTTTCAGTTTGATTTTTTCTGAGCACGGAATCTCTCTTTTACTCCATGCAGCTCCGTTCAGATATTTTTTCTATGGTACAGATGCATTGCTGATATTAAATATTGCTATAGACCAAAAAAGGATTTAATTTTGGTTTGTAAGTGATCAGAGATTCTTTGCTTTCATTCTCAATTCGATTTTTTTTTTCAAATTTTAACACAATATCCCAGGAAATATCGATGTTGGGCCCTTTCAAATATTCTCTGGGTGGGAGGGGAGGACCAGCAGCCCTCCACTAAGCCACAAGTTCCCCACAGAACCACTTCTGTTACTTTACATCATCCCTGGCTGAATAACTCTGTTTCTCTCAAAAAGGTACCTTTGTGTTCGCTCTGACCTCCTACAACCTTAAAATAATCTGAGGGGGGAAAAAAGAAAAGAAAGAAAATGAAAACACAGGACAAAAATAGTGGGGAAAGAAGTGAGATGTGAGCTCTAACCTCAGCAAAGTCCCCACTCTGAATTCAGGATTACAGCAAGCAGGCTGCTTTAAATATTTCGCTTGCAGGCAGCACAGAGAGGGACATAAAAGCACTTTGAATTATTTCTTCCGAGATGATGTATCAGAACAAGACAACAATGACTTTAAAAGGAGCAGTTTATCTCTACAAAGTATTAAACTTTTGAAACATTTTTCCCCTCTAGAGAAAAGCCTTTTAAATCACAATGCATTGAGTCACTGGATTAAACCCCGGGACCCCACTCTGGCACCGCAGCTGATGAGCAGCTCCTCTTCCAGGGGAGTTATTCACACTCTGTAACAGGGGAAAGGGCAATCCACAGCAGCAGGACTCTGTTATGCCTTCAAAAGAATTTATTTCCTGAGCAAAAATTGCGTGATACGGGGTCACTGAAATTTGAAGGGATGGGATGAGGCCTGAGCATGAACAGAGAAGAGAGGAGATGATGTGAGTGTCTCAGAAAATGTGCCTGTCCTGTATTTTACCGCAGCCTGTCTGCAACAGAGTTGCAAAAGGGCTTCTGGCAGCCACTGGTGCAAATCAAACCTGATTGCTTGAGCTCACAGAGAAAGGAAACTGAGTCAGGGTCACCAAAACAGCTCCAGTGCCAGCAAATAGTGAAGATCAATACGTCAGATTTTGTTGCTGATTTGTGTTGTGTGTGTTTGGCTTGGTTTTTTTCCCCCATTTTCCTCCAGGATTTGATCTCCTCTGTCAAAGGCTCCCCCTCAAAGGCCAAATTAAGGCTGTGAGCAGAGCAGCATGTCCAGATCCATTATTCAGTTAAATATCTTATTTCAATACATGGAGTATAATTAAAACAACTTTTAGAAGAATCAATAGTTTGAATCTCACTTCTCCCTCTTTCCTCCATTCAACCCAGTACAGAAAACAGAGTATTGCAAAACCGAATTTTTTATTTTCAGAAACACTTCCAGTGGAACGAGCAGGTAAATACATAGAAGAGCCAGGGATTTTTTGCTCCCCAGCTAGCACAGTCCAAGCCAGCAGTGGGAAATCTTCCATGATTGAAACCCCTTCACAGCCTTGCTTTGAGTGAGAGCACATCTGCTTTACCCAGTACCACAAGCTCCAAGGTATAAAAAAAATTTCAGGTCTTATCATGAAGACCAAACAAATGGGATTACCTGTATTTCTTTTGTTAACAGCAAACTACTAAATAGAAAGGTTTGCACAGAATCAGTTCTGAACCTCATTTCATTTTACTCATTCTCATTTCGGAGTATAAAATGAAATTAGCACAGCTCCATCTTCCAAACATAAAACTGCGTTGATGTCTGAAAAGCAGCCTGGTTTGTAAATATCTATTATGCACTGCTTGTGCATAAGCAAGGATGCAATTAGGCAAATTCATTCTGTGTTTGTGCTCTTTGCTTGCTGGAAATCTTAACCACAGGGGCAGAAGCTGCCCCAGCTCGCAGGGAGCCTGGGCTAAGGTTTGAACTCAAGTGTGTCACCTCCAGCCCTTCCCTCTTCCATTCCTGCAGGATTTTATCTTAAACAAAATTCCAGATATGGCCAGGTCCAGAGAAATTGCTGCAATTCCTCGTGTCCAAAACCAGCATTAAATGCAACCTTTGAACACCAGAATGAAAAGATTAAAAGGTAGATTGCTTTTCAAGGTAATTCCAAGCGCAAAACACTGAGCTTGTTTAATGGTTTCACACAAATATTATGGAAAACATGGTTTTGTGTTTAATGAAGGATGAACCAATCTGGTTCACTGCCTGGCTTCAGTATTTGCCTACTGCTGAATGTACTTCAAGCTGCTTTTCAAACCTCAGGACAGCCCCTGCTATCAGTGGGACAATTCCATTGAACAATCAATGTCTTGTAGGAGGCTTGGAAATGGAAGAGCACAGACCCACGTCTGACTTGCAGCTTCCTTTGTGCTCAGCAGTTGTGCAAGTTTTAAATCAGTCAGAAACCGAATTCATTCCAGGTTTGGCTGCCTGAATTGGTTTATAAATTGGTTTATAAATTGGTTTATACTGGTTTGGGCTGCCTCTGCCAATTACCCCCACAAGCAGCAGATTTCCAGTGAAGCCTGTCTGAGTAAGGGGGAGGTGGAAAGGAGGGATTTTTGGGTGGGTAACACTGATTCACCCAGTTGGAGCCTGGTTTGGGTCACACATGGGGAAACAGCAGCCTGGGAACCCCTGAGGGTGGCTCAGGAGCTGAAAGCTGTGAAGTCTGTGCACATTTACCTCTGCAAAGCCCAAATTAGGGTTTAACTTAGTGTAGCAGGACATCTGCTCTTCAAAATGAGCAGTGCTGTTTTGCAGATGAAGCACTAACAAAACCCGAGCTCACGCAGTCATTAAGAATAGAACCCAAGCATCGCCACTGGAAGGCTGAAAAAAAGGCCTTTACATTATTCATGCCAGTCTTTAAAATGCCAGGTATGTCACTAATTATAACAGCCAGGTACCAAAAGTGACTGTTAAAATAGAACAGTAACTCTTGTACTTAATTGAAAAATTTGCTGTGATGCTTAACTCCTCGGAGTTACTCTTCAGCAGGAAATGAAACAGCCTAATTGGCTTCACTTCTGTGTGTAACTAATCTCGGATCTTTCCCAGTCCCTAATTCACATGCACTCGCTGGAGGTTGCAGTGTTTGATTTTTGTATAGCAGAGCTCTCTCTCTCCCTCGTTTGGGAGAGGAGGAATGCTCCCAGTGCAAATAATGACACTGGAATTACTGAGCCTCCCATGTTTGATTTTGCAAATGCTAACTTTTGAAATGAAGAGCTTTTCGTCAAAATTGACCCCACAGTTTGTCTTTAAAAAGCAAGAGAATGCAGATTAATTAAATACATGAAAAAGTTTTTCTTTTTGCTGGAGGCAGACTTGAAAATTAGGAAAGCAGGGATGCCACAGGACTTTTTCAAAGAAAGTTTGTTTTAAGTATATGTACATCTCAGTTAACAAATAACATTTCCATCAGTAAGATTCTTGTGTGTTAATTTGAGGGAAGCTCAGGTTTTGTTTTTTTTTTTTTTTTAAATTTTCTACACGTAATGCAAAAATTCCTAACGTTGGCAGATATTCCAGACACTCTAGTTCAGCATTTTTCACATTTTGAATTAGGCAGAGAGAGAGAGAGGAAGAGAGAATATATTTTATTATAAGAAACATTAAAATGCAGCAATTAACAAGAAACTGCTTGATTTGCAAGTTTGATGCTTTCATTTGAAAATAGACCCAGTTAATTAAAGCACTGTTTTATTGCAACAACATATTTTTAACATAAATACATGGCCATCACACACAACAGTTCACACTGGGCACCACAAATTAATTCTGGCAGCAGCACCAATGCCCAAATTCTCATTTTTCACTGCCACATGTGTGACAATAACCCTGAGAAACACCAAGGTGTGGATATGAATATGAGTTTGTGTCTCACTGAGGTTCTGTGAGACCTTCTGATCCAGTTTCAAACTCAGATTAAGCATCACCATGCAACACTCAACACCAAGTGATGCTCAAGCTCCACACAGTTTTAGCTGGGGAGGAACAGTATTAAGAAAGAAAAATTTAGCTTATGCAGTTTGTTCCTTGTTTGCACATAACTGAAGGAGCTGCTCTGGCAAACACAGAGAGTTTGACTGAAGGGAACCTAAGAGCAGCATCCCTTCACTTTGATGAACTGCAGAAAAACAAGATTTTAAGTTAGGGAAAAGTTTCCAAAAACACAGTCCATGAAACTGTAGGTAAGAGAAACCAAAGCTTCCCTAAGCAACATAATTAAATACCACAATGCTTAATTAATTTCTCTAGAAGATGTCCCAATTAAGTAGATTTTTTAATTAAGGCTATCCTGATTACCTGCTGAGATGTCTGCAGCATTCAAGTGACATTAAAAATAAGATAGAAGAGAGAAACGAAAAATGTGTTTACTAGGCCTTGCTCCTTCAGAATCACGGGATGGTTCAATGAAAATTAAAGTGGGTTCGTGGTTTTTTTTTCCAGATGGGTCTGTGCAGGTAATTGCAGAGAAAACAGGAATAATGATAACCATGAGGTCAAACAACCCTTCACTTTCAAAAGTGATCCCATGTGAACTAATGAGAGCTGGACCTGGTGGAACAGAGCAAAACTGCACCTTCAAGGGCAGAGAGGCTTGAAAAGACAGGCTGTTTAATTCCAGCATTTCCAGCCCGTTTTTGTCACAGATGCTCCTGTCAAGATTTGCTTTAAAAATGTGGAGCAATTAAAATCTGACTAATGTTGGGCAAACTGCCTCAAAAGACTCAGCTAAAATCTGGCTTTACCAAATGTGAGTTAGCTCAGGTCACTTCACCTCCCAGGATTCCAGCCCATATGCTGATGTTTCAGTGAGGCACAGGAATTTCTGCTCTGGAAATTCTGGATTCTGTGTTTAGCAGAACATGGTGTGACATCTATAGAAAATGTGGGCTGGAAGTTCCTGATATCTAAACAGTAATTTTGAGGATTTTTTTTAAAGAGTTTTCCACAGTCTTAGTCCCTGATACATGAATATGTCCTTGGACGAGCCTCTCTCCTGTGTTCGGGTTATCTCTAGAAATTGTCCTGGTGCTGTGGAAAGTTCTTCCTGTAGCAAAGCCAGAGAGTTTTCCAAGCAGACAAATAATTTCTCCCATGCTCAGACCCACCCAAGTCCTCTGTCCTAAACCAGACAAAACTCAGCTTTTCTAATCATCTCCCATCATAAATGTATTTTGCCTAGGGTGACAGAGCTTTTAATTCTGGTGGTTTTTTGTGGTTATTTTTTTTTAATCCTATTTTGAGATTCCAAACCCGCAGCCTTTAGGAACATGTTTATAGGGGGCAGGTTTTTCCAGCTGTCAGGATAAAGGCTGCTGCTCTGGAGCACTGAGGGATGATTTATTGCTGGGGCAGAGATGTTTATAAATAACAATCACAGACATCTGAGGGGGCCAGGCACATCCACCACTTGCTGGTCTGGGCCACTTGGCACTGGGAGCAGAGCAGTTTAACAGCACATTTTTGGTTCATCTTATCCTTTCAGCAGCTCAACAATTTGCAAAAATCACGATTCTTTTACTTCTTGTTCATTTCTGGGTGAAGCAGATGTTTTAATCACTGGCACACTACACCCAAAGACTTCCTTCCCTGTCTGACCCGATCAGGGTCAAGCAGAGGGGGTTCTCTGTAGGGAGTGTTAACAGCTTGAATAGGAATAAAACACCACATCCTTGGCTGTCATGAGAAAAAGAAGATTGGAATGTAGAATTGATAATGCAGGTGGCTTACAATTATAAACATTACTAATACTGTAGCTTTTGCAAACCTATCAATCCTATGCTGTTGAGTAGAAAGTGACAGCCTCACTGACCAATGTATGTTTGACACAAATGTATGCACTGGTTGCTAAAGTGGATAAAAGAGGCTTGTCCCACAATAAAGTCCTTCTTTCTTTCTGTTTTTTTCACCCACTTTTTGTGTGTTTTCTATTCTTTTCTGTCGGCTGTCTGGCCAATAGCGACAGATCTCCAGCAGCGATTTCTGCTCAGGTGAAAGGCACAGGGCTGAACTGGTGCATCAAAGTCCTTGGGAGACAGTGCCAAACAGCTCCTGGAGAGAACAAACCCAAAGGATGAAATAAAACAGCCCTCAGAGATTGGGGCATGGAGCCTGGCAGTGTCTGAGCTCCAGCTCGGGCTCTGACACCGCTTCTTTTGGGAGTAGAGGATGAGCCTGTGAGCTGTGCCTAAAAACATCTATAAAAGAAACTCACTCACCCTAATCTTAAATGTTCTATGAGGCTTCACATTATTGTTGTGTAAAACTTGCTGAGATCTTTATCTGGAGTGTGCTGTGTACAGCGAGTTCCAATTTACTAATAGCATCATTAAAAAATAATTAGCGGGAATAAAAATGCTGTTTGTTGGCAGACCGCTCGAGTTGTCTGTGGCATCTTCCAGCGACTCCATATGAATTTTATGAAATTATCTTTCCAGTAAATCTGCCTGTGTTAATTAGAGAGACTGAGAGGAGCTTCATTCTGGGAGCAGCGTGGCAGAGCCTGACCCGTGGTGAACGCTCTCAACAGCCACAGCCTGAAGAATCTTGCCCCTGGTTTTGGACACCTGAGGTAAAACTAGAGAAAAATAAAATATGAGAGTGCTGATGGCTAATTAGGGCTCCTTCATTGCATCTCTGCCAGCCCTGATACATATTTGGAGAGCTACAATGGGGAATAAAGAGCAGTCCATGATGGGGTTTGGAAAAATCCATGTTAATGAACCCTTCAGAAGGAAAATGAGAAGTAAGGACAAGCAGCTGCAGTTGTACCTTGCACATCACCCAGGAGCAGGTCACAGCTTCCCAGCGTGGCTTCCTCCTGGAAGTGTTCACCAGCCAACATCTGGATCTGGTTCTGCTCTTCAGCCAGATGTGAACAGGGATGCACTTTTGACTGGGCTGGAGTTACCCTGAGCTCATGCTTCCAAATCCTGACAGGTCAGACATGGGAAAACTCCAGTTTGTTACTCTAAACAAAAAAACATATGAACACATTTAAAAATATCTAAATATTTAGGTATATGAGGATGCACTGTTAGTTACAAAGTAGCAGCAGTGCAGATGCTTGAGTTTGAATTTAAAAAGAAAACCACAAAGGCTCTCATTTTCATTTTAAACACTCACTTGAAACTCTCTGTTTCTGAAAGTTAGTTTTAAAATTATGCTGTGACCTATAGCCTTACTGTGAAAAGAATCAATTTGGAGGGAAAAAAAAAAGAAAAAAGAAAAAGGGAAAAAGGGTGGTTGCCTGATAAAGGTGTCACTTGGAACAAACCCCAAGCTTCTGTAAGAAGTGATTAGGAGGTCGATACACTACAAAGGGCAAGAACAGCTGTGGTTGACCAATTAATTAATTTGCTAAAATATAACAAGGGGAAAATACAAAACAGAGTGCAACAGAGAAACAAAGAAGCATAATTAGTTTAAAAATTCAATTAAAAGTGAAGAAGAGAGATCAGTGTTCACCCGAGCTCTGGAAAACACTGCTATGGAAACCGCTACTTTTTGTGCCAAGGTAAAAAATATCAATTTATGCTGCAAACCAGCCATCATTTTACAGGTCTGCCTGTTTGGTTGCTTTCTTAGTCCTTAACAGGGGCAGGGCAAAGAGGCATCAAGTGAGGAATAAAAGGCCATGAGCCTCATTCAAAAGAGAATTCATGGCCCTGAAATAATTGCCAAATTGAAGAGTTATGTGGTTTCCACATAACCCAGCTAAGCAGCATCCACATTTGGAAGATTCTGAATACCAAAATCAATAAATTTAGAGCATTTCTAGGAAAAGACATAGAGAAGTAGACACGGAACCGGGAATAAATCACCAGCAGCTCTTGTCCCAGAGTGAAGCTTTCAGAAACTCTGGTTTCCCCCACAGATCTCAGTGGGGAGGAGAGAAAAGGGGCACCAGGGCACAGAAGAGGTCTCTCATGAAACTGAATTGAAATTCTCCATCTCAGCTGAGGGAAGCTCTAGAAACCTTCCACACCTCAGCTCTGCTGTTTGCAAATCACGTGAAATTGGTTTGATTTGTGTGAATGTGCAAATTGAGTCATTCAGCTCAACCCCCCCCCCAAATCCTAAACCTGCAGGGATGCTGCCCAAACCCCACAGGCTGCCAAGAAAAACCTGAAAAAAGAGTCTGCATCAGTCAGGTTGGTGTTTTCTGTGCCTGCTGGAGAAAGGGAAGCAATACAGCTCCTGAACCACCCAGGCGTTACAATTCCATCTGCATAAAGGGACAGAAATAATCTAAACCCAGGGATTTAGCTGGTTTGAATAGTGCATTCTTATCCTCCTGTGTTCACAGAACGTTATTTATCATTCACCTTGCTCCAACAATACACCCAGAGCTTTACAAACCCCTGGAACAAAGGATGCTCGCTGATTAGAAAGAGGAATTCACAAGTGGGGCCTTGTAACTACACAAACTACCGTGATGTTTTTATTCTAAATTTACACAGCAAACACAGCTCACACCTTTTGCTGAAGGCTTAGATAAAAAGTAATAATTAGTTACTGATGCCGTGGGTAATTTGATGCTACATGCCCAGGACAGGTTGTTTATGATTTGTGGAACAAATCTTTGCAGCCATCACTGTGCCAGGCTGGTTGATTATTTTTGCTTTCAGGACAACTGGTGCAGCCAGCACCAGTGACAAAAGGAAGTGTTAATTCATAAAAGTATTATCTGAAAGCACTCTGCTGGAGAGGGGTTAGAGGAGCTTTTCAAAAGCGCCCATCATCATCAGCCTCAGACCTTGAAATAGCAAAGTACAGGAAAAAAGGAATTGTAGTAAAAAAGTGATTCTGAATCGTGGTGGTTATGCTCCAAGTTCTCTGCTGGAGCACAGTGTTAGCAGGGCACTCCCCATTCTGTCCTTTTGCTTTGTCATGAGCGAAACACAAACCCTTGGAGTTCACCAAAGTCAAATACGTATTTCCTGGAGGAAAAACAACCCGTGTGTGTCTGTTTCTTAAAAGATTTCTCATTATGGCAACAAGGACTCTCTCAAAAGTCATTTTTTCCCAGAACATAACTCAGAGCAGCTGCTGATCTAGCAACGAGTTTGCTGGAGCTTTTATTTAAAAGCAAATCTGAAGGAAAAACCTCCCTGCTCAAGAGCATTTTCTCAACCCCTGCAGTTCCCCCCACTGTTTATTACTGAACTGCCTCCACTGGAGACTTGGATATTGTTCCTCTGACAGTGAGCTGACACCGGGTGGAAAAGCTGACTAGGACAGAAATTCTGAAATGAGAACCAGAGGGGAGAAAATAAAGAAGATGTATGTGATGTAAATATTAAGCATTTTACACCAGGCGAATTTAATTCTAAGCATTCAGCCAGGACCTTGGAAAACCATTTGGAGCAGGCCTTGGAAAGTGTATTATTGATACTGAAGAAGCCAGAGGGAAACATGGTCAGAATAAGCACAGAGGATTCTGGAAATCAGTCCAAGACATTCTTATCAAGCTGAAAATCTTTCTGATGCACCAAGTTTGGGCAGAGGGGAGTTTTGTGCCATATTTTTGCACAAAAGTAGGCACCAGCCTTCCCATCAAAACCATCTAACAGAGCTCCACAATCACTGCTGGAGGCAGCGAGTCTTCTCAACCATTCCACCTTGAGCAAAATTTGGGTGGCTCCCTCCAATCACTTCACATTTAACACTAAACTTTTTAACATTAAACATTTTAACATTAAACATTTTAACATTGAAACCCCTCGTGTCAAGGCTGCAATGCAAGCAACGTTTCAAAGTGATTACAGCACTCTTGGTGATTTACAGATGTGCCTCTGCCTAGCTCAATAATGAACAAAACCAAAAGGAAGGGGCTGCTCTAACCACAACCAAACCCCAGGATATTAAGCAGTGTCCTTCGAAGACATTTGGACTTTTCCATTTTCATAATTTCTCTGCAGTAAGAGGATTTCTGCAGCTGTTTACCTTGAAATCTGAAACTATCTCAAGCTTCGCTCCACAGAGGCTCTTCTATTTCTGTTCAGTTACCACACATGCAAAAAGAAAAGATCTTTTTGTTATATCATATTTATTGAATGCCTCTGAACTCAAGGACTGGAAGAAACTATGTAAAATTGAAAAACCCAAATGGTTTCTAACTTGAAATGACCTTGCAGGAGATTTCTATATGAAATGCATAATAATCTGCTTTTACACACCTGGCTTATACATCAGCTGGTTGGCTTTAAGCTTTAATTCCTAAAACCCTCAAGATAACAACTCTCTGTATTTATGACTAAGTCTTCACGTTTATCTTTCAATATTTCTCCCAAGGCCTCAAACTCCAAAAATGGAGCTCTTTTGGGCATCAATCAGTGACCATTTGCCTTGGAAAGGTTTTTAAAGTTGTCTTTATGAAACATGCTGGTGAAACTGGCCAGGAAGCCTCTTCTCCTAATCTTGATTATTGCATTTACTCATTTTCTGATTGAACTCCTGATCTCTTGCAGAACAGGCATGAAGTGAGTTTAGACTCCTCTTGATCAGGAAGCCTGAGCAGCCTGGGATGAACTTCAGGAACAGCAAAGCCTTGGGGAAGTTAGGGAGGTAGAAATTAAAACAAAACCCATTTCTTCATGGAAATTTCATGGAAATTGAACAATGAGACTGTGATTTGTGCTTTGAAGAGAAGAACAAGAAGAGAAAAATGTTATTCATCAATAATAGGAATGAGAGCACCACCAGCATCTCCCTTTCCCTGGGCAGACACATCCTGTGTGGGGTGGGGGCTTCCCCTGGACCTCCAGGCAGCCCTGACCCCACTGAGGCTGCAAATGCTCCCAGGAGATGCTGCACCAATCTCTCTGTTCACCTGAAATGTTCCCTGGCACCCCTCAGCTGAGGCTCTGCTCCCTTCCACTTCTACATGTAATTAGAATTTAGCAAAGAGTCTGTCATTGATTTAATTGCTGCTGCCTTTCTCTTCAGGAAAACATCTAAAACCAAATCATTAATCCCTCAGCTTTCTCCGCTGCTTCAGATTATCCAGGGGCATTTCTCAGAAGTTTTAAATTTGATTTTGTTATGTAAATGGTGAAATCTGAAGTTCTACTTCTCAAGGTGCTGTGTGCACTCCTGCACTGATCAGGGCTCTGTGACAGCACCTGTGGGTCTTGAAAGGGCTGCTAAAGGACAAAAAAAGGAAAGAAATAAAAAGGAAAAAGAAAAAAAACCTCCTTCACAGAAGCCTCGTCCCCAGCAGCTGCAGCTCCACTTGTGCAGGAGAAAAGGGAGTTGAAACCAGCTCTCCACTCCCTTTTCCCCTCCAGAAATCCCTGCTTTTGGCTCTGTGTCACCTCCAAACTCTCCCTGCCAGTGACCAGATGTACATTCCTTGTCCATCCCCACTCCCCCACCCAGACATTCCTGCAGAAATGAGAGTCCCCACAGGAAATAATGATGGGACAATAGAAGGGCAGCCCCTGAGCTGAAACTCCATTTCCTTCCTCATTACTCAAGCATCAAAGATCGAACCTTGGAAAAAATTCACTCGAGGAGGACAATGAATGGGTGCAAACATAACCGAAGGGAATTCATTTAAGACTCTGGATGAATATTCATGGGGAAATATTTCTGCATTGTTTGCCTAGCTCTAATTGTGTTCATTAAAGGAAAGCTTCATTAGCGAAGGCAGGAGCATATTGTTGTGCACAGCAGTGAAGAAAATACAATCCTAGAAATAGCACTTGCTGGGTTTTGTTTTTGTTTTTTTTTTAAACTGTGTGCAGGTTTGTCAGCTACTGGTAACAAAGGAAACATTTCAGAGTTATAATGAGCTCAAATGTTCACATTAACAATTCAAATTTCATAAAAGGGACAGCCATGGCTCGAGTTTCTCATAAAACAAACAGCAGCACCCAAATACCGGAATTGAACTTGGGGGAAGGGCTGGATCCTGGGAGCAGCTCGTGGGTAAAAAACAGAATGGATGGATGGATGGATGGATGGATGGATGGATGGATGGATGGATGATGGATGGATGATGGATGATGGAAGGATGATGGATGGATGGATGGATGGATGGATGGATGGATGGATGGAGGGGATGGATGGATGGATGGATGGATGGATGGATGGATGGGATGGATGGATGGATGGATGGATGGATGGATGGATGGATGGATGGATGGATGGATGGATGGATGGATGGAGGGATGGATGGATGGATGGATGGATGGATGGATGGATGGATGGATGGATGGATGGATGGATGGATGGATGGAGTGGATGGATGGATGGATGGATGGATGGATGATGGATGGATGGATGGATGGATGGAGGAGGTGGATGGATGGATGGATGGTATGGATGGATGATGGATGGATGGATGGATGGATGGATGGATGGATGGATGGATGGATGGATGGATGGATGGATGGATGGCCCAGGGATGGATGGATGGCCCAGGGATAGATGGATTTGAGATGCTCATGAAATTGCTTCCATCTAATTGCTGGGGGCACAAAGGTGCCATCTCTGGCCTCGGTGCCAGCTGACAGGAGAAGGCTCTGTTTGTCAGCAAAAACACCCTCAGTTCTGCGAACCACCAGCACACAAAAACAGCCTGGCTGCTCCCTGGGGTGGACTGGAAACTGGGTATTTTCTGGGTAAAATCAGGGCTCCCTTTCTCTGAGAAACACCCAACCTTTCACTAGCAGGGTGTCAGCATTACACCCCTGGGTCACACTCTGGGGACATTGCTGAACAGTTCCACCACGATCCTGCATTCCTCCTGTGTGCAGTGAATGTCTCCAGGAGAATCCCCTCCATTCTCAGGAGAGGAGCTGCAGCCAAGCCTGGAATGGTGCCTGATATTGGGCATTGTCATAATCAGATCCGTTTGGGGGCTGAGTGTTTTAGGGGAGCTCAAGGGCATCAACACCCAAAGCTGAGACCACTTGTGTTCCTCATGGGCCTGGCAGTTACAGGAGAAGAAAACGCAGAGGAAATCCTGCTGTTGCTGAGCCAGAATCAGAGAGTCAGTGAAAGCCTGAGGAAAACTCTCCTGAAAGTAAATGAAACAATTTGGGGGGTTCACATCCCCCTGGGATGCTCCAGGGCACCCTCAGATCTCTTCAGACCCCACGAAATGGGAGGAAATCAGTAAGGATGTCTATGAAATCAGCTCATGAGGGGGATTTGGATTCCTGGTGCCAGTTCCAGGATGTTCCACCCATCTGGGAATTAGCATTTTGTGGGGTTAATGCACCTGGCTCCCATTAATCACCATAGGGCCACAAACACATAAATTTCCCCATAAAAAGCACACAAACAAACCACCAACATTCCCTCAGCCCCTGGGCACACAGGGATATCTCAGCCCTCTGAGGTAATGGAGAGAAAGGGAGCCCAAACTCACAGTACATAAATACACTGACTGCAGATAAGGAGTTTATAATTTTTTTTTTTTGCCAGGACTATGTGTAACACCACTTTCAGTTGGATTAGGTGTCTCCTCCTGACAGAAATATCACCAGACAAAAATCAATAAAGCTGTTAAAGACCTCAGCAGATTTATCTCCTACATATTACACCTGATATTTTCTCATGCCCCCCTCTAAAGTGCAAGCTTTTGTCTACTGGCATTTCCCAAATGTGAGAAGCTAAAAAGATTCAAAAGCCAGCCCTGCAGGGGAAGGGAAGCTCTGTGGCCAAATCAAATTAGACTCCCATTACCTGGGACAGCAGGAACACCTCCCAACAATTACTTTTTGACACACTAATCTATGAATTGAACACTCAATTGCAACAATTTTAAATGGCTGTTTTAGTTGAAAAAATAACCAGCGGAGGTTGGATGGGTTTCTAGGTGGATAGGGGGAATTTCCACCTTTAGAACAACTTCTAAAATTGTGTCAGAGACTAAATAGAGTCAAATATTTATAGGTGCCATCATGTTTGTTTTTTTAGGTTTTCCCCACTAGATCCAACCTATGGACACAGTGGAGAAGATCAGGTACAGGCAGTCCCAGCCTCATCCTTACATAATCCTCAGGTGAGAAAAATCCATCAGTAATGGCACTATCTGTCCATTAATAACAAGTGGCAACTCTAAATGCTGCCAGAATAATGCAACCACTGGAATTAACACCCAGGTTCCAAAATGCTAATTAAAGTGCACCCACTGTGAAACCCATCCTGAAATTTATTAAAGACAGAAGAAGATGATGTGCATAGGAAAGAAGGCTTTTCTGTTTTTACAGGAGGAGAACAAGACATGACGAGAATGATGAACTCAATGCAGGTTCTTTGAGCCACAAATATTACTTTAATTTACAGAACATTTCTCCTGAAAGAATTTTCAGATAGTCATCTAGCAGTCCTGTCCATCTTCCTTCATTTTTCAGCCCTGGGTTCTATACAGTACATTGATTTTTGAATGTCTGCTCCAAGAGCTTTCTTTGTTTAAAGAATTTTATTAAGCTCAGCATGCAGGAGGAAGGAGTCATAAACATTAGCCAGACCATAAGAAAGAAAAAAAAAAACAGTTAAAAGTAATAAAGCGAAAAATCAGATTGAAATGAAGCTAAAATATACAGCCCTCTAATCTGCAGAATTTAATATAATTTATGCTCCTAATGACTCCATATTCCTTCCTTATTGAATTTCCTCTATTTAACTGATATTGATGCTGTCCCAGATGTAATTGCCCTACGCTGGTGCCAAGAGAAGGAAGCTGAGCTTCAGCAGTTTTCCAGAAACAACTTCCCATTATCACCCTCACATCTCAGCAGATCAGGGCTCCCCAAACCGAGTGAGGTGGATCCTCATCTGTATTCACAGCTCCTCTGCTGCAGGAGCAGCTCAGGATCACATCCAAATGTCTGATGGGCTTTTCAGAGCTACAGTACATCTGATTTACTGCTGCTCCAGCAAACTGTTGTGCTCATTACCATTGTGAGTCGAAGCACTTAGATTATTTTTTTTCTTTCCCCTGTCCCTTGTATTATTGCGGTTTTAAGAGGCTCCAGTGATAGATCGTTGATGGGGGGGGAAAAAAAAAATCAGGCTCATCTTATATTTTCAGTTTATAATTATCTGGTTTGAAGATAGAGAGTATTTCCTGGCCACAGCATGGCCACAGCACTGTTTTTAGTGGTGATTCTAAAATTTATGCAGAATACTCCTTTTTACTACCAAAAAATCCCCCAAACAACCATGAAACATTCGAGTCACTGAGTAACAGTTCCTTAAACACTTAATACTGTGGCATTTTGGTATTCCAAAGTAAATTTCAGAAACTTGAACCGCACTTGAATTGCATTAATGTTTATCTCAGATTTACAGGAACATCTGCACCCACGAGGGAAATTATTTTGGTAATTAGAAGGCAGCCATGCTTTTGTTTGATTAGCTGACAGGGTCAAGGATTACAAAGTAACATATCCTGACACAAAGATTTCAATAACAAAAAACCCAAGCAATCTAGAAAACACCTTTGCACACCTATTCTGACTCCATTTTTAATTAGCACACCTTGACTTCATTATTACATCCACCCTAATTTATGTTTTCTTGTCAAGAAGCCAAGAAAGGAAACCGTAGAACAGATGAACCAGGAGTGTCAATAGCTCATCTATTCCAGTAGAAGTTTTCTAGGTAACAAATGCAAAAAGATGATTAAAATAAAGCTTTCAGAACAAGCTTTTTTCCTTTTTTTCCCTCTCAGTCATAAGACAGTCACAGATCCAACCACCAGTCGAGGAGATCAGGAACTCCAAATCGCCAGAAATGCAGGATCTTAAAGTGATTTTGGAAGGAAAGTCTTCACTCGGTGGTGATTACAAGACAATGGCCCCAAATTAAGGGCTGATGGATGCTTGAGAGGTTTCTCCACATCCCTTTTTTCCCGTTCTGGGGCACGCACTGATTGCATATTCAAACTACAATGGTTAGCAGTTCACCAATCCCTCTCTGCAGATTTTCATCCACTCCAATTCACGGCAGAACCCAAGGCTGGCAGCAAGATACACCCTTCAAGGTTATTTTCAGAGCCCTTCTAATTTCACCTCGGATTTTGATCAAAAATTGCTTCCTATTTTTTTTCAGCGGTTCACCTCTGGAATCATTGGCATCCTTGAGGAAATCTTTACTTTAAAAAATAATTGTTATAGCAAGGTCTACACCTCTGTCTTTAAGAATAATTAGGATCTGCGGGGATTCCAAATGATATTCAGATGCGTATTTATCATAGCCAAGTTAATTAACACTCTTCACTAAGGACAAAATAATTAAACTAGTCATGTTTAATGAAATTTCAATGATAGTTGATGTCTCCAAGTAGGAAATCTAAAATACATTAGTTGGACTGATTTGTTACCAGTCAGATTTTTACTAATTAAATGTCCTTTCTCAATTTATGTCGAACTCCCTTTTCCATTTCTGCTGCCATAAAACAAAGGCCTCATAAGCTCCCAGCCACTTCTTTTGGTGGGAAACAAACCTACTCAAAATGTCACACTTCAGTGCAATTGTTAGCAAAGCATTTATTTTTGCATTAAT
This sequence comes from Malurus cyaneus samueli, assembly GCA_009741485.1. Lineage (NCBI taxonomy): Eukaryota > Metazoa > Chordata > Aves > Passeriformes > Maluridae > Malurus > Malurus cyaneus. Next base: position 4,571,395 of record CM019230.1, read on the forward strand.
TTTAATTATTCCTAGACATCCAAACGCTTCTCCAGGCTGTACCAAACCCATCTTTCTCCCCCCATCCCCATTTTTTCTGCTGTTTCCTGAGCTCTCCTCGCTCTGGGACCATCCCAGGTATTGGATGCTCCAATGCAGATCTTTACCAGAGAATTGTGTGAGTGGGGATCCCATAATTACCCAGAAAAACAGCCTCTGTCCCATCTGCTATTTACTCCAACGAGGTATCACCATTAAAATCAGACTCAAAGCCAGCTCTGCTCTGATTCCCATCATCTCTGCCCCATTTTAATGGTGGAATTGCAGGACAGACCCTGATGGTTCAGCTCCAGCAATCAGCAGCTGCTGCTCCATCCTCCTCCTCCTCCTCCTCTGAGGATGGACAGATCTGATTTGGAGGATGTGGAAGCCAGAACTGAATGGCTGCACCCTCCCCTCTGTTTTGTCTTGTTTGGAGAATTAAAAAGTGGTTTTTAGTCACCAGCTGACACCTCCTGTGCACAGCACTCCCGCTCCAGATGGTGCAGCACAGCTGAGGCCAGGGCAGCCCAGGGTCACTGCAAGCACAGTTTGGATCCAAGGTTGTTTGAGATGTGCAATTTTTGCATTCAGACAGCCTGGCTGGCCTCCTAGGAATAAACTCTGGACTCAAATCAAGTTCCCTGATAATTAGGAGATAGATCTGCTCTGATTATTTCTTCCTCAGCCGTAAAAAGCAGTGGCCCAGCAACTGGTCATGAATGTGCTTTACTGGAAACTCAGCCCTCTGGAAAACACTGACTGGTGCAAAAAGGAAAATTCAATACTGCTGCAAGACAGCTATTCCAGACTGGCTTATTGATCTGCTGATTATCTTTTCATAATATACAGATATTTTGGGTTGTCACACAATGTTCATGAATCTGTTGGCTGTTAAAACCGTGTTTATCTCTGCATCAGTCCCAGAGAGATGGAAATTACTGAGTAGAGGAGCACAGCATTGATTTAGGGGCTTTTACTTCTGTGTAACAGATTTGTTTTTGAGAGCTTTATGTATTTTAACAAAATTTTTCTCGGTGGTTTAAAAATATGTTATTTCTACCTCTCTAACAAGGGGGCTGTGAGTACATGACACCAAGCAAATGTTTCCACAAACCTTCCTGTATGTGTGGTACAGCTGTTTCTCCTCAAGGATTCATCCCCCAGCACTCAGGGCACCGAGCACAAGCTCAATTCCTTTCACATGCACCTCTTTTTGGTGATATTTGGGAGGTGAGAGCTGAGGAAATATATTTGGGCTGGAAATTGCATTTGTGTGTTGAGATAGAAGAGGCTGTCGAGGGTAGTCATGGGGTGCGCAGCCCTAGGGATCCTCTTGTGTTTGTGTCATTATGGCATCTTTAGTTCCTGTCTCTGCTGCTCATGGGGGTGTTGAGGCCAGAGAGCCATCCCCAGATTCCTCCAGTGCCAGCCCTGTGGGCTCATGGGGCGCTGCTGGCCCCAAAATTTTCCCTTGCTGGAGGAGGACCCTCTCCCTTCCCTTCCCTTTCCTTCCTTCCCTTCCCTTCCCTTCCTTCCTTCCCTTTCCCTTCCCTTCCCTTCCCTTCTTCTTCCCTCCTTCCCTCCTTCCCTTCCCTTCCCTTCCTTCCCTTTCTTTCCCTCCTTCCCTTCCCTTCCCTTCTCCCTTCCTCCCATTTTTGATTTCATCATTCAGCTGCCTTATTTTCGGTTTTTTCACCCTCAAAGTTCACAAATCCTATAAAACCCCTAAGATCTTGCATCTTGCAGTTTCCTGATCTGTATTTCCAACGACAGGGCAAATATTTTCTCAGACGTTTTTCCTTCCTGCAGCACTTTAATTTCTATAAATATACTTTTAGATTTCTATGATGTCTGTCCTTCCCCAATCCCACCCCATAGCACTGCAGCATCCCCTGGCCCTCCCTAACCCCACAGCAAGCCACCCACCCCAAAGAACAAATCCATATGCAAAAAATCCCATTATTCCTCTAAGCAACTTATGCCACGAATAAAGCCCGAAGACAGGACCCAATTCTCCACACAAAGCCGATGTGCAAACTCCTAAATTAAAAAGAAATCTCAGGCAGGTGGAAGTGCTGTTTGGGGACCTTTCTGGTGTTGCAGTTGCTGTGGAAACCGCTTCCTTTGTGCCCAGGCAAAGGCTCTGGATGTTGGGAGCATCATCCCAGCTATGCCTGGGATTGAAGGGAAACTGATGGGAATGCTCTGAGAAAAGGAAATATTCCAAATAAGGGTTTCCTTGGAAAACATCTCTCCTGAAAAATAAAAAAAAAAAGGGAAGGAGTGGCTGTTCTTGTGAAGTTGGGGGCTGTGGTTACAGCCTCAGGTCTCAGGGGGCGTCTCCTTCCAAGAGAAAGGGAGGGATCACAGCAACAAATCTTTGTTAAAAGTAAATTTAAAAAATCACAAAATAACCAGCAAAAATATAAAGTATGGTTCTGACTTAAAAGTCTCACCCCTCCCTATAACTTTGACCAGCACCAGTAGTTAAAAGAACTGTCAGGAAAGCAATAAAATTAATTCTTGTTTTATTACTACTTTTCCAATGTTTGCTTCAAGTTCAGAATTACCTCATTCTGGGGTTTTCTACGAGTTCTGTGTAGACATCTGGGGAGTCTCAGATGGAGTTGGTTTCTCTTTGCTTTGTGTTTAAAACTGAATTATTTTCAGTGCTGCTGGTTCATTTTGTGTGAGGAATAAGAAAAAAACATCTGCAAACCCACCAGAATGAGGAGGGCACCTCTCAAACCTTGTCTTGATCTCAGTAAAACCCCTCAGTCGCCGCTAATATATTTACTTTTCTGACATTGATTTACATTAGAATCACAGCAAAACAATCCTGGTTTAATGGATTAGCCTTCATGGCTTGACGCATTCTTAGCCTAAAATTAATAGGTTACTTAGCTTGAAATTAATAGCACCCTCAGGTTAATTTTTTTTGGTTTTAGAAGTGGTTTGTATCAGCTACAATATATTGATGTGGCTTGGGTGGATTTTGCTCACGGTTACTTTAGTGCAGGCTCATGTCATGGTCACCCTACAGACACCTAAAGTCAAAGCCAGGATTTACACAGACAGGGGACCCAAGAAAAGTAGCAATGAGAAGCCTCAGAATCTCAGAATTCTCTTCAAAATAGAAGGGGAGTGGAAATTTGCAGTTTAAAGCAACTCATCCCATGCTCTTTGGACCAGAGCGACCACTTAAATCTCTTAAATATAAAGATACGTTGCAAGGAATGTGCTACATGGAGCAGGAGAGTGTTTGAATCCATGGTATTGGTGTGGGATAAAAAAAACCATCAGAATCTCATGAATCTCAATAGTTTATTTTATCTTAATTTATTAATCCCAGTTTACAGGATTGACCACCATCAGAAAAAAAAAAAAGAGAGAAACCCACATGTTTTGATATTTTCCTACATATCTCAAGAATGGCTACTGAAAAGGAATGTAAAACTCACGAGAAAAATGCATTTTTGGTGATGTCAGAAACCTCCAGCACACATTACTGCCATATATTTCAGGGAAGGAAAGGGGAAGCAAAACATTCATCATTCTAAATGCCATTTGACCTTTGTGAGTAAAAACACTAAAACAAGGAGCAACCACCCAGAATGGAGCAATTATTGCAACTTTTATCGTGGAAAAGGTTCCAAAGCATTTTTAACTCCTCTGGCAAGGTGCAGCCACAGACAGAGATGGTTCTTGTCTCCTCCAAAGGGCAGAAGCCCTTTCAGAATGTCTGAGAAAATGTTAGGGATTGTTTGGAACAGGAAACAAAAGGCCAGACAGATCGAGCTTAGATTAATAAAGTGGAGAGGTAAAAGTATTTTCCAGAAGGAGTTCTTCAACTTTTGTTTATTCCTTAAGAGAAAAGCCTTAGAAAAGGAAAAAAAGTTGGAAATGGTGCTGTGGATGAAGGTGAAAGCTGAGCTGGCAAACATTCCAGATTACATGAAAATGCCAGGAATGGGAGTGGAGAAGCTGCTTTCCACCAGGGATGGGAATGCTCTGCTTTTTCCCTCTGATTTTTTTATCAGCCAGTTGCTGATAAAGCCCCTTCCCTTTGCACCTGTTCCCCTGGAAATCCAGAAACTCCCCGCTCCTCTGATTTTTATTTTTATTTAAATATTTTTTATATATATAGATTTTTTTTATTTTCCCGTACCATGTGGGAGAAGCAGAAATTTCTGAACCCACTCCTAACCGGCCCTGGCTCCCAGCTCTGCCTCCTTCAGCGCCTTCCCCATCCAAGCTCTTTCACATAAACCAGGAAAATCACCCCGAGCTCAGGGATGGCTGAAAGATCCCACAAAATTCTTGCTCCAAACCCAGGAATTCTGGCAGATCCTGTCAGCACAGATGCAGGAGAGCCCCACAGGCAGCTGTTTGGCCGTTCTGGATGTCCAGCCCTTGGCAGAAACACTCCCAGCTCCATCTGGTGAAGCACAGGCTGCAGGCTGACCCAGGAACAGGGAAAATCAGAGCTGGGAAAAGGGGATGAGCGAAAAAAAAATGTAAGAAATGGGGAAAGTAAACCCCTACGAAGTTTTCGTTTTTTTTTTCTTTAAAGGAAATAAATATCTTTGTATAATCACTGCAGTGACCAGGCCATCTCATGGGAGGAAAGGAAGAGTTACATGAGGAGAAGTCAAATCACTAAATTATTTTTTGTCTCCCACAGGGAAAGTACATAGTTATAAAGGAGGCATTAGCCTCTAAGAAAAATAAATTAAAAATCATGCATATCATTCTCCTGTGCTGTCTTTTCATTTCCAGGAAATCTCCAGTCTTTTCAAGGAAGCAGAGTTGCTTACAGGGAATCTGATTTCAGAGAAATTTGATGTCATGTCTCTTTTTCTTTACTTTTTCTGTTCCTTTCCTGGAATGAGGATGTGTCACAGAACAACCTGCTCTTGGTGCCAGCAGCACTGGTTGGGATCTTTGTCATCAGCAATGGATTAATAGAGGAATTCTGCAAATTTTCTAACTTCTTCTAAGAATTTACAGCAAATGCCCATTGCTTTTAAAATTGCTGTCCTTGATGGAGATCCTTGGCATGGATAAGTTTCCTTTCAGCTGTCTCTCAGCTAACCTGTGTCAGAGAAACGGAGATGTCACTCACAAAGACTCACATTCTGATTTTTTAAAAGAAAGATTTAAAATTTTAAAAGAAAATTTGAAGATTTAAAAAACTTTTAAAATAAATATTTGAAAGAAAGATTCCTTTCCATTAAAAAGGAGAGATGTTGGTTTTATTTTTGATGTGCAAACATCTCATGAGATGCCCAATTCAAGTAAATCAAAGGAGGAACTTCCAACAGGAAGGTGATCTGGCACTTTGGGCACTTAAAAATGTCACTGACATTCTCCATGGGACAAGATTGAGGCAGAGACACTCTGAAAAGACAATTGCAAATTGCCATTTGATTTTGCTGCAATTCTGTCACCGTCCCCCAGGACTGACAGGGAAAGGAGTGAGATCAATAAGACTCGTGGATCTCTTTATCCATTGTATTGCTTTGGCTAAAGCTGATAAACTCTGCAACTGAGGTGCCAAGGAAGAAAAATGAGAGTCTGCAAGACTCACTGCAAATTAAAATGAAGAGCAAAGAAACAAACAAAAAGATGGTTTAGGACATGTTTTAACATGATCAGGTATCCCTGCTATCATCCACCGTGGATGAACAGTCAGCAAAGATAAGGATGTGAGATGAGATCCTTAAATCCACGTGTTATAAAATCAAATACCTCACCCAAGACCTGACCCTGGGCCTGAGCAGGAATTTTAATCCAAAATGATAGAGGATAGATAACAAATCCAACCCTGTGTGCCTCATCCAATCCAGGATGTGAAATGGGAAAACAGCGTGGAAGACTCCACACATTTCCCATTATTCTCTTAAAATCCCAACTTTCCAGAATTATTCCCCCCCCATCAGCAATCAGAGCTGCACTGAAACCCAAAGTTTGGGGAAGATGCAGATGCTGTGGTTAAACCACCCAAAATCAGAGAAGCAGAAACATCAAGGGGAGAGACATCAACAAGGGGCTTTGCATCATTCCATCTAATTTTCATTGTAAAAATGTAAACTTAGGTCTCAAGTGTCTTGTTAGGCAAGCTCAGCAAATGGGAATCTTGTGCAAATGAGTTTCACTTTTGCTGGCTGAGATTGTTTTGGCATCTGGAAATTCGCTTTGGATGATCAGAACATGGTCTGGAATTTGAATACATCTTTTTTTTCTTCCTCCCCGGTCTTGTAATAGCCTCCTTGAGAAATGCCTTCAGACTGCTGCATTTATATCAGCAGCCTCAGATCATTTACATCTCATCTTCCAGCCCTGTTAACAAAAGCGTGTGCAAATGTAAATAACATTTTTTTTGATGTGAAACCCTGGTTTAACTACACAACGGGCTTCAAAGTGGGTTTAACATCAGCAGTGGCTGCCACACTGGTTATTAAACTGCTTTCTCTAAAAGTTATGGCTTTAATTTATTCATCTGTTTTGGCTGCAGCAAAGCCCCCATTTCCCCTCTTTGTGCACTGAAATACTTTTTGAAAAACTCTTTCAAGAGGGAGGTGTGAGCCAGGTGGAAGAGGAGTGGGGAGAAGAAAAAAATCAGGTGGATTTTTGTGCCCCTTGCCCTCCAAAAGTTTGATTTTTGATTGTATGAATTGGAAGGGAAAGAAAGAGAATCATGTGAAATCCTCTAGATATTGTTTTTTTCAACAAGCGAGCATAAAGAACATAAGGACAAATCCAAACCATCTCATGCTGGTATTTTCCAAATTGAAATTTGCAGTTGCTTTGTGTTTTTAAATATTCAGCTGCACATCATCTCGTGGGAAATCAAAATGAAAAGCAGAAATGTTTCTTGCTGTCCATGAGAAACAGGTCCACCTGCTTCAAGGTATTTTTTCAGGCTTTTCATTCACGGAAAAACCTGGAATTTGGAAGGAAAAGAGATTTCAGGGGAAGCTAATGATTTATAGAAGGGAGTCCCCGTTCTCCACACAAACTGAGTGCTCAGAGCAATCCTCAGTCTTCATCAGATCGGTCAGAAAGATGAAGAAATCTCATTTTGATACTGATAATTCCAGGAAAAAAAGCACTGGATGACACATTCCTGGTGCTCACTGCCCTCTGGAATGTGGTGGTTTATTGTAACACACAGGTTTCCATGGCAAATATTTAATTTCAGTATAAAAATTCATCTGCCAGCAGCAGTAAATGCCCGAGGGCTGTGGAGATCACCTTCCTCCTCTCCAGCCAGTCCCAGCTATTTATTCTAAACAGACATTAGAATGGATGCAGAACTGTAAACTCCTTAAATGAACACCTCATCTGCATTCAGCGGGGCACAAAAGCTGAGAAATTCGCTGCATTATGCAAATACGCTCTTATTTTTTTTTTTTTCCAAATGTATTCCACCTTCTTCTGAATAATTCCCATGGATGTTTACTTAATGTGGCAAACTGCATGAGCAGAAGCAACTTAATTGTATTATTTTGTACAAATCTCTGACTTGTTAGTGCCTGCATCTGCCTTGCTGTCGGAATGTTGGCTCGGGGTAACTGAGCAATAACAAAAAATGTGGGGTGATCCACGGGGGGTGGGCCGTGGGGATGGAGAAAGAACATTTTCCTGTTTAACACAGATTAGTTGATTAAAAAGGAGGAAAAATCCCAGAGAATCATAAGGGTAATGTGCACAGTGCTTTGTCTTTCACGTATTTTGGATAGTCCAGAGAGAAATTGTAATTATATGATTAATTCATCTTTGTATTAATAAAAATATTAAAAACAGTTCTCTTTCCCTATTCTATATGTGGAAAGCTCATTTTGTGCAACCAACACAGCCAGGTGGTTGCAGAGCAATTATTAAATTACAGACTTTGCCATTATGAGGTCAGCATCACACCAATTGAACCATCCTACAGGTAACAACACTCCATTTTATTTCTGATCCTGCAATACCAGAAAAATTAGGGTCTGCTCAATTTAGGGCAATGAATTTAACTTTCCTCTCAAAGAGTTTTGCACTTACAGNAGTGACTAAATTGGTTTGGGAAGTCAGCAGTTCAAGAATTAATTGAGGACAGTTTCCAGGCTGCTCTTCAAAAGTTGCCTGCCTGTTTATTCTTCACAGCCCTCAAAGACTTGTTTTTCCTCACCACTTTTTTCACCAACCTGGAAAGTTTTGCTCGTTCATAAAGAGCCCTGTTCTGCTGAAATACAGGCATTTCTGAGCAGAGCATCATCATCCTGGGGAGCTGAAACTGAGACAGATGAGACAAAACACACTAAAAACATGAATTTTGCTCCACTTCCAGTTATTCTGCCCATTGCTGGAACCAACGGACACCAGTGGTGGAAAAGGAGCGAGAAATCAATCAGAATATTTAATACTGGAGCCATTTTCAAGCAACTAATTTATCCCAGCAATCAAACCTGCAGGATGGCAATAAGATAATGAAGGAAACACTTGAAGAGATGAGACAGCCAAAGCAGCCTGAGAAAAAGCTCCCAATGAGATGCGTTGTTTTTTTCATCACATTTCATCATCGGATAAAAAAAAAAAAATTGGAATTATGCTCATAAACAATGCTGGCCTTCACACAGAGCAAGATTTAGCGGGCATGTAAACGCATCGTTGGTTACTTTTATTTTTTAATCTGCTGTTTCTGCCATCAACATTGGAGCTCTGACAGTGGTTGGTACCTGGAGCCGGTAAAACACTGCCAAACTCTGTTTACAGAGAGGGAGTCTCAATTCTGAGCAGCTGCTGGGTTCAGCCGCGTTTGTGCCCTGTGTTGTTCATGAATATTCAAAGGAACATGTTTTGTTTGCAGAAATGGCCTGGGAGGGGCTGCTCCTGCATGGATATATTTTCAGGAAAACACAGATATTCCTGGGGGAGACAGGGTGTCCGTTAACTCACCACTAAATCTTTGTTAAAAAGAGTTTTGGGGTGTTTTGTCAGAAATCGGAAATACCGTGACCTGGATTGATTAATGAGCTGGGTGCCAGCACACACAAACAGCAAAAAAGGGGACAAAACTCAGGTGTGGCAAGGGGAGATTTCAGCAAAAAAGTTCAAGGAGAAAAGAAATCAAAGCCTTTTTGAACAGGAGAGTTAAACAGAGTTAAACCAGGAAACTACTGGGCCAAATGGATGAGCAGCCTGGTGCTCATAATGCATCTCCATTTGAAATCAGATAACCATTTGTGTTAGCATATTTAAAAAAAAAAATAACGGTGTTAGCATATTAAAAAAAATTAATGGTGCTAGCATATTTAAAAGAACCCCACCTAGCAGCTGTTCTTCTTACAACTCCCTGCACTGTGCTCACTGTGTCTTACACTATTCTATTCCTGAGTAACAAACTGCACAGAAATCTCTTTTTTTTCTTACTATTTCTTCCATTATCCAGCAGAAAAAGCATATAAATGATGGATCAAAGAATCTCTCTGAGAGATGCATCAGCTGCAACCAACGTGGGCATGGCTGCCCAGCGCCAGGGAGTGGGGTGGGATTGGGGTCTGTGCCTGGCCTGGGCTGGGCTTTCCAAACCCCAAACACCTTCTGGCTGTGCTAGGAGGTAAAACATAGCCAGGAGGAGCAGAGTGGGAGCTCAGGATGGGGAGGATGCCACGGAGCTGCAGATGGGAACCTCAGAAATTTGAAAACAGAGGTTATGAAGTGCTGAAATTTGTCGGATTCCTCATGGGTTTTTTTATGCGGGAAGCTGGACTCGGGAAAAACAGAGACAAAAAGACATGCTGGGGTCATTAATTATGCAGATGCATTGCTCATTAGCAAATGAGTGAGCTGTGTATTTCTGTAAATACAAAGGAAGGGGCACAGCAGTGGAAGTCAAACATCAGAGCACACAGACCTGACCCTGGCTGGAGGGGCTCCTGTGGGTAAAAACTGCAGGTGTGATTTCAGAAAACCCTCCCAAAAATTATTTCAGCACATTAATCTGTTGCTGAGAAGCAAATGAGTGCACGTAATCAATCCACTGCTCTCCTTGCTGTTTTCTACAAAGTTTCTGGAGACTCAGGGTGAGGGCAGAACAGCAGAATTCACATTTTGTCACTGCAAGAACAGCACGGTTTTACCAGAACAGAAACCTTATTATCTCAGTGTTGCTCAACTTGTAATGATTTTGAAAATTACTGCTTTTAAGATACTAATCAGATTGTTGGGGAGGTGCAATTAACTGCACAGAACATATCTGGGACAGTAATACAAAGCCCTTTTTTATTTCTCTTTCCTCGTGCCAGCAGCTCTACATTGAGATATCCTCCTGGCCAGAGGGAAGCTTCCAGAGCATTTCACAGCTCTGAAGAAAACCCCTCTGCTGGCACAAGTCTGACTCGTAATTCACCCAGCTAAAAATGATCTGAAAGAATTTAATTAATATTCCGGCTTCTGCAATTAGATATTGTTATTCACACCTAGGGACTCTGGACTACATGCATATTGAGCAGAAATTAATATTTATGCTTGTAAGCGTAATTATTCTGAAACATGAAAAAAAAAGATATGAAGATATTATTTGATTATTGACCTAACAAGACCCAACTCAAAAGCTGACTCCTTCACATATTTCAGGGCATGGACTTAATTTGTGAGGAAGATGGGATTTACCATCTCATATTATAAACCAGACAATTTAGCTCAAGTGTTGTTCAAAATGCCCCATCCTTTAAAGCATGGAAAGCATTTCAGCCACAGAAATGATAAGTTTTCTTCCTCAGGGTAGACACTTTTATTAGTTTATTCCTTCCCAGGCACTCATCTCTGAGAATTTTACCCATTTACAACAGACTTATTTCCTTTTTGGCTTGAGGAATAACTGGACAATGTTTCCAGCTTTTTTATCCAGCTTTGGCTCGAGGGATCCAACCCCTGCAGTGGAGAGAACAGCAGCAGAGCTGTTTCTCATTCCTCTTTCCTTAGGGGCAGAGCTAGAACAGAACCATTCCTGCCAAGAAGGTCCTGAGCATCCTCAAATTCAACCCTGGCTCACCAAAATCCCTAGCTAGTGGGGGTTTTGGAGTGCTCAGAAAGTTTACAATTGTAAAATTTACTACTGTGGATATATTTACTGTTGTGGAAATATGCACTATTATGGAAATATTTACTATTACTGAAATATTTCCTGTTGTGGAGAGCACTGTTCAGAAGAGTTGGGGAGGTCCCCAGTGAGGCAGGAAATCCATCCCTCAGCCCCACTGAGGTTTCTCCTCTTTCAGGGAGCTCAGCCAGCATCCCTCCATCCCACTGCACCAGTTGGGTACTTCACCTGTGCCAGCACCCTCCTTCCAAAACCCGGGTGGAATTTTTGTCAGCAGCCTGTCCAGAGGGCTGGGCAGCTCTGCCCTGCACCGTGTGGGTGCCTGTGCTCAGCTCTGAGAAGGCACCAGCCCAAAATTCAGGCTCTCCCTGCAGCTGAATTCTTCCATCACCTCCATCTGTGCTGGTTCTTGGCAGCAGAAAGGGGTCTGAGCTCTTTGTAAAGTCCCTTCCTCAAAAGAGTGACCTCACCCAGACACCTCCTCTTCTCATCACTGAAAATTGGGAAGGAAATAAAAGCCCTCTAACACTGTATTGTAGTGACAGTGAATCAGGCATGACTTTAATTTCTGGCCAGGATGTGCCAAGGAAAATATTTCAAACACACATGTTTTTACAGGATTTCCCCTCAAAAATCTTTATCCAGTCCAAACTCAGAGATCAATTCAGTCAGTCCGAACTGAGCAACCCGCGGATTCACTTTCCATTGGCCTGAATTCCACCTCTGATGTTATTGATCCTCATTCTTTAATTTTCTTTATCCATCTTTCGGCCTGGATGTCTCCAGCTCTGCCAGAGGTAGGGGAGGTTTCTGGGGTGTTGTGATGTCTGGATGCTCTGTGTCTTTTCCTGTTCCTTTGTCCATTTATTTTTTGGGGATCTTTTGGGCTGCTCCTGTCTGTTGAGATGTTAAGCCCATCTCTGTGGAACGATGCTACATCTCCTAAAAAATTTTGAAAAGATTCAGTTCTCCAAAGTCTCAAACTAAGCCTAACTGGAGAAATACAATAAGAATGTTTAAAGCTAATTATAGTATAGAAATATGTTATAATAATATAAATATATATTTATATATTTATAAAAATTTATTTATTTTTTATATATATCCACTGTACACCCCAGCAGCTGATTGTCCCTGAGACCCCTCTCCCAGCTGGGCTGGACTCCCTCAAAGCCCTCAAATCACAGAGGAGTGGAGTGGAGGATGAAGGAAAAGACAAGCATTGGTCCTTTAGGAAATAAGGCTAAAAATGGAGCCCTCACCATTATAGGAAGAATTAGATTTTCTACTCCTGTAGTAAATAAAGCCCTGCAGGATGAAGAATAGCGGTATCAATTCCTATTTTAACAAATTCAGTTCCAGGAAATCTAATTTTTTATCCAAAAGCATGTCAGAGAAAATTAAAAGTCATTGATCTTGGGCACCCATGCTTTTTTTTCTTTTTTTTTGTTCTTTTCGTAGTTGCCCCGCCTGCTCCTCCCAGGTTCACATTTTGAGCACTTCCCAGGAAAATTAAACCCAGTTAGGGCAGCACCAGAACACCCTGGTTTTCCTAAAAGGAAAGCACCTTAATTCCTAAAAGGAAACCCATCAAAGAAACCTTTGAAGAGCAGCAGAACTCCCCCCTGCCAGCCCCTAAAGCTTTTATGGTTTTGGGAAAGTTGTGGCCCTGAACCCCCTGTGCCCCCTTTAACTCTGGGACTCACTCCTGTGCCACGGTGTTTAATTAAATCTTGTTACCCACTCATGGCAGATGAGAAGGCTGAGGATTTCTTTTTAATCTTTCTCTCCCAATTGACTCATTCTAAGGAAAACAAGGATTTGTTTCTATCACATTTTTTAAGAGTTGTTGAAGAGAAGGGCAGTTTGCAGCCTTTTAAAGCTTGAAAATATCAGAAACCAGGAAGGATGTCCCCTTTTCCAACCAAAAATCAGACTGAATGAAGCACCAATACAGATTTTGAGAAGCCGGCCTGATAACAGAACAATTTTTAGTGCCATCAGTGTCACATTTAAATATTTTTTCATACTTAGTTTGCAAATTTTATGGGCTGTTGTATAGTTATTTTTGTGGTTATTGTGATTATTTTGTGGCACAGTTATTTTTGTTTTGGTTATTAATTTTTTAAATATATTTTCCTGATACATTTGTGATTGTCATTTAGCAATTATTGGTTTTTAGCTTTTCAATTGGACCATTGGTATTAAATTATTTTAACCTTTTAGAAGGTAATATTTAGTTTTTAAGATATACTAACTATGCAAAACTATTTTTGTAAAATTATTGTTTATGATGCACAATTAATAGCATTTATTTTAAGATGTACAATATACTATTAATATATATATATGTTATAGTATAATAGAGTATAATATATCGATTATATAATATATATAGTAATATTTTTATTACACTTTAAAATTTGAGAACAACACTATAAAATGCTTTTATCTCAAATCCACAATGTTTTACTTTTCTTTGCACCTGCTGGGCTGGGAGTGGCAGATTTGGGAGCCACCAGAGAGGAGCAGAGCGAGCCTGGTGCTGTGGCACACACATGTGTCTATCCCATTACCAATTTCCTGAACGGCCCCAACAGGGATAATTTCTCCCTGCTCTGCATTTCCCCTTTGGAAAAATCCTCCTGGATAATTTGAGGCTGGCGGTTTTCCCCACCGCGGCGCAAACATGAACGGGGCCTGCTGGTGTAATAAATATAATGTGTCGAATTATATTTATTTTCAGTGGCAGAGAGATTATGAAAAAAGTTGGGCTCTTTTTCCCCCGATTTGGTACAGATATCCCAGCATATCCCAACCAACTCTTCAGCTACAAATTCAAAAATGTGCTTTGCCAGGAGTTTTAACCGGTTGTGCAAATCGTGGCCATCTGTTGCACTGTCTGACTGCAGAGACAAACCCAGCACAATTTGCCACTGTGTTGGAAAATATACCAGTTTAAATTTTTTTATGTGACTTTAATCAAAGATCTTGTTCGCCTTTGCCCTGGGAGAAAGGTGTTGAAGTTTCTTTGCAGGGTGTTGTTCCACCAGGTGAGGCCTGAGGAGCTTCATTTCTCAACAGAGCAGGAGGGACACAGAGAAAAAATAATGACCATCAACGGCCATCAATGGCCATCAGTGGACATCAAAGACCATCAATGGTCATCAGTGGCCATCAAAGACCATCAATGACCATTAATGACCATCATTGGACATCAAAGACCGTCAATGGTCATCAGTGGCCAATCACATGCATCACCATCAATGGTCATCAGCGTCAGACCATCAGTGACCATCAATGCCATCAGTGGCCATCAGTGGCTATCAGTGACCATCAATGGCCATTTACAGAACCTCCCCACCCCCGTGTGGTCAGGGGCATCTGGTCTGGAAAAAGATATAAGAATGAAGACCTAAGTAGCATCAGAAGAGAAAAAATCCAGATCCATTAAGAAAACTAATACTGACAACTACCAATGTTGGACCAATGAACATTAAGCAAATAAAGTTCTGTGAGTTTTGACTGGATAAACTTTGGGGAAAATCTTGTCAAATCCATGTGTCCTGGAATGATTCTCTCTGCACAACCGGGCTCCGTGTTGAGGAAATGATTTCTGCAGCACACCCTGGCCAGAAAATAAAGTAGCGCCTTGACTCTCTAACATTAAAAATGTCGGAGAGTTTTTGTTTTTCACACAGTTTTGGTGACAGCCACAGCAAAACAACATTGCGTGGGTGATTCATGGGGCCCTGGATGTTCTTCCCTCAGAGCTGTGAGCTTTCTTTGTCCCTTGCAGGAATTCCAAACACAAACTCTGACAGGGCTGTTCCATCCCTCCACCACAATCTGCCGGTGTCAAACACAAATCCTCTGCTATCGGATTCCGTATCGCTGTGCCTGCAATCCCAGCTCGCAGGGCAACAAATCCAGGGGAAGGATGCTGTTACACTCTGCTATCTTGGAACACATATGAATAATTCACACCTTCCCTATAAATATTTATCCCCCTAACCTCTGTGCTCGTTCAAATAAAGGCTGCGTCTTCATCCGTGTCTATTTTCCGTACACATGCCTAATAATCTGAATTTTCCTGCTGTTTCCTCCACTTAATTTATATTTTCTCAAAATCCAGATGTAAATTTTTCTCATTAAAATAGTCTCCTAGTTTTCGTTTGTCTTTTTCTTTTTCACTAGTTGCTTATTCCTTTGCTTCCATGGAACTGCTGTGGGTTTACATTAAATTGAGAGATAAATCTGGGATTGCATCCTTCTATTAGTGTCCTATGGTTTTAAACAAAAATATAATGATATTATAATCACAGCTGTATGGTTCAGACACATCTGAACTGTAACCCAGCAGATGGAAAATTTCTATACCTCTAAATGTTAAACTGACACAATATTTTTCCCCCCACCTGCTGCTTCTTCAGTTATCACTTGAAAAGGAGAAAAACCACAAAAGAAACCCAAAAAAAAACCCAAGTGGGCCAACCAACCAAACCATCCTGAAATGTGGAAGCTTTAAAAGCCAAAATTGGATGTTTATCTCCTATTTACCTCAGGAAGAAGAAAGGGGAACCAGAGGAGAGAAGCAATGGAAGCTGTGAGAGCTCATGAGCAAGAAGAGAACGGTCAGTCAGACACAAAATCACTCCCTCCAGGCTGCAGCAGTTTGGTTTTGCCAAAAAAGTCATCACCAAAAAAGCATCCTGGGAGAAGAAAATCCCTCTAAGTGGGCAGCTTTTTCACTGAGGAGAGATATTACCAACCATAAAAATTATGTGCTACTTCTGTTTCATGAACATTACATAATTGCCATGCTAAATAGCCAGAATAAACAGAGAACAGGCATTTTTACTGGGCTTCAGGAGAACAAAGCCATAAAGAAAATAACTCCATGGAATTTACAGGAGAGACCCATTTCAGACCATATGTTGGGAAGGATCTTCATCCAAATGCATGAGTCAATGTGTTAGCGAAGTGTTGCCTGTGGAGCTGGTGAGCCTGGGACTGTTGGAGGTTTGGTTTATCAACATTTTCGTGCTGGCCTGATTTTATCCCCAAAACATGACACATCTACTTGACTTTCTGCAGCAGGGTTTTTTTTTTGGTTTTTTTGGCTTTTTTTTTTTTTTTTTCCCTGCTCTTTGCTGCGGATCTGAGCAGAGGAATTAAAATACTTGACTTGTCCATGGTGTGGACACTTCAGCATCTGTGGGATTCTTTTTTTAAGCTTTAATGGGTTGGTTTAGGCTTGACAGGCTGAGGAAATTTGAGCTGCTCTGGAGAAAAGGAGCTTGTGTGGAGACCTCAGAGTGCCCGAAGGGGCTGCAGGGAGCTGGAGAGGAATAATTAATCGGGAATTCTAGTGAAAAGACACAGGGAATGGCTTCGGGTTGAAAGAGGGAAAATTCAGCTTAGATTTGCAGAAGAAAATCTTCATTCTGAGGGTGGGGAGACCCTGGCATGAGTTATCCAGTGAAGCTGTGACTGCCCCTGGAATCCTGGAAGTGTCCAAGGACAGGGCTGGGAGCACCCTGGGATGGTGGAAAGTGTCCCTGCCCATGGCAGGAAGATCCTTTCCAAACCAAACCATTCTATAATTCTATTTTATGATCACATAACTTCATATCCCAATTACAGCCAGCACCGACTCTATTCTCTTCAGGTATTCCATAATCCAGATCCCCATCTTTTTTCTTGTTTTTTTTTCCTCTGTCATCTTCTGACTAGACACTTCTCTCCTCATTTATTTTTACGGGGTGATTTATCCCTCTTATAAAAATATTATTCCAAACCCGCCTGCAAGCAGCAGCTGCATGACTGCGTAATTACCACGAAAAGATGGCAGTGCTGGGGGAAGACACACAGAGAAAAACTCGTCTGGCATGATCACTCATTTATTTGTTTAATAGATGGAATTAGTGAGAGAACAGAACGGGGACAATAATGGGGGTGTTGCAGACAGGCTTTGCTGCCTCTCTCTGCCAAGCTCAGCTTCCCCCAGCTTCAACACAAACTGCCAAGTACAGCTGGCCCAGAAATGACTGTTTTACAAGCTAAAATTTGGTGTTTTTCCTGAATTCCATACTGAAAAGTGGAATTTTCAGATATATTTTTGGGGTTCTTTTGGGAAACAAACCGCACAGGAATGTTCTTTAAATACGGAAACAGAAATGCCATAGAGGGGATGATTTGGGAAATGTTTCTTTTAGCAGCCAAAAATCCTGAGGATGAGCTTCAAAAGCTCATCAGTAAATTGGGATTTGGGGTGCAAAGGATCCCTGGGTTATGTGGGGGCCACGTGTCACACAAGGGCACAGCTGGGTGCTCGTGTCCTGCCACCAAAGCAGAGGTGTCCCTGTGAGCCCAAAGGCTGCTGTTCAGAGGCACAGAAGGCTGAGAACAGAGGGACCAAATGGCCAAAACTGGGAGACAGCAGGGTCAGCCCCCCCTCTAAATGCACCAAATATTGTTAAAAGTGGGACACGACACTCAGAACATTTCCACCACCCCAACCAGCAATATGGATTTATGTCCCTTTTCCAGCATTCCCAGCAGAATATTTCAAACTCATTTCCAGCTGCCCTCTGCTCCTTCAAATTGGCTGGTTCTGTTGCTGGACAAGTGGGCTCTAGTTTTGCTCTTGAAAAAAAACAAACAAAAAAAAAACCAAAAAAACCAACCCAGCATGTTTTTAATAAATTGTAATGCAAAAATATGTCTGTACATGTTCTACAGCTCCTGTGACTCAGTGCTGAGGATGACAAACACAAACAGAGTACTTGACTTGTCTAATTTGGGCATTAAGCCTTTTATCTCCCAACTCAGTACTGAGAGAAAGAGAAAACATTCAGTCCTGTTTCCACACTTGAAGCCATTTCCCTGACAAGCAATTCCAGCTTTGTCTGGATCTCTGCTTCGACTCCTTGAGATCCTAACATCCTGCCTGGATTTTGGGAATTTTATTTGCAGAACTACAAATACCACTTGAAACAGCCTCTAACTTGTTTTCCATCCTTATTTCCCAGCAGAAGGCAGAGCAAAACCTGAGCAAAACCTTCCCAAAGCCACTGAATATTTGGTGACTGTAGTAACTCATCAATGTGGGCTTCTCCAAATTATTTTGGCTGTCACAAATATTCACAGCATCGATGACAATAATACCCTGAAGTGTTTCTTAGCAGCCAGGGTTTTACTGACAAGGCAGAGCCCAGGATTTGGCACGTATTGTGAGGAGGAAAACACGCCAGAATTCTCTCCCCTCCCTGCTGGGTGGTTCCAAGCCCTGGCACGGGGCTTTCTTCATTAAAATCACACTCCATCCCGTTAATTACTGCTCGGATGAACACGCCAGGTACTGAGCTGAGAGAGACAGCGACACCTTCCAGCTCCTGAATTAGAAACACGAGTGTGTGCCCGCCTGAAACTCGCTCAGATGGGTGGGAAAAAATTACTGAGGGCTGGCAGTGCCTGCAGGAGGAGAGGCTGAGGAACAGGGAGAGCAGAGGAAATGATGGGAGGGGATGAGCAGAGCCTTTCCAGCCCCAGCAAAGAGCTCCTGCAGGCTCTGGGACTTGGCTGGTGAGGTCTGGTGACACCGGGATTTTTTAATTCTAACACAAAAGGTAAAGGAAAGATTCTCTTGTTAAAAAGAATCAATGTTTTTTTGCCATGAAGCAGCAAAGGATGGGCACAGACCGGCCACGCTTCAAACCAGCTTTTAAAACTCTGCTCAGGATGGATGAATTAGCACCCAGCCCACACCTCATGGCCCACACACCTTCCCTTCCCAAATCGCTGCCTCTTCTCCAAGTGGGACATTGCTCATTGTGGTTTCCAGTGTAGCTTCTTCATTCTACTCCCTTCAAGAAAACAAAACAAAGAAAACAAAACCAGCCCCAGCCAGCCTCAAAATTCAGCTTTTTCACCCATTTGCACACTTGTGTTGCTGCTCACCAAGATGAGTTCTTGCAGCCGTGACTTCCCCAGTGCCAGGTGGGGCTGTACCTGTGGGACAGGTGCTTTTTTATTTCCTCCTAAAAAAAAAAAAAAAAAGTGCCAATTCATCTCAATCAAGGTAAATTCCTGTGCCTGGAGGGTGCTGTTGGATCAGTCATCCAGAAATGTTAATAAATCATACCCTGTCCCAAATGAGTGGGAAAGCTTCTGTTCAGGAATAAGAAGAATGTTTGCTCTTTGAACTCATATTTCAAAATTTGCCAGAATTTGTGGTTGCTTTTTCTTAGAGAGGGTATGGCTTACCTTGTCTTCCTTGTTTTTAAGGTTCTGTTTCAGCAGGCTTCATGGCAAAGAAGGGGAGAAAAAAGTGAAAACTGCACTGCAAGAAAACAATAAACATGAATAAAGCACTAGCCCTTCAAAGGAGAACATGTGAGGTTTATCTAACCTGAACACTGAGTCAATCTGAAACCTAGAAGCTGAAAAAAAATATAGGAAGCAGAAGGGAAAATCCAGCAGGAGAAAATAAGAAATATATTTTAGATGCTTAGTCCCTGATGTCAGCTGTGTGACAAGGCTGTGTTTTTTATTCCAGGCAAAAATTTCATGTCTGTGAAGTTGTTTTGTTTTTTATCTTGCATGCATAAGGCCACTGTTGGGCTGTATTTTTGCTTATTTTCAGTTGTTTTTGATCCTTTAACTAAAAAAATAAAACCATACAGGTAAAGTGTGTGCATAGTGCCTCACACACTGTGCATGTGGCACAGCAGGAAATAAAAAGAGGGTTTTTGTTCCTAGCTTACCTTAATATTTACTCTTTTCCTTAATATTTATGGGCAATAACCAGCAGATAAATACCCTGCTAAACATATCTTCACCTATGCCAAGGCTGAACATACAAATACAACAATATAAAAGTAATTTCTAAATTGGTGCAATTCCTACATGGTGGCAATTTTCTTTTTTCCTTAATCAGTTTAGCACGATCTTCATCACATTTGATATATGGCTCCAGCTTGTGGGATTTCTCTTGCATTTTTAATGTGGGGGGAAGCTCCTGTTTGTGTTCCTGAATGGCTTGAAATGTCTCAATGTTTTCACAATCTCTACCAGAGTGGGAAAAAAAGTAAAATTCAACATTTTGGTTCAATTTCCTTTTGATAGAGCAGAAAGATGGGGAGTGCACTCAGTTAACTCCGTGCATGATTGAGAGAGGAGCGCGGGCTCGGACAACAGAAGAAAACAAATTAAGTGACAGCAACACAGAGCAAATGATGGGAAACAGAGAAAACCTTTCCTTCCTCCCCGAGGCAACTGGAAATTAAAGGTGGGTGGAAAACATGGCAGGGAGACAAATTGTCCATTTCCAGGGCTCTGGCCAGGCTGGGACTGTGGCCAGAGCAGCACACTCCGTGGTCAGTGGGAACAAACGATTTTCCATCCACGCACAATCCATCCATCAGCCTTGTTTTCCAGGGAAAGCTGCTGGGGAAGGAACACACCTTTGAGGAAGGGGAAAGGGCAGGATTAATTGCTGCTGTTGCTGCTGTGAAAGTTGGTTTTTTTTTTTGCAGTGTTTGTTCTGCAGCCTTGAGGTTTGGATCACAGGGCAGGACCTTGGAGCATGGGACACCTCAGCTCCATGAATTTCAATTTTTAAAACAATATTTCTGTATCCTTCTCACTATTTCTGTACCCTTCTCACTATTTTTGTACCCTTCTCACTATTTCTGTACCATTCTCACTATTTCTGTGCCCTTCTCCCCAGTCAGCCACAGTTCCACATGGGATTTTGGTCATTATTTCACTGGAGACAACACCAAGACTCTCCCGGTATCAGAAACCCCAAAATTTTGGCAAAAATTGTGAGAAAAATCAGTCAGGGATGGTGTTTGCAGTCTGTCACTGATGGAATATTTGCTGTATAGAAATCAAACCAAAGCTTTTTTTCTTTGAGTCAATAATGGAGGCTTTTTTGAGGTGTTTTCTTCTTTTATTTTTATTTGCAACCTTCGTCCCTCCTCTCCCCCCGATCAACTGCCCTCTGAATTCAATAATTTCAAGAGAAAAGAGTGGATTTTGGATCTGATACCTCGTGGCAGATGGTATAAAGGACTACCAGCAAGGAGCACTCCTTACTTAGAGGTCAGAGGACACCTTCCCATCCCTTTAAACGGCTTAACAGCTCTGCAAGAATAACAAATCTGTTTAAAAAGAGGGAATCAGTAAGAAATAAAGCTGTGTCAGGCAACATTAACACTCCCATGTGCAATTTGACCATGGACAGCTCATCAGATCTCTTGTTCAGCTCATTCATCATTATTCTGAGCTGTCACCACGAACACCCTTTCTCATTAATTATACATTAACCTCACTCATGACTTTTAATCTATAACGGGTCAGGATGTTTAAAAATAATTAAACAAGAATGTGCAGAGGTAATAAGGATAATACCTGTCCTGGAGCTCAGGACATCTGCCTGCGAATCAAAAATAGGTGATGCCGAGGTAAAAGTGGGAAATAAAACAAAAAACAAGACAGGAGAGGCCTCCAAACCCCCAACCTTGCATTTAGGGGTTTAAAAGGTTCCCAAAATATTCAGCTTGTAGATTTCTGATGATTTTCTTTTTTTACCTTAACTGTGGAAGTGAAGGAAATGCATTCTGCTGTAAGCAGATTAGCAGATCCAGCTGTCAGGAGGCAGCTCAGGATGGGTTTTGGCAGCAGCTAGGCTCTGTCCTGCTGTGGAAATGCCCACACTGCTGGTGGGAGGGTGTCCACTGCGTGGGACAGCGTGTGACAGAGCTTTCAGAGCTCACAGAGTCCCTGCAGGGTGGTTCATCCATCTCCTGGAGGTCACACCCGTCCTCGGTGGCTCCTCCAAGCCCTGCATGGCCTCATTTCCCAGCAACCTGGGATTAGAGCAATGCTCAGGATGTGTCACTCACTCCCCTGCTCTCAATATTGGATTCAGCAGAGGATTTACCTCCCTGCTTCCAGCACTGATCATGTTTTAATTCTGAAATTATCATCTATTGTTCTTTGCTGTAATTAAATGAGTTTTTCCGTCACACAGCACCGGGGCACCTTGCTTTTCCAATATCACAAGGACTTTTTACACCTTTCATTGCTTACTTGACTGCAGTGAGCTCAAAGTGCCAAGGTTTCCAAAACAGGCTTGAAGCAGAAATAAAATTTTATACCCCGGGAAGAATTACTACATGCCACACAACACAACATTTCAGGTTAAAATAATGTTTCATCAAAGATTTAGGGAACAAGGATTAGTTTTTTAAACCCAGCTGAGTCCATGAATCTTGTATCCCATCTCCTGCCATACATTATGTCCTGGCTGGATTTCACAGTGCAGCTCCAGGCTGCTCCAGAGAGGTGGATTCAAATGAAAAAAAACCAAAAATCCTCAGCAGAGAGGACATTTCAGTGACCTACTTTAAAAGAACTTGTGAAACCCAACAGCACGAGGGTGCCCAGGATGGTGGTCTGAGAATATTGCACTGCCTGAAAAGTGAATTTTAGAATGGTGATTTATGGAGTTCACATGTGATAAATGATGGAGCCTGATATACACACAGAAAGATTTACCTGGAGGAGAAAAAGCAGCAGAATCTGTCCCAGCTCTAAGGGGATGCCATTTGAAATATCCAGACTATGCTTTATGATTTCCTGAGAAGCTCAAAAACCTTTGTAAATCTCCAGCTCCCTCCCCAGGGTGTGGAAATTGGGTCCCACTTTGGCCTGTGGCTGCAAGGGTTGTGAGGTGGAGCAGGTGCCTTTTAGTATTTTTGTGACCCAAAATAAAGCTGTCCCTGCAGGGTTTGGTTCCTGTTTGCATCTCCAGCCCCTCCAACACTGCTAGACTCGGAGCTTTCATCACAAACCCTCCTTTTCCCTCTCCACTCAGGGAATAGGGAGAATTCCAGAATCTGGTTATTTATGAAGTCTGTGTTACTTGTTCCAAAAACATTTATTTTTCTCTCTCTTTGGGAAGCACAGGAGCTCAACACAGAACTACAGCTGCTGTTACCTTTCAGCTGGGTGCTGCTGTGTGCAGAGATCTGAAAAGGGGAGGCTGCAGCGAAGGAAATTAGAAACGAGTTCACATCGCTGTGGAGAGCAGCACATGAAAGGCTGTACATCTTAATCCGAGATATTTAATATGAATATTTTATCCTGCAGCCTTTACAGCCGAATGGAAAAGTCTGTTTGTGTACAGATCCACGGAGAAGAAGATGGGATTTACTCTTAGGGTGGAAAGTCTGGTGGGTCACACAACAGCCCAACTTTATATCCTCAGTTTAGGGATGTGCTGTGGCTGTTGAAGGCAGCATTTTGGTACCCCAGCGAGCTCCAAGTGTAAGCTGAGTGTTCAGCACATATTTCAGTGCTGTTTTTGCAGCAGGGTCTAGAGGAATGTGCTCCCTTTCCCCACTCTTCTCCCAATTCTGCATCCTTACATTACAGCTGATGGCTTGAAAAGGAGGGAGCTCTGTTACCTCACTCACCAGCATCAAATATTTTTACTGAGAGTAATTGCTTACCCAGGGTTTGCTTATATAAGAACTAAACACGGCATTCCATTACAATTATTAAAAATATCTTTCTGGAGCTCTGCTCTCTCCCCACTTCTAATGCTCAGAATCACATGAAATAGTAATGAGCACACATAGCCTTCTGCTGTTTTCATAGACAAGGCAGTAAAAGAGACAGTTGCTGCTCCCTTGAGTGCCAGCCCACGAATCAGAAAGTCTAATCAGCCACAGAGCCTGCCACACTGCACAGTCCCTGTATTTCATTACTGCATTATCATCTCTGCTCTTTGAGCTCTGTGTTCTCTGTTAAAGGAGAGAGAAACAGCAGAGATAATCAAATGAGGGCAATGAGAGTTAAAGGAACTCTCCTAACTCTCCCCCAGCCTGATGCTTTGGACTCTCTGGATTTTGGGAGGGTGCAGCTCTGGTCCATGGCAGGACCCAGCCCTGGTCCATCCATGGTTCTGCCCTGCAGAGGATGCTCAGTGAACCCCTGGGCAGGGCTCTGCTCCCTGCCTGCCCTCGCCACCCATTCCCTCTGCTGCAATTTTGGGGTTCCCTGGGTTTAGGATGGCACTGGCAGAGGTTCTGCAGCTGCTCTGGGGGGCAATGCTGAGATTGATTTCCCGGGTGATCTCTCTGCTGTCCCTGGAAGGGGACACAGCAGTGTGACATCAAACAACATCTGCTGACACTCCCTGCAACAGGAGGTGCCTGTCTGCGTGCCTCAGCCCACACTGAGCTGGAAATTAGGCTGTGACAAAACAAATTCCATGTAATTTTGCATAGCTGTCCAATGGCATTACTGCAAGTGCCCTCACCTAATTCTTTGAATCAATAATTTGACTTTGCACGCTTGTACCTTCTGAAATTGAGACAGTTCAGTAGCTGGAGGCAGTTGCTAAGGCTGGCACGGATGGATATAATACCAAACAATAGATGTCACTGTTATGCCAATAAAAATGGGTTATATTTACAGTTATTGGTACTTTCAACCTCCATTGCACAAAGCTGCTAAGTCAAAAGAGTAAAGCCGGGGCACTCACTGACACAGAATGCTCTTCTAAACGTGAACCCTGCACCTCCTTGTGTTTTTTCACCTGCAAAATTACTCACAGAAGCACTAAAGTAAAATAAAAGCCAGTTTAAATAAAATAAAAAATCGATTTTCCTGTGGCTTTATGCAAATTGGTCACATAAGAATAGCCCCGCTGCCCATAAGAGGGAGAAAAAGCAAAAGGGATGTGGGAAACTCAACAGAGGAAACATCAGGGATGGAAACAGCACTGCTCAGACTTGTTTGCTCTGAGGAGATGAGCAGTGTGATAATTCCCCTCTTCTTGGAATGATTACATGGAGTATGGCACATGGGAGCTCCCCAAAGGAAGGGACGTGGTTATGAGCACTGAGAGAACAGAAATGAGGGAGAGACAGAATTAATTGCTGCTGCTGCTGCAAAAGCTTTTTTTTTTTTTTTTTTTTTTTTTTTTTTTTTTTTTTTTCAGTGTTCTGCAGCCTTGGGGTTTGGATCACAGGGTGGGCCCTTGGAGCACAGGGCACCTCAGCTCCATGAATTTCAATTTTCAGAACACTATTTCTGTACCTTTCTCACTATTTCTGTTCCCTTCTCCCCAGTCAGCCATAATTCCACATGGGATTTTGGTCATCATTTCTCTGGAGACAACGCCAAGACTCTCATGGAATAATGACATTGCTTTATCACCTATTTCTTCTGTCATTAAGGGAGGGAATGAGGCAGAAGGAACTGCTTCAAAATACAAAGTCTCTCAACACACCATATGAGGTATTTCCTGCTTCTGTGGAAAAATAGAAGGGAAATGATACAAATACCCCATAAATCATAGCTGAAATGCATTTTCCAAAGATTCCTGGGACCAGCTGGGGAATAGGATGGTTGGCAGTGTGATGCTGCCTGATAGCACAGAGGAATTTCAGCCCCTGGGAAATGTGGGTATAAAAATCGAGTGTTTTATGTGTGCCTTTAAAGCCCTGAGAAAAAGGACACGATGACATCAAAAATGCAAAAACGTCAGCCTCTGTGAAAGCACAAATATTGATGTGCATCACCAAACATATGTTGCTGACTAAAGCTATCATTAGCGACAAGTCATCCCCTCCTCTGGAAAATCCCAGTTGCTTTGGGCTTTGAGCAGAAAGCAGAGAAAAAATCAGAATAAAACTTGTGAGCTGGCCTACTCTAACAGGCTGAGCTGTAACACTCAGACAGCCACAAAGCCAAAAATACAGGGCTAAATTCAGCCCCACTCGATGCTAAATGGAGCAAATTGCACGGCGCTGTCACAGAGGCAGGACCAGAAGCTGTCTCGTTTTCCCAGGCTGTCTTTGCAGGGTACAGATTATTTCCATCCATTCAGCACAGCTCCCATTTTGACTGACACCTCAGAACTGAGCTGGAAACTCCAGATGCTGCCTTTTGGAAAATTTGGCTGCTGCTGCTGAACCTCACTGATTTCACTGCCTGAACCCTCCGAGAGCAGTTTGGGGCCACCTCCTGTCACAGCTGCTCTGTGCCCCAGCTGAGCTCTTGCACCACATCAAAATGTGGCTCTTCTGGGCCCTAAGAAAAGATATTTTTTTTCCCCTGGACTGGCACAGAAACAAAGCCAAATAATGATGCCTTCAAATGGTCAACAAAAATCTCTGATTATCAAAGCCCTGCTCAGGCTTGATCACAAGTGCCTGAACCAAGAAGTTTAAAGCAGAGTTGTAATGCCAAAGCCAAGCTTTTAAATGTTCTATTTCTGATGCCAGAAGATTAACTTTTTGTAAATATTTTCTCATAATTCAAATGCTTTATATAAGCCTCTATTTTGTACCTTTCCAAGTTTTTTGGTTTTTTTCTTTTTTACCAGGAAGTCTGAAAGATTAATCACTTAAAGAATAATTCTGAGAATTGAATCGTTCTGGAAAGTACAAGGGGAATGGAAAAAACCTGCATTTTGTGAGAGATGAGAGCTGGCACTGCTGGCAGAAATTTTGAAATGAAAGATTCTCAGATAGGATTGTGTGATTTGGAGTGCCCCAGCCAGGAAGGCAACGTGAATAGGAGCAGGAGATGGGGAGGCAAACGGGTGTGAGAGCAGAGGGCAAAGCAATTAAACTCTTCAAAACTCTCGTGGATGAATCAATTTTATTTTTCCAGCTGTCACACATGGTATGAGCTGAACTGTCCTGCCTGTTCCTCAGGAATTCCTCATGTCCTGCTGGTTCTAACTTCAGGTTGGTTATTTGAAAACCTTGATCAGGAGTTTGTATGGCAACTGATTAAAGCTCTATTTAAATGTTTCTGCAGTAATTTCCACTTGGAAAGGACGTGGCCACACAGCTCATGCACTTAACCCAAGGTTTGGAATTTAGGAAGAGCTGCATTGTCAACAACCACATCCAAAATCAGGATCAAACCCACGCTGAGTCCAATTGTCCTGCTCCTACTTAAAATATTTAAGTCTATAATAGATTCCTTGAAGCTGACCCAGATTAAAACCCAAGAAAATGAGAGTAGATTGAATCCTCTGGTCATTCTGTGAAACATGATGGGCACTTGTTCCGCTGTGAAAATAAAAACAGAAACCAAACCACATCTATCTGTTTCAAATATAGAAAGCACACCATGAAGAAATAAATAAAAGCCATGAAAAACCCCATCAGAGGAGGGTTTGACTTAGTTCCTGCCTGCTCCAGGGAGTGTGTGGGCATTGCTCAGCTGAGGAAATGAAATCCTTTGAGACTGGGGAACGTGCAAGGGTTGGAGACTCCATCAAGCTGTGGAGGTGCTGCAGTGCTGTTCTGACCAAATTAAGTGGTAAACGCTGGATAAGCATGGAAAATAAGAGTTTATTTTACAGCCAAAGCTGCTCCCAGAACTGGGGAGGCAGCAGGTGGAAAATTAGAGCAAACTAGAGAAAATTTATGTGTCTTTCTTTGCAATGGGTGCTGCTCAGACTCGTTGAGTATTTGTGTTCAGTCCTTACAAAACCTTGAAGTCAAGCAGAGACATCTGAAATGTGGGGGATGTGGAGCTCCTGAGTAAAATCTCTCACTATCAATGAAATCTCCCCTAGAAATGAACAGGTAAGAAGAGAACAGATTTTTTAAACCCTTGAGGCACAACAGAAGAGAAGTATTTATGGTTAATTATCAGCTTTTAAGTGATTAGATTAACCAGGTCCTGTTTATCCAGCCATTTCTCCTCTTGTTCATTCATTACAGTTATAAACAAAAACACACCCCATAAAAGGGTTTCAGTTGTTTAACAGGCTAAGTGAACGGCTGACCTCACCATAATTAATTAGGGATCTTTACTTAATTGAGCATTTATGGTCACCAGAGCGATGCAAACCTGTACCCTGGCGCTCTTTGATGCTGGTTTCGTTCCAAAGGCCAGCAAAAATTGGGAGGAATTTTGATTGAATCTCTGCAACTTTACGAGTTGGGCTCTGTAGACACATGTAAATATAGTTAAACTGCATTTTCAAACCCAGAATACAGAGGGCTATTCTGAAGCTACAGACTCATGGAAACTAGGCAGAATTTTTATAAATCCAGGCAGTAACAGGAGGAAGGAGTTCCGCACTCTCTACACACATTTATGTTTAGAAACATTTATGTTTAGAAAGCAAAGGAAAATATGTAAATTAAGTTTATCAGAGGAGGAAAAGAGGTTAATCAACTCTACTTAAATACAAAAGTTGGGGGATTTTCTGCAGGGTTTCCCCTCAGGGATGATGCCCCAATCTGGGCCCTGCATTGATAAATTTTGTTGGATGCAGCTTTCCTGACCCTTTGCTCTGGGAAATCTCCTCTCACCATTTTCCTGAGGACAGGTTCCAGCATCCTTTAATGCCTCATGAGAACACAGTTAAGAAAGGAAGACAGAGAAGGAGAGAGGCTCTAACATGAGCTGATGCTGTAATAAAGCCATTGCTTATGCCATGACAAAATAACTCTCCTTTCCCAACTGTGTCTTGCTCGGAGACGACAGCACTTTGCACTCCAATGCCTTTTAAAATCACTCCCTGGGAAAAACACTTTGATTTTGGCTCAGTTTGACACAACCCCAGAGCAGGCTCCATCTAGGGGGTTACAGAGGTGTGTTGGTGTGTGCATTTTGCAGGTGTGAGGGAAAAACCTGCCTGGCTGAAGGGAGATACATTTTCTGTAAATTCTTTCTGTTTCCTGCAGGTTTGATCCTCACAACTGCCCGATTTTGCTTTCTACAGTGAAAAATAACTGGAAACAATGCTGCAGGCACTCTGTGATCACCAAAATGTAAAAATACAGAGACTCTCAGGTGTCCTTATTTACCAGCCCTCCTGTGAACCCAAACCATTAAGTGTGCTATAACTTCTTGTAGGTGAGCAATTAATATTCACATTTTCTGTCTGGAGATGGGGGCACACCATAACCACAATTGCTTTAAACTCCTCGTGCCTTGGAATGGGTATTAAATATCATTCCAAACTGCTTTACATGGAGAAAACATGTGAGTGGAGAGAGGAGAGATCCAATTCTTGAGTCGCCACCAGAAAACGCCAGCCTGGAAGCAGAGCAGTGAATCTTGGTGTAAATCTGAGTAAATCTGAGATTATGGAGCTAAACCCTGCTGTGAGCACAGCCAGATGAGCCTGGAGAAACAGAGATTGTAAAGGCTTGTCCAGCTTTCCATGGCAACGCTGTCCCTCCCAGCAGAGATCCCGGCTGGAATTCTGCTCTGGGGTGCAGGTCCTGCGAGCGACTGGAGGGCTGGGATGGAACTAATCCTCATGGCAAGCTGTTTAAAGCTTGGAGACCTTTTTTTAGAACCTCAGATAGGAACCAGAGCCCAGCCAAGCTCTTCCTTGAGGGATCTGACCCCGGCCCAGCGAGGTTTCCCCATCTGATGCTGCTGGAGGATGCGGATGCTGCTCCGTGTGCTCGGGAACGCTGCGCCCGTACGCGCCAGGATGAGCAGGCACAGGCTCATCTCGGGTTTAATTAGTGAGAGCCTCGTAAGGGATGACTCAGCTCTGTAAAAAGCACTGAAATAGCCCTAAACAAGCATCTCAGATCTGTAAAAGTGCTGAAATAACCCCAAATAAGCGTAATGGAAATGTGATTTTGGAAACATTCGGGGAAGGGCGGCTCCGTAAAGGAGCTGAACAAACTGGGGGCTGCCACTGGATTTCTGCTGGATTAAAATTCATTTTCCAGTGCTCTTAGAAAAAAAACCAAAACATTTTCAGGCCAAATAAATACTGCGGGAAAACAGGAGATTCCAAGTACTGCGCGTTGCACATTTTCTGTATAGAATAATAAAATTATTTGGGTTGGAAAGGACCTTAAATACCATCCCATTGCACTCCCTTCCATGAGCAGGGACAGCTTCTCCAGCTTCATTTTCCTGGTGAATGAACCTGAGTGTGGGGCCAGGATCATTTTTGATCTATGATAATATCCTTATTTACTAAGACAACCACACCTGAAACTCTGTGATGGAAAAAATGAACCAAAAATGCCAGCATTTCTCGTGGCTGGACAATATGCTAAGGAAACTACAAGATAAAATTGTTACATATTTATTTACAAGTTGCCAGTGGTGTAACTTGCCAAAAAACAAACCCAGAAAACAGGCGCAATATTTTCCTACCTCCTTGACAGAAACGGTCTGGAGAACGCAAACATCCAAATTTGTGTTTTAAATATGAATTTCCCATGAGACAGAACATCAAATCAGCTTTCTTACAGCATTGTTGCAAACTGACACCCAGCAGCTGTTTGAGCTCATTAGATCACACCAGGCTGCTCTGCTTTCCTGCTACAACCTGAGAGTTGATTTAGTTGTGGGTGAGCTCAGACTCCACGCCAGACTCTCTTTCCCAGGAAATGTTCATCAATTCTCCTCTCTTAAACAAAGCACTCTTTCCTCAGAGCCCATCTGTTGAATTTGGGTGTTTTTATAACAATAAGAGTGTACCTGGATTTATAACAATAAGAGAGTACCTGGAAAAAAAACCCAGTGTGTTTGTTTTCAGAGGGGATGGCTTCAGTTTCCAGGTTCTATGTGTGCTGGTAATGCCATGAGCGTTCAGATTTAACATTTTAATTTAAATGGAGCAGCCTGAAGCAGAGAATTGCAGACCTCAGTGGGTTCTGCTTCGGGTACAGACAGAAACTCATCACATTATTAACTCCAGGTACTCAAAACTGGAGCACACTTTAGAAACTGAAGCACCTGCTTCAGTCATTTATCCAATGGATTCATCCTCCTGAAACGTGGATGATCAAAAGCCTGGTTTTTATAGAGATTTTGGCTGCCTCTGCACTGGGCAGAGATGTTTTTAAGGGAAATGTGAACAGGGGCATTCCCCAGAGATGGTGACAGCCACATGCAGTGGCCAACTGACAAAAACATCTAGGGATAAACATTTCAAAAGCACTCATATTTAAATATTTTAACCAATATTAATTTTAATATTTTATTTATAATATTTATAATATTTTAAACCAATATAAATAACACATTTTTTTCCCCATCTACTTTTCTAATGTAATATCTTATTGCCATTCAGGACTCTCAGTTGATATGTGGGCTCAGCTGTATCTGATGACTTGTCCTTGCAGCTGTAAAATAATAATTTGCAAACTTACATGAGGTTTTTATTTTTGTTTGCACTTTTAAAGATAACCACCACATTAAGGAAAAAAATAAATAAGTAAAGGATTTGCCATCATGCCATGAGTCATCAGAGAGTAAATGCAACGTGCAGCAGCAAAGATGTAACACACGGTCTGTTAAAAGGAGAAGCTTTACTATCACAGGATGTAAAAAAGAAATAAAATTCCCACATTTCTTCTGTCGCTTTTCCACTGCCACCCAGCCAACTGTCAGCTTGTTCCACCTGCAGAATTCTGTGTTTGCAACCCACAGCATTAATAGAGGCAGTCCTTGCTGCCAAAAGGCAGCCCTGGGAGGGGACGTGGCGGGGAAAACAGCAGTTTGTGTTTCACACTTCAGGGGAGCTGTGGGGATGCTCAGCTCTGCCCACACACACACACTCCCTGCAAGACCAGGATGCTAAACAGAATTTGTGAAAATAAAAAAAAAACAAACAAGCAAACAAGCAAACAGAAAAAAACCCCAACCAAACAAAAGTCAAAAATTGAAAAAAAAACCAACCAAAAGAAAAAAAAAAACAAAACCCAAAGCCCAAATGCAACAATAAAAAACACAAAAAAACCCCAAACCAACCAACAAAAAAAAACCAAAACAAAAAAAAAACCCAAAAATAAACCCCCAAACAAACCACATGCCTTGCTAAGGGAAACAACTGCTGTTCTGTAAGGAGAAAAGCACAGATGGGCTCTCCCATCCGAGGGGCTGAGGGCACTGGTGGAATGTTGTACAGAGAAATGGGGCCATTGCCAATCCCACAGACACCACTTAGAGCCGAGCTGTGCTTCTGTAAGCAATGGAAACGACTTTCATTCATATTATGAAGCAATAAAAATCACAGCAAAATAATTATTGATGTTGTTATAATAGAGGATAAATCCCAGCCGACTCGATGAAAGTCATGGATTACATGGATTACATTTGCCAAAAAAAATTAAAAATGCAAGCAGTATATTTTCTCAATGTTTTAATGAGGCACAGTCAATTTTTAGTATTGTGTTTTTACCACTCTCTCCCTGGCAGAAAGCAGCACTTAAAATTAATGTGACTAATCTGCTAATTCCTCCAAGTTTAGTCAGGTCTAGTTCACTTCAGAGTTGGAAACATTCTGTTAATGTTTTAACACATGGAGAAGCTTTTAGTGGTGAACTCTTTCTAATTATGGAGTCCTTCCCAAAGTGCAAACAGAGCTGTTCTTAAATGCTCTGAGATCCCTTTTACAAGATCTGGATTATCAAAACTGCAGAGCTGCGCAGTCGTAGAGTTAAGTCTATATATTTCAAAGGACTTCACAAATGTTAATTAAAATCTGATCCTGCTCACAGAGCCGTGCAGAAATCACTGTTTTTCATCTATAACCAGGATCCACAACCCTGAACCTTCTTTTTGTACTTAGTTATCAGCAGCCAGGCACCAAGATCCAGCTCCTCATTTCCCAGATTTTCTCCCTGCATGGAAAACTCCCTGAAAATGTGGGGGGAACACGAGGTTTGTGCAGCTCTGAGTGCTCACACTGGGATTTCCAGCGACTCCCTTTAGGTTTTGAAGTTTGAAACCTGAGACAGAGAAAAATTTTGGGAAAAAAAAAAAAAAAAAGGCCACCAGTTGAAGGCTGTTATCCTCTCCTGCTCTGCCCGAACAGAAGTTGCTTCCCAATTACCTGCCTGCCACTGTGATGATGGATTTCAGTGCTTTATGAACAGCACATGCAGCTCTTCTGTGTTTAGATAAGAGATTACGAGGACTATCAATCCTCACACTCTTGCATTCAACATTAACCCTGTCTGGAATTAAGCTGCTTCTTCCATGGACCAGTATTTTGTGATATATCAGTGGTAATTCCAACAAGCACGAGGGAGGGATCCAACCTGCCAGGGGTGGTTTAGAAATGGTTTTGGCTGGTTAAATTTATTTTTCCTGCCAATTTGAGGGCATTTGAAGATAAATGGTCACAAAAGCCTGTTATGACAGCATATTCTGATATGAGGGTCTGAATTAAAGCTCACTCATGGTGAATTCTCTCTTTGCTCCTTTGTTAGCAGGGACAGCATGGTCTGAAAATTTGGGAAGATGCATGGAAAAGGAGTAATATTTGAAGTTTAATCCTGACAAAGTGAGTCTGTGAGCTCAGGACAGGTAGTTCATGTCTCTACCCATCTTATGCAAATCATAGAAAAAACACCTTGGCACTGATCATGGTCTTCAAAAGATTTAATTTTTGAAAAGGGCTCAGTACTGGGTGTAATACCAAAAATATGTGCTGTGTGAGGCAACAACATTTGAAACCCTCTGATCCAAAAAAGGAACCAAAGATGCCAGAATTTCTCTGGACATGGACAATATGCTAAGGAAATTAAAAGATAAAATTGTTGTACATTGTTTTATTCACAAAACCTGCAAGTTGCCAGTGGTGTAACTTGCCAAAAAACAAATCCAGAAAACAGGCGCAATTTTTTCCACCTCCTTGATAGAAAAGGTTTAGAGAACACAAACATCCAAATATGTGTATATTAATATTCACAAATACTGAGCTGTCTTTGTGCTCAGTATTAAAACAGTCTCATGTGAAGTAATTCATTGTAAGTATTAGGTGATGCTTAAAAAAAAGATTATAAAAATATTTTAGATATTTAGGATACATCACCTGCTACGAGGGAAGTGTTTTAGGAGCAGCAGCTTTGGAATCTTCATGCCATGGGATTTCATGCCATGAAATGTGTCCCTGGCTCCTGAGCAGTGGCAGTGCTCATTAGTGAGCTCCTTCCAGAGCTAACAAACAACAATTTACACCCTGTGTTCACACGGCCTCGCTGAGAAATCACAGGTTCTGCCCTTGGCTTTCACAGCCAGACACAAAATGTCTAAATATTCCCTCTGCTTTGCCATGTGCTGCCTGTCCTTTTGCTCCCCACGACAGCTCACCCAGGAAATCCTCGATTCCCTTCAGTTCCGCGCAGCATTTGAGAGGTTTAAAGCAACAGGAATCAGCCTTTCCACGTTTTTTTTTTCAGAATTTCCTCTCTGAAAGCCAAGAAACTGCCCTGACAAAATGCCAGTGCCTCATGGTGGGCACAGGGGTGATTCCCAGCTCCAGGGATGCCAAGCTCCAAGGCTGGTACCCAACAGCTGATAAAGAGCCAAATTCTGGCACCTTTGCTGGCCTGAAGGGATGATTTATTGTGATTAATCCTCCTGCAGTGCCAGACTGTGCTGTCCCATGGTGAACAAGGACTGTCACTGTTGTCACCCTTCTTCTGGCATCGCCTGGGGCTGAGCTGGCTGGAATGGCCCCTCTGGACCAGCTGAGTGATGCTCAGGGAGGAATTTCCAGCCAGCCTGGGAGAACCCAGCAGTGTGAGGGTTCAGCATCACCCGTGAGTGCTCACAGACAGTGATTTGACTGCCTACAGGGCAGCTCAGCAGGATTTCCCAATAAATCCCTGAGCAGAGCGTTCCCTAATGCCTGCTGGAAATCAATGCATGGGGGGGGTGTTCAGAAATCAATGCCTGGTGGGTGATTTTCAGACATTTGGCATTTCTTACTCACTACACACGGAGATCAGTTTGAACAGCGGGTTTACAAATGGGCTTAGCACCTAAAAACCCCTCAAAGCAATGAGAAATGAAAGAGCACGGATCCTTTTTTAGGATGTGACCTCACATTTTCAGGGCACAGCTTTTCCTCCTGTGAAGTGGCCCAGCCTCATTTATTTTTGCTGCATTTACAGTAAGTCCTTTTTTTTTTTTTTTTTTTTTTTTGGTTAAAACATGCATTTTAGAGCATAAAACAATCACTTCCAGACCACAATATGTCTGATGCAAAGTGTTTTTCTCCCCCTCTAGCATAAGATCATGAGACACTCTCTGTGTTAAAACCAGGCTACATCCAGATAAAGTTAATTTAGAAATAGGGTCACTGCATTTAAATAAAATCTTCCTTCCATTTCTACCAGCTAAAGAACAGACACTGCACAGGAAAGAGTAATTCATGTTCCAGCCTGTCACAATTTAAGGATTTTGCAGGAGTACAACATGAATTACACTGCTCTGAGCACTGCATGATGATCTCAGAGTATTTTTTTCCTTTTAGCTGTGATTGGCCCTGGGGGTGTTGCTCTGCACATCCCCACTGATGCAGCAGTGCCAGTGGAAATTCATCCCCCAAGGAAACACGTGATGCTGGGAACCCCAAAGATTCCTTCCAGGAGACTCACAGTAGCAAAAATTGCAGTGAGAGATTGAGAATTTTCTAATTTTCATTTCCTTTTTTAATTTGAGACAAGGAAAGATTCCCTCCAGACTGAAAATACCACATCTCTGACCAAGGGGTATTTTTCAAAACTGCTGAGAATGGTTTTGTTGAGCCCCAGAGCTGCAAGGACACATCCTGTGACAAACACATCGGGCTTGTTGCCGTTTAGTTTCTCATAATCCCTACAAATCAGGCTACAAAAGGAGCTGGAGATGTTCCTCAGGAGCCAGAAAAGGAATTATCACCCCATGGCAAGCATCAGCCAGCCCACAGATGGTTGTGAGATGTGGATGGGGCAGAGGAGAGGAAAGCAGAAAAGGAGTAGAAGTTAAAGGGCTGAAATGGTGGGGTTGATGGTGTTTTCTGCTTGCATTCCACTCTGAATTTGGTGATAAATTCCAGGGAATCAACCCCTGCACTCTTGGGGGAATATCTCCAGGCAGCACAGAGGAGTGGAGTCCCAAAATGCCACCAGCAGCACAAAGTGTGGCCTCCTACCAAAGGAATCTCCAGCAAATGACAAATAAAGGATTATCTCCCTGGAGCACTGGCCCCTCCAGCTCAGGATTTATAGCTTTTCAAGTTATTAGCTTTTTAATTAACACCGAAAGATTTGAAAGCACCTAACTGTATTGTACAGTAATTGTATTAACAAATTACAGACACGAAAATTAAAATTCGGCTGCTCTAATATTCTGTTTGAAAACGTTCAAACAGAGCTGGTGTTTTGCTAATAAATGCTTCTCAGATGTTGTGTTTGCAAATGAAAAGAGAAAATGTACCTTTATAGTATTCCTTTAAGTGCTTCTGCCCTCATTAGGAGTTAATCAGCAAATACAAACGGCACTCCAAGCTTTGGGGATGCCCCTTCTTTAACCTCACTCCAGTCAGAACAGCTCCCTAAATTAAAACTGTTTACACATTAAGGCAGCATTTCTACACCAGCATTCTGGAGAGAATCAGCTGCATTTCCTCCCTTTTTTTTCCCCTTTCTGCATTGATAAGTGCTGGGATACACATATGCACCAGGAAGGGATTGAAGATTGTGTAACACTAAAAGTGTCAGTTTTTACACTTCATTTACACACTCAGAAATGAGTGTTGTCCCTTTCTAGCCAGCCAAATACACAAATTTCCTTCCTCACCCAAAAAATCCATGCCAGGCAGGCAGGCATTTGCCAATCCCTGTGTTTAAGAAGCCAAAACACCATTTCCAAACTGCACCCACCCGGCTCTTGCAGTTTTCAGGGCAGTTCAGGGTTGGAAAGAAGGGGAGCAAGGGGGAGAAAAACCTTGCTGATGGATCAGATGGAGCCCAAACCTCACCAAAGTGGGGAAGGGATTCCAGCAGAGCTCCCCAGGGGGAGACACTTGATTTAACACAGCATGGTGCTCTGGGATAAATGATAAAAGATAAATGATAAATGATAAATGATAAATGAAATGAAAAAGCCAAGGGCAGCATGTGCTGCCCAACAGCTCCATGCTGTCACCTTGCAAAGGCTCAGAAAAGGCTTTTCTATCATTAATACCTCACCTAATCTGAATAATGAGCTGCTGTTTAAAGTTTCCAAGGCTCACACAACTCTGTGAGGAGGCCCCTGCCTCAAGGAGATGATTTATAAAGTCTCATAATTTCATTAAAGTTAGGTTACTACTGAAAATGTTTGTTCTTCTGCTAAGCAGAACCTCAAAATAAAGTTAGAATATCAGGCTACAAAAATTACAAGCATGTAGGCAAAGGGTACCAGGAATACACAAAGAGTATGGAAAATATTGAAAAGGGTCTATAAAGTATCAAAAAGGAGATATAAAATATATAAAAAAATGTATAAAAGTCCTCACACAAAGCTCAGCTTGCTGCTGCTGAGAGTCATTAGCGCCCGTTTGGAATTCAGAGAGCTGGAAAGGAGCAGCCACCAAACTTTGAAGACTTCAAATCCTAACGAATTAAATTCAAGCAAAACGAATTAAAAAATAAAAACCAAGGTAAGAAGACAGCTGTGAACTCTGCTCAAGATCCCATCCACCCCCAAACACGACCCACAGCAGTTGAAATAACTTTTGAAATCTTTCCCCTTCTCCCCGAGTGCTACCTTAGCTGCTTCTAATTATTACAGTTAAATGTAGAAAAGTTTTAAGTGTAGGCTTTAAAAATCCTTTTAAAGATAACTTGAGGGAGTTGAGATCAGGAAAAGCAAGAATTAAATAAGCTTTCTGCCTTTTCCAATCTGCATTGCTTTTCCACCCAGTGCCCCGGCCTTTCATCCTCCTCTGTGACTGTTCAAGAGGGTTCATTAACAACCATCTTCAGAAAGAATAAGGAAGAAGGATGGAAAATGCGATTGCTGGCAGATTTAAATGCATTTCTGTGGCTGGCCTGGCATGCAGGGGGAGGGGGATTCTGACAAGGTTGGGGTTTCTGTGCGGCTCATGAAGGATAACTATTCTGGAAGTGCTTTGTTTGTATTTAGAGATTTATTCAGGATATTCTCTTTGATAATTGTGGGAGAGAACTTTGCAAATGTGAGCTGCCACTTGCCTTTGCCTTCCTGATGAGAAATTTCCCAAATGATGCACAATTACATCAAGGAGTGAGTCAGTCCCTGATTCCCACAAACTATGGATGATCCATGAGTACCTGGTACATGTGAAACTCAACCCAGAGCTGCACAGAAAATCAGTCAAAATCAATGCTGCTGCTGCACCTAAAGATCTGTATGGGTTTATGAGTAAAGGAACTTGGTTTCAGCTCATCATTGCCAATGATACAGGTTGGTCTTTTTCTTTGCATTTTGTTATAAAGTTAACAAAGAAAAGGGAAAAAATTAGAAGATCTGCGGCTCTCTCTCCTCACCAGCTCCTCTGTGCACCCTTCTCCTTCAGAATTCCCAGTATTTCATTCTGTGGGTTCATTTTCACTCAGCAGAATTTCTCAGGTCAGCCTCAAATTCTTCCAGCACGTGCACCAGGAGAAGCCCAAAGCAGCCCTGTATTTCCTCAGGATGGCCACGTCCCAATCCTTCATCCTTCAGCCAAAAGAAAAACCAGGAGTTCAAGACAGTGCCACGGTCAGGAGAGACACAGCACGAGTCAGAAAATCAATATGGAACACAACATATGAGAAAAAGTTAATATATTATGGCTGAAAATAGGCTGTCACTGAGGAGCTGGAATTTTCATTCCTTTTAAACAGCTGGAGACCAGAAATCCCCATATCTGCCTTTAAAGGATGTCACTGAAGACCCATCAGGTGGAAGGGCACACAGAACTAAGGCAGGAAGGGACAGGAATACTGTGAAAAATTTTTAAAAAATCACAGTTTTAAGTGACAGTCCTGTTGGTAGCAGGAGATGGTTTCCAAACAACAATATCCACTGAAAACTGTCAATACTGTTGTTTGGAAATTGTGGTTTGTTTTTTTTTTAAACTTATCCACTATCCACAGTGACAAAAATCTATCAGCAGGCACGTTGGCTGGCATTTGGATTGCTGTTCTGCTATCCCCCAGTGAAAGCAGAAGGATTCAGACGGGTTTCAGTTATTTTCTGTGCAGGGGACATAAACATCCTAAAGATTCCAGCTTGCAATCATTAGGACAGTAATGTTTTTGCTAAAACCAACAGTGTTTTCACCCAAACCGTGAAAAAAAGCAGCTGTAGGATATCTGCTTACCCTTCCAATTAGGGAGAAAGCAGGTATGAGGCAGAAAATATTGTTTGGATCACACTCTGCCTGACCTTTTGAGGTTGCCTGCATTCTTATTTGCAGCTCCTTGGATTTGCGCAAATTAATATATTTATCTCAGCTAGAAAGATAAACAAAACCAAATTCATAAATATAGATTTATTTTCCCTGACTGACTCTAAAAGTGAAACATTTACTGTTTCGCTCATGTCACTTAAAGCCTGTCTAACAATTGCATTTGCAGGAGAAAACACATGCACATAAATAAATAAAATTTAGTCCCTTGGGCCTCCTGTGTGGATCCTGATTTGGGGCAACCTTTTGTTGTGCTGAGCATATTAAGGGTCTGTGCACTGCTAAAACCAGGTCATGGTCCTCAAAAATGTATTTACTTCAGGAAGATTGCAAAAAGATCATTGAAAAAGGCTGAAGAAATCAGAGCTAAAATTCTCAATACAATGATCATTGGTCACTCACTGCATGATCTCTCACTGCATCAAATACTGGATTTTTTCCAATATAGTCAATTTTTTTCACTCACCCCTGGCTTCTTTAATTACTCAGCTCTTCCTGGCCCTCAGGAATTTCTAACCCAGCTTTCCTGGTGGCAGTAGTTATGGTTGGGATCACAAAGCATTAACCAAACCCAAGGAAGAATGCTGTCATCTCCATTCCAATGGAAACAGATTTTATGCTGTCACTTCTGAAAAACAAACAAAGAAACAAGCAACCCCCCCAAAAAACCCCGTAAAATTCCCACTGCAATAAATGCACTAGACTGTATTTTTTAGGTCAGTGGTCGAAAGAGCACCAAGGATGACTCAAAATAATATTTTTTTTTTCTAATTTAACTGCTAGGGAAGTGCATTCTCAGCTCAGACTCACTCAATTTAACTTTCATGCCTCTCCAAGCGCTTGTACCAACAACGAGACTGTTCTTCCCCATCCTGAACCAGCTCATCTACTCAGAATTTATAAAGCAGGGAGAAAACAGTCTCACCTGCCACAGTGGGGTCCTGTCTCATTGCCAGGTACTGTTATGTGCCAGATAATGCACATTTAATAAGAATTAAACACATGGAAAAGAGAGAGCGGCGAAACTTAATTAACTCTCCCTAAAACAGCGGGGTGCCTGCTGCGTTCCAGGCCTCCGAGGTGCCACTAAAATAATAACTGCATCCATCCAGGGGAAAGCATTTAGGTGGGGATGGATGAATGGAGGGGTGCAGGCATGGGAAATGAGGTAATTAATTAATGATCAATCAAATGATGGAAGAGAGGCTTTGCCGCCTCAGCGGCTGCAAGGATGGGAGCGCCTTTAACGATGTGAAATGGGGATTGCTGCACATTCCTGTACCACAACTGGGTGTCAGAGCTTTAGGGGAAGCCTGGGGTTTGTTCCCAATGGGAATTGCCATGGGGAGCAGGGACAGAGCAGGGACAGAGCTCTGAGGATGCAGTTATCAAACATATTTCTAACAGTTTTTTAGCCTCATGGTTTCTCTAGCATGACTACTGTCTACTCACACATGAGCAGCCACAGATTCAAAATATTCAGTTTTATCCTAAACTGAAAAGAGGTTCCTTA
Source organism: Malurus cyaneus samueli (assembly GCA_009741485.1). Classification (NCBI taxonomy): domain Eukaryota; kingdom Metazoa; phylum Chordata; class Aves; order Passeriformes; family Maluridae; genus Malurus; species Malurus cyaneus. Next base: position 4,612,240 of record CM019230.1, read on the forward strand.
ATGTGTGATTATGAATACAGAGAGCCACCTCTTCCCACTGACACAGCCTTTAATGGAAAGGCTCAGTGGGCACAAAAAGCTGTTAAATCTCACTAAAAGAATGGTGCAAACAACTTCAGTAAACTTGATCAACCCCCAGACTCAGCTTCATCATTTGAAATCTGGAATACTCTGATTTTTGTACATTTAAACCCATTTTTTCATAACATAAATGTGATCAGAGTATTCTCCCACCATTTTCTTTAAAGGAGACGATAAAATCCTGAAATATCAAGATTATAAAGGCAACAAGAACAAAAAACCCTCACTATCAGTTTTCTGAAACAGTGGAGCTTTCCTCAAAATTGAAAAATTCTGCAGGATATATCAATTTTGACAAATTTCATTTCAAGACGAAGCAATAAGACAGAAACATTTTGATTGTCGGAGTGAAATAAGTCCTCTGTGTCTCCAAGTGACATCTCTGTTTGCTTTTCATTCTATTTATTGCACATCTTAATTTCAGAGCTAAAGGAGATGTTCCACCCAGACACGTTGTTTTCCAAAGGAGGAGTTGTTTTCTGAGCTCTGTGATTTTGAGTGATGCTGACCAAATCCTCTGTCATGTCTTACTACTCCACTGCCTGTTGTGTCTTTTTTTTTTGTTTTCTGTAAACTTGCAGGATTTTGGGGGCAGAAAATTGACTCTTTCTTGTGCACAGCCACATAAAAATGTGCCTTTGATCGGAGCTGCAAGGAGCTGCCCCTGTGCAAGTAAAAAACCATGCTTTTCTTTGCCAAATTTATAAATTTTCACCAGCAGCTCTTCCAAGGATCTTAGAAGAATTGAGACCATTCATGCTGATGGTGTAAATATCAACCTAGCCCAAAGGAGAGCCCCAAATTTCCCTCAATTACAGGAAGATTCCAGCATCTAGGGAGTTTAGCTTTCAGAAAAACCCTTGTGGTGTCCCTGTTGATCAGATTTCTCTCAGAAGGGTTCAGGGAGCTCTTTCACTCCTCACACTGCACAGGAGAACGATTTCTGAAACACCAGTAGCTCTGGAGCAGATTCCACACAATTTTTGGTAGGAAAACCTGTTGTCTCTGCTGTCCTGTTTGAATTTTTGCACACATTCAGATGAGAATCCATATACCCTATTTAACAGGACGTGTTAATTAATGTTAACTTTATAAATTCTTTGGAATGGCAGACTTTCAAGACGCTTTTTCTTGGTTTTTTTTTTTTTTTGCTTCTTCCTTGCTGTGGAATTAATTCTGCTTCTCTCTGCCAGAGCCACATCTCCAGGAGAGAGCCTTAATGGTGTTTTTTGGGAATGAGCAGTGCTCACGAGCACCAAGCAGATTTGCACAAAAGGGAATATCTGCCTCTTTCTTGTCAAACCCTTGAAGTGTGCTGCTTCAGAATCCGAAAGGATGAGAGGAAGGGAAGGAAAAGCCATGACCACTGCGAGCTTTGATGAGGCACATGGGGTCCCACAGCTCCTCCCAGCCCTGCTCAGCTTCAGAAGCTGCACATTTTTAGGATTTTTTTTCCCAGTATAGAGAGGAGCACACCTCTGCTTGGAGTTTCACTGCTACTGCCAGAGGAAATTTTAAGGTTGTCTTTATCAGATGGGATCCCAGATGAGAAAATGAAGTTGAGGATGAGAAAGAGCCAGTGCTGGCTCCTGTTTCCAAAAGCTCTCCATGAGCACCTTTTCCAAGCAGCTTGGATGAGCTGGATTATTCTGTGAGCAGCTCAGAATTACAGAGATTGCAAAAATCAGAATCTGTGCATTCAGAGGTGCTGGAGAAAAACTGCACAAAGATGGTCTGGATTGCTTCACCCAGCTGAAACAACGTTAATTTTAATAAAATACAGCTCAGAATTCACTGCCAGGGGGAGTGGTTGAAGCTCCAGCTGTTTTCCAGCTGTTATTTTTTTCACTGATGCCCAGACCTGTCTCACCTCTCTCATTTGCAGTTTTTTAGAAGCTTCCAGAATTAATAACCTGGAACATTCAAAAATTTAATGATGGACAGAGGCTGGTCACAGATATCATCCATTACCCACACAGGGAATCAGGCAATGCTGATTAGGGCAGGCACTAAACCCCTCTGTGTTGTGTTGTCATTCCTCTGCCGAGCATTTAATTTGATTGGATTTTCAAGGCTGAGCTGGGAGAATCCATTGGTGAAATATTTTCAAAGTAAAAAAATGTTTTCATTTCCCAGGAGAGCCTTGATGAGCTCAGAGCCAGGTCAGGGCCTCACCTGATGGATCCCTTCCCAAATCCTGCAGCCACCCTTGGATGAGGTCAGGTCCTAGCAGATTCCACACTGGGAAACTCAGGGAAAAAAAACATGGCAGGATCACTCCATCACACAAAACTCACAGGGTAACTGCTTTTTTTTCCCCTAAAAAATTATTTCCAGGTTCTTTTTGCTCAGTCATTTGATTAAAATCGCCCTCCTGATCAGAGCAGAGTGTCAGCCAGCAGCTGCTATCACCAGGAGCAATTATCCTCTGAAAACACCCCTGACATGATGGCTTTGCACACCTGTCTGTCTGTCCTTGGTGTGTTTAACAAATGCTGATCCTCACTGGATATTTCTGCTTTACTGCTGCCTTTGATTTGACAGTCACTGGCAATTCTGCTGCTGGTTTATTTCTCCATTTCACCCCTGCTGTTTCTCCAAAATCACCGTTTCCACAGAGTCCTGGACAGTTCAATATCACCCACCTCAATCAACCTTCCTATTTTCTTTTCTTCCTTTCAATAGTCCTGGAGTCCAAGGCACCCATTTTTAACTTAGAGCATTCTTTCCAAGGGTACTTTATAGCTTTTTTAAGGACACCACAGGGAGGGGTTCCCAGTGCCCAGGAGAAGCAGAAGCAGCTCAGTGAGATTTGTTTTTCTTTTTTTATCCTCGTGTCTCTGCAGCCATCCACATTTAGCGAAAGAAACACCAAAAATGCTGCTTTTAGAAACCCAAGATTGCAAGCAAAACCCAGCCCAAGCAGGTATTTCCAGCAGGACTGTGGCATTATTAAATATTAGGAAAATATCTAATTGTGCCTTTGCTTTCCCCTACAAATCCCAAGGCTCTTCAGAAGAATCCCAGGATAATGACAACGTGGCTGCTCACGAGTTCCCACTTAAAAAAAATTAACAAAAAAAGAAAAGAAAAATTAGATTTCCAGCAACACAAACACCCTGTAATCCATTGCAGTGATTTGAGCATTATGGTAATTAAAATTGCACCATTTAGCTTGCACAAACAAAAGTTACAGACTATCAGGGACTATTACGCCGCAGCAATATCCATTTGTCTGAGAGCAGTTTCTTTTTCCTGTTGTTTCTTACAAGAGCAATTTCTTTTTTCAGCAAATGAGTGCCAGTCGTACAGACAATAATTTCTCCACTTGTACACTCTGAATTAACTCCTGCTAAATCTGTAAGATTTAGGAACAAGTTTAGGTCAAACCCAAAAATAGACAGCCATGCGCCTGAGTTCCTGTGAGGATGCAATTCTCTGCATGTGTATAAAGAAGAATTGGGATTTTTTTTGTTCCCTGGGATTCAAAGACATTTTAAAGCTTTTTTTTCCATGCTGACATCATGTGGCACAGGGGTATTCAGGGCTGAATAAGGACAAAAACTCTTCTTCACAGTTACAATCTCAGTGTTTTGCTGTCCTGGCCTTCCCTGTTTTAGGTACAGGGGGGTAAAATCACGAGTTTTGCCTCAGAAAAGAAAATGCTGCTTTAACCAAGCTCAATATTCTGGCATCACTCTGCTTTTGAAATTTAGAATCACAGAACCATTCAGGTTTGGAAAACCCTCCAAGCTCATCAAGCCCAACCTTCCACCAAACACCACCATGGCCACCAAACCATTAAACACCAGTCTGACACAGAAATGGCACCTTGAAAACAAACAGCCCCCAAATTCCAGCTGGAATTTGGGTTTTTTTCCTCAAACCTGAATCATTTTCTGTGCCTTGAAGGCAGCAGAAATTTTGGGGATTGCTCCAGCCCCTTCCAGCATCTGGTGCTGCATTTTTAATGCACACCTACTTCTTCCTGCTCCTCAAATCCATGCCTTGAAAGCTGCAGCCTCATCACCCTAAATGGCTGCTGACAGCCCCATTATTGGACCTAAACCCATGCACCTCATATGCACTGTGTGTGTTTGAAATCCTATAAGTGTTTGTGCCCCGTTTATCTGATTTACATGAATTTGCTGCAATTATATAATTGCACCAAAACACAGCTATTGCCCAAAGGATAATCTGTTCTAAGCTATTCTAGAGAAAACAATGTTCATCCTCAAACTGATTTGCTTTGGCTTAGAATTTAGGGACTGAGAACTGGTTATAGAGGAATTGAAAGAAGCAAGAATGATAATTTTTTTCTGTATCTTAATGGGTTTCAACTCCAGACTTTGTGCCTCCCCGTGTTTTCACTGTGTGCACATGACAGAGCCAAGGGACCACAGCAGGATATCCAGCTCGGGCAGATCCTGGCATTTCCACCAAAAATGCCAATTCCCACCAGTTACTGATGCCCGCCCCCCAGGACTGTCCTTGTGTCCTTGGTGATCAGAATATCCCAATTTCCACATTCCCAAATTTGGACCCTCTGCTTCAAAAGTCCCATTTTCACTCCTGTTTGCAGTTTCAGCCATACAGATGCAAAATCCATTCATCCCTCCGACTATTATGTGAATTTTTTTTTTCTCCTTTCCAAAGCAGAAAACAGCAGCAAGTTACCAAAAAATATTTTAAAATAATGCAAGGATCAAAGATTGCTCCCCCTCACAGCCTTTACAAAACCCTCCAATCTGCACAGGGACAAATCTTTCAGAACCAAAATGGTTTTGTTTTTTTTTTTTTTGAGGCGCAAACCCCTGTGCTCCTCCTGTTAGAACCTGCTGGAAGGCAGCCCCAGCCTCTTGCTTTGAACAGCACAAATCCATAGGACTCCAATTTTCCAGTCAGAACTGGTGATGTTAAACAGCTGCAACTCAACCCTGCTATTCTGCAGTGCTTAATCAAAAAATCACTGAAATCAAGAAGACAAGAAGCTCTACAAAGTTTCTCGGTCTTTGGATCTATCGCTTGCATGATGAAGTATCAAATCTGATGAAAATAAATGAACATTTGTTATGTGGCTGATTGTTTCTTTTCTTTCTCCTTTCCCTCTCCCAGAACCACACACATCTGACATTTCTATTAGGCTGCTGAATATTTGTGAAGCCAGAAGCATCAATTTTTCAGACCTGACAGCTTGCTATATGATATTTTTTTTCGGTGTAAACAAATAGAAAATATTTTTATTGCCTCTTTATCCAGGCACCTCAAACACCACTCTGGTTGCAATAATTTATCAGGCACAGGCTCTGGAAGGGGTGTTTGTCTGAGATGCAGAGTCTGACAGTGAAAGGAGGGTGTTCAATTCCTCATTTCGTGCTTCCCAGGGCTTCTGTGCAGAGAAACACTGCTGATAAAAATCAGAATGCAGCCACTTTTCCCTTCCCTCTGATCAATCCTGACTGGAGGAACACCTTCACTGCGATAATCTGACAGCATTTAATGCTGATTTGTTTACTCACGAGATCACATGAAACAGCAGAGCTGCAAAAAAGGAGGATTTGGGATAATTCATCTGCTTGAGCATTGTTTTGTTTGTTTGTTTGGCTTTTGAAACTCATAAGCTGCAGATGAGTTTAATTAAAGCCAATGGAGCAAAGTGATTAAGCCCAAATTGGGGTTTACAAATCTTGAACAAGCTAAATTATTAAACATTAATTTGCCTGAGATTATGCAACGTAGGCCTGGAAACCCTTGGCCTCACCTGATCCCATCTGTGTGCTGGGATTTTTTAATCCCTCTGCAGCATCATTTTATGGAGGACAGTTCTGTAAAAGGACCTCTCACACCTCTCAGAGCAAAAAGCTGGGAAAAATGCAGTAAAAACTGGGACAAACACAGTAAAAACTGGGATAAATACAGTAAAAAATGGAATAAATGCAGTGAAAATTAGGATAATTGCAGTGAAAACTGGAATAATTGCAGTAAAAATGGATAAATGCAGTGAAAACTGCAGTGAAAATTGGAACAAATACAGAAAAAATTGGGATAAATGCAGTGAAAACTGCAGTGAAAATTGGAACAAATACAGAAAAAATTGGGATAAATGCAGTAAAAACTGGGATAAATGCAGTGAAAACTGGGATAAATTCAGTGAAAGCAGGGATAAATGCAGTGAGAGCTACAGTAAAAACTGGGATAAGTGCAATAAAAACAGAGATGCCAGCAGTGAAGCAGCCACTCAGCCCATGTGGCACCTACCCATATTCTTTATTCCCCATCCTTGCAGAAATTATCCCAATTTAGTCACCTCCTTTGTTAAAACTCCTGCCCCTCTCTCTGAACTGGATTATTTTTCTCCTAATTTTGCTTCTGCACTCCCCCCACCCCTTTTCCTTCACTGCTGCTCTTCCAGGTTTTCTGAAATGTGAGAAAGGAGCCATTTCTAACCTTTTAAAATGTTCTTGCTTCAAGTATTTATAGACTTTTATGGTTGCCAGCAACCTCCAGAGTGGGACTAAGAAGTGTTATTTCTTTTTCTGAGAAAGTTCCTGAGCCTGGGAGCCCCAAAATTCATTTCATTACAGAACATGTTGATAAAATTACTCCAAAATTTCCCTTGTGGCGGTGAGCAAAATTAACTGTATTTTATATGACAAAAACATATTATGTTTGCAAACTTCTAGTGCAAAATATCTCTCACTGATGAGACAGAAACTCTGCGCTGTCGTATCAAATCAACAGGGCCTCCACAAGATTAGTGCATTATATCCCACCTTGGACGTTGATATTTCCGCATTTAGGCCTCAAAATCATATTTGCTTAACACAGTTGTGATTTTTCTGCGTGCAGCTTTAAGAGAACAACACAAGTACTGAACTTTGCATTTTTGTCAGGTTCTGACTTGTGTGAAAATCTTGTATCAGTACCATCAAAAGCCTAAAATGGTGTTTTAACCATTTCAAGCATCAATTTAGTGTTTAATTAACCAGAAATAACCCCATCTAATCATACAGGTAATTCTCAGCTGCAACAAGCAGTGATTTCCTTCATATACAATGAAATACAATGTCCTTAATATACTTATTTTTATTTCCACCTTGTGTAAGGAGTTCCAGCAAAAAGGACTTGGATTACAGCAGAAGTTTTGCCAGGCTGATTCAAAATATTAAAATGGCTTATATTTGCCCAGGCTCTTTCATCCCACAACTAAAAGCATTTTTTTCCAAATACGAGTTAATTCTCACAACACTCTTCTGAGACAAAAAAATTATTGTCAGTTGCTCCTACCAATATCCTGGATGTGACTGCAGAGAAACCTTTTTTTATACAATCCCTGCTTTTCTGTGATTTTTCACTTAATTGGAAAGCAAGCACTGGGGATACTCCAATCACACAGAGAACATATTATATTGGTTTCCTTTCTTAAGCACTCTAATTTTCACTGCACATACACTGTATTCATTTGCTGTAAAAAACTTGTTTAGTTAAATTAGTGAATATATATTAAAAAAAAAAAAACAAAAGCCAAACTGTAGAAGGAACTTAAATTTTAGCTGCAGGTTTGAGCTTTGCTGCGTGGAGAGCCAAATTCGTGCCACAGGGACATTGCTGCCAAGAGTAGCTGGGAGTCTCCTGGGATGGGCTGAGTTTCCTCAGCACTTTTTAACTAAATTGGGATTGGGACAGCAGGCACTTTACAGGAGCCATGGATCAGTAAAACTCCAGCGCGTGGAGCAGTGCTTTATAAAAGAGAACAAACCCAAATTCAGTCTGGAACTTAGGGTGTGCAGCTTTACTGAACTGGGGAAAGGGCAATTAGCCCCGAGCTGATCCCATTCCCATGGATTTCAGTCCTGATGGATTTCCAGGCCTGAGCTTTCCTGCAGTGACCCTTTAGTTCTTCCTGGACAATCCTTTCTCCCTCCTCCCCAGGTTTTAATTGACATTCTGTCAGTAGCAGTTGAATTTTCCATTCGGAACTGCTCTACTCAGTCACAAATCAGGGGAGAAAAAATGCCCAAACCCACACAGAATTGTGGTGTTGGTGAGGTTGGGATTCTCTGGAGGTGACGCTGAGCCCAACTGTGGCTGTGTCACACTCAGATCAGGGATGGAGACACATTTTTGAGCAGCACAAAGCTCCTGTTGGGCTTGGAGGGGCCATTTCAGGGCTAGGGAACCCCCACCTTGGTCATGATAACTTAATCCAGTTTACCTAAACCAGAGTCTGGATAAATCCAGAGAATCCAAAGCAGTTCTGTTCATGGCAGGGCCTTCAGGGCCATCCAGGGCAGTCCCACACCCACAATGGACAATGGCTCACGGCTTTTTCACCCTTTCTCACTTTTGTCCATTTGCACATCGGGGCTGAATCCTCCAATTGCAGCTGCAGATGAGAGCGTGCTCACAGCAGATTCTTTTCCAAGTGTAGGATCAGTTTAATTAAGAATTCTGGTAATACATTCAGAGCAGAAACTCAAAGTGGCTCAGATTAACGATTCTGTGTTCACCACTCTGGGAATTCCTCATGCCCTGCTGGTTCTCACTTCAAGTTGGTTATTTAAAATCCTTAATCAGGAGTTTGTATGGCACCCAATTAAAGCTTTATTTAAATGTTCCTGCAGTAATTTCCACCTGGAAAGGACGTGGCCACACAGCTCATGCTCTTAACCCAAGGTTTTGAGTGGAGTCAGAGCTGCAGTGTCAACAACCACATCTGAAATCAGAATCAAACCCACACTGAGTTCAATTTTCCTGCTCCTACTTAAAATATTTAAGTCTGGACTAGATCCTTGAAGTTGATCAAAATTAAACCCAAGAAAATGAGAGCAGATTGAATCTTTTGGTCATTCTGTGAAGTACGACTGGCACTCATTCCACTGTGAAATAAAAGCAGAAACCAAAACACATCTCTCTCTTACAAATATAGAAAGTACACCATGAAGAAATAAATAAAAGCCCTGTAAAACTCCATCAGAGGAGGGTTTGACTTAGTTCTGCCGAGCTAAAGACACAAGTATGAGATCACTCAGCTGCATTTTATAAAGTTTTCATGCACTTTTCCCACATCAGAATACTGAACAGGTGGGTTTCCCAATGAACCCAAATGCTGCTGCTCAGAAATGCAAGAGCTGCATCTCTTTGATAAGAGATGTTTCCAAATGTCCTAAAACCTCTCATTTTTTCAAGCTATTCTACTTCAAAGCTACTTCTACTTCTTCTTATAAATTGGCTGTGGATCAATAGGGGGAGGAAAAAGTCAATTCATCAATTCAGTCAATTCATGTATTTACATTTTGATTAGTTCTTTTTAAAAACATTAAAAATTAATACTTCCAACTTGACTTGAATCTCATTCATCAGTGACTTCCAGGATTAACCCCAGTCCTCAACAACCTGTGCTTTCATGGGACAGTGACAGGGAACACAGAATTTTTGAGTGGCTGATCATAGTCTGAGGCAGCCTCCAGTCAGGGCCTTTGTGCTAAGAAATCAAAACAAGAGACAAAATACCCCTGATTATTTCTGGCTTTATAATAAACCAGCTAAATTTGGCTCTTGCAAGTGCCAGCTAAGAACATGCAAGATAATGATGAACTGCATGAACCCAGTTGTTTGTGCATCCATTGAAGGTGGCATGGTGGTGAAAGGATACAGGAAAAGGGAATTGTCAATGGATTTATTGGGTGGATTTCCTCATGCCTGGGGAAGTCTGAAGCAGCTCTGCAGCTCGTGCAGGAGCTCAGCTGGGTTACTGCAGGTTTGTCTGAAATGAAATCTGTTTTATTTCTTCTGGGTGAACTCAGGAATCGGTTGAAAGCTTTCCTACAGATCTTTGCTCCACCAAATAAAAGTGATTTACACAAATCAGAGCACATGATAACATATCAGGTCACTCAATCTTCCATGTGGAAAGTTATCCCAGCACCTCATTTCCCTTCTCTCAGCTGTGCTGCACCATCCCACAGAAGCACTGAAACCACTGAAGTGAAACAAAATTCGAGACTATGAAATTAAAACATCTCATTAAATTGAAACTCTGCTTCCCTCAACCCTTTTACATTTGGTATGGTTTCTAAATTGAAAGGATATGCCTATGGGATGAAAACTCCATTTTCAATCTATCCTAGTAACTATCTCAGACTTACATGAACAAGGGCAGCGTTTCATGCACTTGCTCTTTATTTTTCATTTTATTTTTACTCCTGCTTCAGCTAAAGTCTGGTATGCTGTGCAAGAGGGAAGGGGAAAAAATAATTATTTCTCTTCCATTGTGTAAAATCTGGAATAGCATGCAAAGATGCTACATGGATGTCACAGAAAACTGGGGGAAGGAGGAGAGGAGTACAGAGCTTTAGAAATTCATTAGGTTAATCCAGTTCTCCTCACATTAATGCCCATGGATAAAATGGAGATTAGTACAATTTTTACTCCTCAACTCAGTGCTCCAGAACCTCCTGAGCCATGGCCCCCCAGCAGAAGTAGCTGGAGAACATTAAGGATAATTTAATTTTAAAGTTAATGGCCAGATTTTCTCTGCTCATTCCTCGGTGGGAAAGATATGAACATAAAGATTTGGGTGCTGCTCTGTGATGGGAATCTAGATTATTTTCCCATTCACACTGGAGAGGTTCTCAGCTGTTGTTTTTATCCCTCTCCCTGTTCTGCTGTGTGAAGTTCACTTTGACTTTTCCCATCTCTCACAGCACAGCCTCAAGTGAATCAGGCCCACACAGAAATGTCCATTAACACAATGTCCTTCAGCAGGAAAACATCATTTACAGAGCTGAGGAAAACACCCTGACAGCTCTGCATCAGCACTTCTGGAGGCAGACAACTCACACAGCTGAGGATGAGGAGTGGGGCAGAAACCAGAGAGGAACGGGCACAATTGGGGTGTCTGGGAAATGGGGAATCAATGAAACTGCTGGCAGCAGAGGAGGAAAATATGAAATAAAACCACATCAAAAATGTGGTTTTTGTCCTCCTCATTGTACCAGGAAGCACAGACAAGTCAAGGAAAGGCACTGTGGTTTTGTAACACCAGCACAGTTTATTTCTTGCTTCAGATTCTGTCTCAATCTGGTCTCCAGGCTGCATCAGAGACCCCCAAACACCTTTGTGAGAGAAGAAGCACTGCTTGTTTCAGAGTTTAAGTGGGTTTTTCAGAGGAGGGAGCACTCTGCAGACAGCCCGAGGGACAAGGACCTGTCCAGAGTGAGAGAGGAAAACCCTCACAGCTGCTGGGCTGGGCTCTGCAGGAGATTTCTGCTAATTAGGACAATATTGGGCAAATCTCCACCAGAAGGAACACAGCATGGAGGGGTGGTTGCTCTTTTTGTTTTTCAATCCCTACCTGTAAGCCAAGTGCTGGTAACTTCACCGGTTTTCTTCTCATTGGCCTGGCTTTGGGTTTTGATTAGTTCTTTTTAAAGACATTTAAGATTAATACCTTCCAATTTGACTTGAATCTCATTCACCAGTGACTTCTAAGATAACCCCAGACCTCAACAACCTGTGCTTTTGTGGGACAGTGACAGGGAACACAGAATTTTTGAGTGGCTGATCATAGTTTCAGTCTGTAAATCCTCCATCAGCTCCCAGCTCCTGCCCCAAACCATTCCAGTTTGGGGTTTTTTTGGGAATGACAACTCCTCAAGTTGGCACCTCAACAGCCAGGCTCTCTGGCAATAAATTTTTCAGGCACTTCTGACATTTGAGTCCATAATCCCTGGGCAATGTCTGTCTCATGGAGGAATTCTTCAGTCAAAGGCCTTTTAGGGAGACACTTGAGCAAAAGGTCAACGTTTGCTGATGGGAATTCCAGTTTCAGGTATCTCCATCTTTGGAGGATGAACTTTTGACATCCAATATTCAGTGTTTGAGAAGGGAGATAGGACACCACCTTCTGAGAGGAAAGCATTTCTTCTAACAAAGCATTTAAAGTGTGAAAGACCTAAAATCACTCACCAAAAACCTCAAAATAATAAGTTAGGTGCATGTTAAAGACAGACCATTCCCACTCCCAAATTTTGTTTAAATGGTGGATGTACTCCTAAACGTGATCAGTTTGAGAACAGTTGATTTGTTTTAAACAAGTTTATAAAGAAAAAGTACAATAATTTTCAACTATGTTTAATTACCAGAGTATCTCTCTACTTCCTGGTAATAACAATCTGTAATTATGCTTATGAATATGCTGAATTTCTGATACACCTGTTTAATTGAAAGCAGATGTTCATTTGGCAGTGGGTTATTTTCATATTATGCATCACTGTTAGTTTGCTATTGCTTTCTCAACACACTGGGAAAAGTAATACACAAATAATGCAGCACAGTTTGTGTGGTTATAAAGTTAACTGCCTTTTTATTCTATTTTTTAATACTGTTCTGTCACCATCAGTGATTTCACAGAGCACTGCATTGGTATAATTTTTACTTTTGTTGTATTATTAATATTATTGTTGTCATTGGTGCTGTTATTTTTTTTTTTCAGCATATTCTTTGACTAGTACCAAAATCTCAGTTCAGTCTCCCTGATTTGTTGGTTTGGATGATAAACAAGAATATATCTGACCCCCTGAGATCCGTGGGTAAGACAATTCATACCTGTCACAGACAGGGCAGAAAAACCAACAGAATTCATAAGAAAAATGGCATCAAATGATCTTTACAGAACATCCAGCTGTCAATGTGCACAAGAGAAGAAGAGGAGAAGAAGTGTGTGAGGCCCTGGGTACTCTCATTAACTTCCTAATTCTATATTTCAGTAAGGAATTACAGCTCAAGAGACCAAAGCAAAGCAAAAATGAGTGAGGCATGTTGAATGTATTCCTCTGGGCAGGTGCAAAATGCACATGACAGATGAGAAAAGCATATAAATTCAAGTTTTTATCAGAAATTTTTACTTATTAATGAGCATAATGAGCCTTAGGTTTTGGAAGTAAAAATCTCCTGTCAGATCCCAAAGAGAGAGCTCTTATGGATACAATGAAATGGCACCAATCAAATGGCATTTGCAAGAGGAGTAATTTAAAAAAGAATGGTTTCTAAAAATCCACTTGTTTCATAATTATCAGCAGGAGAAGCCCCTCTGGGCAGGATCCCCTGGCCTCAGAGTCCCAGGGAATCCCTGAGAGAAATGAGGGAATTAAATAAAGGAGTGAACAAAATTCCGAGTAGGAAGAGGCACCACGAGCGTTTTAACAGCATGAAGTGAACTGATGTGATCACAGTGACACCAGAACAATCTGCAAAAACTCAACAGGGACCATCCCCAGGGTGGAACCCAAGGATTTACACTCAGAGCATTATTCCACATGTTTTTCAGGTTGGATGGAGGATGGGGATTCCACAAAGTGTCACCAAACACCACCAAAGGCAGGTCCAGTGCTCTGTGTCCCCACCAGACCCTGCTGCACCTGCACACTAAACAGGGCAGGCAGGAGTTGCATGTTGAAAATTTTATTTTTAATATTTTTTTCCCCTGTCCATAATAAATCAAACACCACAGAGGCAGTGAAGAGCTGGCATTACATGCCTGACTCCAAACAGGCAAAGCAAGACAGAAACAACAGGAAAAGCTCTTTCTTCTCAAGAGAGAGACTTCAAAACTCATGATCCCATCTCCAGGGAATGCACAATATGAAATATGAGTAGATGGAATAAACTCTGGTTTGATTTTCTTTGGTGATAATGATTCCAGATAACCAATTTATGATAAATGCACTTGGGACATTCCACCCAGGGTACAGATTAATGGATGTGAAGGAAAAAAAGAGGGGTCAGTTGAATTTTTAAAGAATTCTGAAATAGAAATTAAAGAAGAAAAGCCCTGCTATGACTGAATAATTTAACTTTAGCCGTGTTTTTAAAGAATATTTATTAAAAATTCTTCTCAGGTCCACTGATTTACTTCTGAATGCTTTACTGCTAACTAGTGATGCCAGAGCCTAATGAGAAATAAATTAGAGATGGCTGTAGTATGGGAACAGTGGGAAAAGTTGACTTTATTAGAAAATTATGCATCAGATCTGGATTTGTAATTGCATTTTCTCTAATCTCAAGCACAAGGAATGACATTTTACTGAGTACAAACATTTTCAAAGGAAAGAAAAATTCAGTTATGCCATTAACTATGTGGTAGCAGGAACACTAAATGTGACATTGATCTGGTTTTTTCTCTCTCTTTTTTTTCAATGGCCATAACTTTTCATTTATTCCACTATTAAATGATTTTCTAGACCCTAGACCCCTAAATAAATGATTTCCTGCACTGGAAACATGGAAATTATAGGGGAAAACTGAGTTAGTTTAGGGAAATCAGATAACATCTGTTATCTCAAGGGTCATGGGTCACCAATTTGTGAGTCACAGTTTGAAAACCTGCTCTGGAATAGGTTTGCTGTTCTCCCCATCCATTCCTGACTCTGGTTTTGAACCAGATTTTTCCATAAAAACCTGGAAAAATGGGCATTTGGGAAAGGGAAATGCTGGGACAAAGATTGCTGAATCTGTGCAGCAGTAAAAATGAATGCACAATCACAGCTTTTCCAAAGTTGTAGGAAATTATGGAAGCCACACCATTGCTGGGCAGAGATTGGCCAAGGACAGATGTCAAATGTTACAGCTTTTCAAAGCTCCAGGAGGAAATTTCCAACCCTTTCTCTGGTGTTGTTCAGTGCCCTGAAAACCACCCTGGAATGATACAGCTCTGCCTGGTTGGTCACAGCAGATTTAAAGCTCAGTCTGGGAGCTCTCAGACACCCAAAGGCTCAACCCACATCCCTTTCCAGGGTTTTGTTCATTTTTCAGCCTCACCTGATGGAATTTGGGGTGAGATCCCTCTGCCCTCCAAAGGCAGTGGAAGTTTAGTGCTGGTCTGATCCAATTTGTGAAGGGGAAGATCAGTACCAGGGATTTTCTCACAGGTTGTCTGTCTCTCCTGCAGCCCTGAGGAAGAGCTAGAGTTAATCCTCATTCTGATCTTTGCAGGTCTAAGAACTTTTCTTCTGTGATCAGAGTTTAATTGTTCCCTTTCAGCAGCAAAATCCACCACTGCCCAAAGACCCACTGAAGGTTTTATCCAAAGGGTCTTTTAGTGCAGTAGCTAAAGAGGGATTTTAAAAGAATATAATTTTTTTAATTATTTAAATAATTATTTAAATTTTAAATTATTTTAAATATTTAAAATTTTAGAATTATTTAAAATTATTAAAAATTTAAAATTTGGGGCTGCAGACACCCATCCCTGTTCTAGGCACTAATATAATCTTGTGGATCTGTCCTTCCCAGAGGAGCCACCCAACAGATGGCCAAATGTCCCTGATTCTCCAGGTTCAGAGCTGTTAATTGAACCCTAATTCTCATCAATCAAACCCAAACCATTGCATTCACAACTGCCTGCAGCTTGGTCACCACTCCATGCAGAAATTACCCTGAACAGATTCAGCTTCCAAAGGGTTAAAACATCATTTATCACAGGGCTTTTACAACACACGAGACCTTTCTGCTGTGGTTTGAACATTAACCGTGTCAACACGGTGTTTTCTTCCCCTCCTGGAATAAAAATTTAACAATAAAACTCCAGAGGTAAAGTGGCATCCAGCTAATGGCATTCAATCTGGGCTCATTGCAGATCGACCTTGAGTGCTGCCAAGTCCCCTCCGTGTGCTGACAACACAGCATCGTTGCTAAGCTACCCATTATTAATCTTTTTCAATGAAAAATGAAGAGGTCAGAATATGTTGAAGGTGTGTTTATTACAGAGCTTGCACAGAGGGGCTCATTTGAAAGCTTGGATATTTCACCATTTCTTATTACTGTGGAAATATTTTATTTTTAAATTTTTTTTCTTTGAATAAAGATTCGAGTCTGACTGACGTATTTGTGACCCTGATCATCCATTAATTAAACAGCAGAGAAGGGAATCTATGTATATTTTGTGGATATTCATATGTCTACATTCAGGTCGACAGAAAAGGAAATTCCGCTCATTTGTAATTGAAACAGAAATGATTTAATAATTTATATCCCATGGTCAAAGTTGGGTCTAGAAAAGCCTCATAGAAATGCACAAGGCAATAGTATTTAGGAAAAATAAAATTATTAGAATATTCTCTTCTCCATTCTTATTGCCTGCTCCTGTCTCCTGGGTTTATTCCTTGTGACTCAGATTTTTATTGAGCTTTGTCGTGTTTTTGTTGAGGATGAAGAGACTGTAGAGAAACAGAACACGTTTTATTTATCAATAAATCATCAAACACAAAAACCAGAGACCAATGAAGGGGATGAGCACAGAAAGAATAAAAAAGGGGGAAACTCCAGCTGCTTTGAAAGAAGAAAAGGCCAGGATAAGAGCACGGAGTGGCCTGGTGTCACTCTGTCACCAAGGAGATTGATGTAGGAGGTGAGAACGAGTCAGAGAATATATTTTCAACAAAGTGCATAGGTTGTCAAAATCCTGTATTCAGGAGCTGCTGATACACACAGAAACCCCCCCAAAAAAAGTACCCAAATCTTTCCAGGAAGGGAGAAATCTCCTTGAAAAAGCAGAAGTCGAAACAAACCAACCAAACTTTCCAAAGACTTGTTTTAAAGGGAAGTTTCCATCAGCAAAAGCTGGTGTGAATTCCAGAACAGGTCTGCAGGGAGATTTTCTCTACAGTGGAAATAATTTTGGCATGGATGATGATATTTGGAGGGTTGTGAGGCTCGGCCCAAGGATGGAAAATGTCCAGAGTTAAAAAAGTGCTTCTGTAACTCCAGTTTTAAGTTGAACTTAACTCATCCCTGGCAAAGTTTTATCGTGTAAAACTTGTTCTTGTTTTCCTGAATGTCATCACAGGAGGACAAGGGACAAATAGAGACGATTTCTGAGATTTCTGAGATTTCTGAGGCTGGGCTGAGCCTGTGGAGGCTCCTGGGGCTCTGTCACCCCAGCAGGTGGAGGCTTGAGGAGCTCTACAGCTCAACAGAACAAGAGTGGCACAAAAAAATAACCAAAATAACCATCAAAAACCATTTACAGAGCATCAGCCTCACCCGGTCTAGGAAAAGAGAGATAAAAAGGAGAACCTGATCAACATCAGAGGAGAAAAAAATCCAGATCCAATTAGAAACCAAATATTAGAAACGACGCAACATTAGAGCAATGAACATTAAACCAATAAAGTTTTAACTGTATAAAATTTGAGAAAAATCTTGTAAAATTAGTGTGTCATGAAATTATTTTCTCTGCACACCCAGATGACATGGGAAGTGTTGGGTTTTTGCTGGTGGCCACGGCAATCCACTTGGGTGACATCCACTGAGAGAGTAAAACTCACCCTTAAACTGCAGCTTTTCACTTAAAAATGTGCTTCACTGTGCTGCTTTGCTGCAGAGGGCATTTTACTAATTTATATTAATAATTTAGATTAATGTAGATTAATCATACCCGTGATTAATATAAACAGCGTGAAGCTGACTATCACTAATTCGAGGAGCTGTTAAATAAAGTGTAATTTGAAAAAGCATGTTGAGCCTGGCCGAAAAACCATGAGGAGCCTGTAAGGGTGGAGATGTAGAGCTGCTGGGGTTCTCCAGTATCTTGGTCAAAAAAACTTCTTTCATGGTAAATTTATCTCTATAATCCCTTGTTTTCACCTGTTTAAATCCACATTTCTAAGACCAAAAGCACTCTGAGTCTGAATTTCCAAGCCTTGGTTGCATGTCTTATGAATTTCTGGGTTTGTGGACTACCAGGCTCCTGATCAGAAGAGCAGAATAAATAATTTAATACAGCAGGCTGCCTGAAGTTGTTGTTGTTCATCTCTAAAGCACAGAATGACTGAAACTGATGGATAATTGGGAAAAAAATGACAGTGCAACAGAAGGGAAAGGAAACCATTTAGCAACTAAAATGAAAGATAAATTTACCAGCAAATTGCTGTGAGAATTTAGGATTGGGGCAGATATGGAAGATTTCCTTCAAAATGCTTTAATGCTGTGAGTAAAATTAGAGTTTGCAACCAGAGGAAACACGGGGAAAAGGAGAAAATTGGGGGGAAAAAAAAGCTTAAATGAAGATGACTGAGCCTGTGATGAAATACAAACAGGCAGAATAAAAGTGGTAGAATTGCTAAGAGAAAAATAAAGATGAAAAACCAGAGTGTACATAAATATCACTCATATGTTCTGCCAATGTATATTACAAGGTCTCTTTTAGTTGATGGAATACCAGACACTTCCTCTGGTTTGAATTTAATTTTTTTTTACTTTCAATATGTTTCTTTGTTTTTCCCTTTGCTTCAACTACAGGAAATGGGAAGATAATGAATCTGGCTAAACTTTGTGAATTCTTCTCTTCTGGAAAGAAAGAATAAAGAGGAGAGGGGGAAGAAAGTGCTGTTGAATCAGAGGGATAAAATATGATCCTCAAAAACCTACTGGGCTATCGGGTATCTTAACGAGACAAAACCCTTCTATTGATCAAAATATTGCATCAAGAAAGTAGATCTTGATGAGAATTATATATTATTGCTGGGAAAATTTAAAATTCTAGTGGAACAAGGAGCAGATTGTGGAGTTATGGTGGTGTTTCAATACTATTTCAAAGTCACAGCCCTACTAAAAATGACACCGTGCTGATGAATTTCCCGGTAAAAACACTTCTGTCCTCCCCAGAGACAGCATAAACACAGACTGGGTTAAGAAAGGAACCAAATATGCTCTGGACCCTTTGGCATGGCCATAAACCTGATTTGGCCTTGGGCAGCATCGTGTCCAGCAGGGTAGAGCCAAGAGCCACAGAGGACAGTGCTGTCACTGTCCCCACTCCTTTGGGGTGACTGAACATCACTTTTCCATGAGGAAAGTCAGAAAAGTCCTCAAGACCTTGCAGGCTCTGTGAACTCTCCCAGAGCAGTTTCCACCAATCCCAAGCAAAAGGGGACAGGATCCCAAAAACCCAACTTTTCAAAGGCAGAGAAAAGCAGAGAGAAGCTGCGAGGCTGCAGCAGAACAACGCCAGCAGCCTTTTCATCCTCCTAATGCCTCATTTTCCCTTGATTAAATTTTCCATTGAAAAAAAAAAAAAAAAAAAAGAAACCTGACAGGCTGCTATTTCCCCCAGACCAAATCACAGTAATGAAAGTTTATAAAGTAGCCATTCATTCAATCAAAACTTATTACTCCGAGCGTGGCTCTATTTTTTCCCCCCCTCTCCCGTACTCCGCATTAAGCATCCCTATTGAATGGCTGTTGTTATGGGAATTGCTCCATAATGAAAACATAAATCCTCGCAACAGGAGAGCGTTTCTGCCAACAATGAGAGAGGGGCCACGTCCCCAGCACCTCCCACAGCTGTGAGCTCTGCAACCCATTTGTTTGCCGTAGTTAATGCCACCCTTAATGGCTTTGGGATGGAGAAAGCCCGCCAGCCTGAAGATGCATGGAGCTCCAGGGGTCTCCCTGGCAGTTTGTGGTGTCCTGAAGGAGTCTCGTTCTCTTTGTCACAAGAAATACAATCAGCTAAGGCAGTGTGACAGATCCCTGCCTTGGCTGGGGACGGCCAGACTCGGTTTTGCTGAGCAAAGCTTGGATGGTGAAACGTTCACGTGTCAGAGTGCCATAGAGCTCAACCAAACGGGAGCAGAGCATGGAAATGGAGCAGAGGTAGAATTTGCTGCCAGGCTGTTGAGCTGATGAATGAGCTGGAATTAAATTCACCCCAGTTTGGGGCAGGAGAAGCGATGTTCCTGATTCCCTTATCGATGGCACCGCTGGAAATGGCTCCTCCGCGAGGGCAGGGACAGGGAATGAAGTGTGAGAATTGTGATCTCTCCACTCCCCTGCTCCATTTCCCCTGGGAAGATCAAATTGAAGCCCTTAGGGACAAGCTTTGGGCAGCTCAGGGGTTTTGGCAGCCTGCTCCATGCTCCTGGGGAGGGAAATGGGCTGGGACGATGAGGATGAGGGAAGTGGGACAGGAAATACAGATCCCAGCTCATCTGATGTTATCTGATCCCTCTGCTCTTATTGGGAGCAAGATTCTCCAGCTCCTGAGCCAGGGGAGGCTGACAGGGAAGAGGGGAGAGAAAGTAAAGGGAAGGAAAATTCTGCAGTTGCCTCATGGCCAATAATCCTTTAATGAATCAGATATTCAAATGTCTGAAAGTCAAAATATTCCATACAATCAATATATCATTTGCTACTACAGGAATCTATAGATACAGAAATCTCCAACAGTCCTGAGAGGTTTTTATACATCCACAGCTTTTGCATTGGACCCAATCCTGATTTTTCTTTTCAAAGAGGTCAAAGGTTAAACCCAAACTGTCCCTTTGCTGGGGTTTCCCCTCCTGATCTCACAGCAGCAGCTGAGACAGTAACAATGCTGCAGAGGGGGATTTTCATGGTGCCAAAGCACCAGGAGCAGCCTTTGACTCTTCCCGGTGGGATGTAGGAAATGCAGGTGCCACCCTCATTGTCCTTTCTGGTCTGTGCTTCCAGAGAGTTCCATCACAGACCCAAACACAGCTGGGCTGGCACCAGGATCCTCTCTAAAGGGGAATGCCAAGTGCTGGTTTGCTGTCGTGGGAGGGAAAAGGGAATTTAATCCCTCCCTCAGACGAGCCTGGCACAGCCTCTGCAGGGATGTTGTGATCTCCAGCTGATTGTGGTGGACACATTCCCTTCCCCTCTGGTTTCCCTGGCACAGCCCCGAGCTTCATCCCAACAGGCACAGTCTGCTGGGAACATCACATTTCTGCTAATGCAGCACAGAACTGCAGCACAGGAACCTCAAAAGTGATTCTGCATCGGCACAAGATGGGATGGAGCTTTATATATCACGGTGTTTTGCCTCCACGTCTCATTTTCATTTTTATCCAAAGGACAAAACCAAGAAATGAAGACGTTGAACGAACCAGGTGTAAAATGCTGGCAGAAAATGAGATGCTGAGGGCAGCTGCCTGTGCTTTGCTACAGCTGAACCGAAATCCTCAAATGTTTGCCTGAACCTTGGGCCAAGCTGAGCTTGGATCCCACAGAGAAGTTCCTGGCAGCACCCATTTCACCACTGGCTATAAAGCAATGTTTTAATTGTGCTCATATTTACAGAATTTAAAAATGGTGCTGTACATATACATGAAGGAGCTGTTTGTGTACAGTGTGTCAGCCATCAGCCTCGCTGTTTCAATGATTTAATAGCGCACTTCAGATGTCACATCTTAATATTCTTAATTAACCAAGTCACACACGTTGGCTAATTAATGAATAAACGCATCTGACTATGCTGCATTTTGTGCTGACGCTGTTAATAATTTTTTTTCAGATTTTTCTGACACACCTTTGTGGTTTAGTCAAAGGCAACAGGTAAGGATTCAGTGAGATACAATGACAATTTCTCTTTATGCTTTCCTGATAATGCTGTAGCCTTCACCGAGCTGCAAAGAGTTGATAAAATTGCCCACACTTTACTCATTGCTCCATTATTCTTTGCTAATTGAGCCACATAGTTTAGTCGAGTGTTTACAAGCTTTGCTAACAGACTTGCATGCCAATTTTGTGCAGTATGCCATGGTAAAGGAAATGTTTACTACCTGCTGAGCTGCAGGAATCGTGATAGATAACTGTTCTGAAGCTGTCACCAGTCAATAAACAGCGACAGCAGCTGATGTGGGAGCTGATGGCTTTTGTGCTCCTGGAAATGATCTGGAATTAATTCATATCATGGCTAAGGTGCAAAGTTAATGGGGGCACACAGCCCAGGATTCTGGTTTCTCTGGAACACGGGGTACGTGGGCCGTTAGGGCAGGGCTTGTTTTGCAGAAGGAAAAGCAAAACAAAACAAAGCAAAACAAAAAGCAGCTTAATGGGAATTGGAGTTCAAACCCACTGCTGGAAAGTTCTTAATCAAGGACCCTCAGAGCTCCAGACATCAGCAGCTGCCAGAGGTGAACATTTCCTCTGAGGGTGCTGGGTTGTCTCAAAGAGAGATAAAAGTGTTTTCTGCCTGAGGATGGAAACCTGGGGCAGTGTGTGCCTTAACCCACGACGCTGTTCTTGGCTTTCCCTCATTTTCAATTGCTTTGTTTTTCTCTCACAAAGATGGGAAAGAGCCACTCTCAGTTCTGTGGGGCTGCTTCTCCTCCCTGAGCTGGTCAAAATGTGTTTGGTGCAGTTCCTCCCAAAGAAGTTCCTGGGAAGTGATGCCACTTCCCTTTAGAATGGAAAGAGGACACAATCCCATAACAAAACAACATTAATTTAAAAAGAAATTACCATGATATAAAAAAAACCCAACTTATAGTAATAATAAAACAATTCTAACATTATAGGAGGGTTATTATTTTTATTTTTTTTCTCCTAGAAAGAAACAGAAATTCACAGACTCCACAACTACAGCACTGCAGGGCTCAGGCAGAATCAGCCCCCTGAGAACACAGCCCTGCCAGCCTCTGTGCAGGGGGAATAAAGAATGCCAATTACAAAGTTTAATTTAATTGTTTAAATGCATCAGGAAAAGAGGACTTACTGGGAAAGACAACATGGAAAGCTCAGAAGAGGGAATGTACATTCAGCCACTTTATAAACTCAGAAAAATGCAAGGAAAGGAGCTGGTGCAGAAGATGGTGTGACTGAATTCCAGTTCTGGTGTCTCTGGGCTCTCTTCTCTCTCCACTCCACACTGCCCTGTTCTTGCAAGGTCACTCTCTCATTCCTTTTATTCCTTCCAAAATAAAAGTTTTTTTCTTTGGAGGAATATAGGAAACTCAAGAGTATCTTGCAGAGATATCAGAGATAAGAACATCTGCCCTGATCAGCAAAATAGAAGGGGATTGAGCATTGAAAGGGACAATGCAGTCAATAATAATTATAAAAGCATTGTGTAGCACCAGAGAGGAGCTCAATGAGCCAAACTCTGAAATGAGGTTCTCATGGAGGCTATGATAAAAATCTGTCATGCTAAAAACTCATCTGCCCCAGAGCAAAACTGGAAACAGGAAGGGGATTTAGTGACAGTGCCAGAATGGACACCCAGGGCCCAGGCAGGGACCTCAGCTGGGCACACCAGCACAGCAGGAAACCCTGTCAGTCTAGAAGTCATTTCCAGCACCGTTACAAACCCCTCTGCAACCACTTTTCTTGACTTAAAGCAGCCTGTGACTGAAATCTGTTCCAAGCCGAGGAATAGCATCACCTACACTGCTAAAATCCCTCTTTATAAGAATTTCTCCCATTCCCAGCACTAGGTTGACCCCCATTACAGCAGTGTATATAGCAGATATCTGTACTTATCCCACTGCACTGAGCAGTGGGGCAAAACTGGGATCCAGCATCATCAATTGGGATCCAACATCGTCTGTTGGGATCCAACATCAACCATGGGGATCCAACATCATCAGCTGGGATCCAACATCATCAGTTGGGATCCAACATTGTCTGTTGGGATCCAGCATCATCCATGGGGTCCCAGCATCATCAGTTGGGAGCCAAAATCAACCACGGGATCCAACATCATCCATGGGGATCCAACATCATCAGCTGGGATCCAACATCGTCAGTTGGGATCCAACACCATCAATTGGGACCCAGAACCATCCATGGGGATCCAACATCATCCACTGGGAACCAACATTATCATTTGAGAGCCCACACCATCATCTCCCCAGGCTGCCTGTGAGTGTCAGGGTGGTGTGTCCAACACCTGCCTCTTCCAGCTGAGTCCAAGGAATAATTCCTGGTCTGGAATACTCATTTGCACAATTCCCGTGGCACTCAGGAGATGTCACTACATTCTCCAGTGCCCATGAGGATCGTGCTGGGAAGAAGAGATCCCTTCATGTGTTCTGTCCCCTCTGCTCAGGAGGATCTGCCAACCCTCTGAGAGCCTCTCTGCTGAGTTTTTGGGGATCAGGTCCCATTCAGCCTCTGCTCTGTTGAACCTGAACACGTCACAAACTTCAAACCCTGAGTTTTCAAAAGCAGATCTAACATTTCTCCCTTTCAGCACAGCACTTGTGGAAGCCCACCCCGCCATCAATTAGCTCTCAGTCCTCCCATCGGTTTAATTAGCACACGCTCACTGCAACAACAGCAAAACCTGCCTGAATGTTGAAAGGAGCCTGCAGAAAAGGCCAGGACAGTGTTATTGTGCTCTGTATCCAGGCATCCCTTTTTTAATCCATGCCAGGGCTCAGAAAGGCGTGCATCGGTGGCACATCTCCCGTGTCCTCACAGCTCAGGGAATATTAATAATTCTGAGCATTGTAGCATGGGGTAATGACTGTAACTGAGCTTTAATGATGTGTCCTGTCAATCTGTGGTGCTGAGATGTTAATAAGCCTGTCTTTCACATGAAACGAGTTGGAATTCTTTATCATGGATGGCAGGCAGGCACTGTGGAGAGCTGAAATAAATATAGAAAAAAATGCACAAATTAAGCGTCGCGCACTTTTCTCTCCATTAAAATGAAAAATATTTAAAAAAAAAAAACAATCCAAACATTAAACCAAAGCTCAGTTTATAATTTCCTGATGATAAATAGAGTTTTAACACACCCTGACCACAGCATCTTTATGGGCATTATTTCATTTTCTGTGCCATGCCAAGCCTGCAGCCAGCTGGATGGTTAAGCAGGGCCCTGGTTGTTAACCAGTCTATCAATCAATAAAAGCACATGTTGAATTTCAAGCCACTTAAGTAAGAAGCCATCAGTCCCTGCAAGTTTAATTACATGTTTAGAAATCATTCTGCATCTAAAGCCAACAAATAAGGCTGTGCAATTAAAACTACTGAAGTACTCACCACAGGCTGTTGTATTTTCTTTTCTTGCTGAGAACATGTCACAGAAAAGAGGAGATTGGTAAAGTATCACCAGAAGTGTTCACAAAATTCTTGATATTACTAAGAAATCCAACACTATGCTATGTCTACTGAGGTTAAGTTATCCCTTTTATTTAAAACCAAGTGATTTTAACACAGTGTGAATGATGTGTTCAATTTAGGGACACTCTAAATCAGTCATGAACACTTCATCCTATCAGGGTCTCTTACATGGTGTTTCAGACCCTATTAAATAGAAATAAAGAAGCTGAAATACCTCCACTACCTCTTATATTTGTACCTTCATGACTGCAATTAATTTGATTTTGGTGGATGTGCTGGATATCTGTGGAGGTGTCCAGGCCTCAGATAGTGATGGCAAGTGAATTCCGGAGATTCCTGAGTTCTTGGGGTGTAATTGGGAATGTGTGAGCCATTTCCACAAGCACTGAGAGGGGGAAGAGAATTCCCATTCCTGGTTCCATCACACCGTGCCCATCCCCAGGTTCAGGGGTCTGACGAGTGAGGCACTCTGTCCTCTCCAAACGAAGAACAGAAATTTTTTTCTTACTCATTTCCCCATCATTCACAATTTCAGCAAGAGAGGAGGGAGAAAGACTGAGCTTTGAAAACAAATTGAGAAGTTTATAAGGCTTTGATGAAGACCGGACCTTGCCCAAAGATGCTTTTTATTCATGAAATGTTTAAGAGTCAATTCTCTTACTCAGGGCTGGTTATAGATTAAGTTGAATCAGTTTTGGATACCTTGGGAGCACATTTTTCTTAAAATCTGGGGCTCTTCGATATAGTTTCATTTTTCATAGTGTTTAATCTCTTTTGCTTAACATGACCATATTTTCTTTTTCCCATAAAATCGACAAGTTATATTATATTGCTTCAGTACCTGTTCTACATTTGGGACTACAAGGCATCCTGCAAAACCGTTGGGAAAGAGGAACACAGGTGCTCCAGCTGAATTCCTGAATTTCAGATTAAACATTTTATTCCACACACTCTAATAAAATGTATGCATTTATTCATCAAACCTGGAATTTATATTGTGGAAAGGATGCCTACGTTAAAACATTTCTGTCAGTACAAAGCTCTGAAAAATTACGATTTAGGATTTTTTTTTTCAACCTCAATAATCCCATCTCACTTATCAGAAAGGAAATAACTTTTCCTGACTTCTCAAAGGAATAATTATTGCAGTGATGTCATCATCAGCTGGCATGGAACAGACAGGAAAATTGAATTTTCTCATTGTCTCTTGGTCACTCCTACATAAATAATTCCTGCCCCAGCAATCAGATGCAGACGTGGAGCCAGTCCTCACTGCTCTGCCAACCCCACTCAACCACTGAGAAACTCAATACAAAAGAACCATTTGTCAGGGCTCCAACGATACAATTCCTTCTAATCTAATCAGCTTTTAATAAATTGTTGTACAAAACTTTCTTATTTGTATAAGCAAGATATGCAGAAGTGATTATGTTCTCATTTTGCTCCTCCAATCAATCATAAGCTGATGACTTGGGCAAATAATCTCGTTCACGAAGCAGTGTGGGGTGAGTTTGTGAGGAGAACATCCATCAAAGTCAGGGATATAATTTATAATTTGCTCCCTATGTTGGTGCACTTCCTCTTGCATTAAACTTTAAAGAAGTTAATGGCAGGATGGATTTTATTCTGCACATCCCTTTTGCTCAGACGTCGCTGATGTTGCGCTGAGATCAGCAGCAGAAGAAATCCCAACATTTCCCCCACAACACTGAGTTTCGATCCTACAGATCTGCATGGAGACCTCTTTGTGGCCAGCCCAGTGCTCCCAGTGCTCCCAGTGCTCCCAGTGCCTCCTCCTGCAGCGGCTCCGAGGGCACCAACCCAGATTTTCTCAAAGGCTTTAAAGGGGATGCTCAATTCAATGAAAGATAACAAGGAGAACAACCCCTGTGAGCTGCAAAAATCCATTAAAATCCATTAAAATCCATTACAACCCATTAACCAAAGCTCTGGGCTGTGGCCATGCACAAGCTTTGATACCTGATCCCATCCCTGGCCCTTGGGATGCTCTCAAGCACTTGAGGGTTTCCCTCTGTGGTCCCTGGGGTGGTTCTGAAATGCTGTCCCTGGCCACAGAGCTCATGGGTTGGTCTCTCAGGAAGTTCTGGCTCAATTACAGTAAAACTGTGTGCCATTATTCCCCTCACGTGGGCACAAATATTAATTATTGAAACTCACAGGTAAATGGAGTTGGTTTTGTTGTGTTATTCTGCAATAATATTTATGCCCAATGCCAGCCTCAAACAGTGAAAATGCCAGGGGATGTAAGAGAGTGTGTGCCTGGTTTGCTGAGAGCCAAAAACCAGAACTCTCTAAACGCAGTGCCCTTGTAAGGGCTAAATATATTTTCTAATTTTCATGATGACTTGCCACTCTAAACGCCGTATTTCTGCAGTTTCTATAAAATCCATCCCCTCAATCTTTGGAAACAAGGCTTACTCCAGCCACAGTGGCAACAGGCAATCTGCTGCTATTTTCCTTCGTGTCCTTCTGCACACCTGGGCTCCAAACAATGCTCCCAATTCACTCTGGGAAATACAAATTTCTCTGCAGCACGAGCGTGGATCATCCTCACTGGGTAACACGGAGGAGTTTGGCGGTTTCAGCATTAAAAGGGGAAATGCAGAGAGATGCTGGACAAGAATAAGTTCATCAAACAGCCTTTCAAACCCCCAAGATTCAGCAGAAGAATAATTAACAATAACCTTTCCCTTTTTCCCTCTCCTTTGGTCTCACACGAGTCAAATATTAGCAGCCAAAAATTTTCATCAGCTGTAAAATATTAGCAAACAATTTCCCCCTTTCTCTGTGTGCTGTGCAGTCGATTGCAGGAGTTTAAAATCACCACTTCAGAACATTTCACTTTGCACTCACATCAATCATTGCCCAACGAGCACCAGGAAGAGCACAGCCCTGAGAATCCGTGGGTTTCTGATGACTTAACAGAAGGGTTTCACATCCTGGCTGGAAAACAAAACAGGGAGAGGCATTTTCTGAACTAATCCCAAAGTGATGCTTGCAGTCAAATATTTATAAATGCTTATCTCTGCAAATGTTAGGACTTGAGAATGAAAATCAAACAAAAGCCAGGTAATGTGGGTCTCATGTGAGCACAGAAACATCGAAACCAGAATGCTCTGGTTAATGCAGGTGATAGGGGTGGGTCAGGAAGAATTAATCTGGAAATTTTATTTTCCTCCCAGTTTGTAGATTTCTATGCAAAACCTTCAAATAGAAAAAAAAAAAACCAGCTGTTTTTTTTCTATCTTGCTCACGCCAAGCAAGATACAACAGAAAACAATCCCACCCTGTTCTTCATCTTACTGCAAAACTTAAAATAAACTATTTTTACAGCAATGGGCCAAACCTTTACACTGCTCCACTCAGGACAGCTCCAGGCTGGGAGGCTGCTCCTGTATTTTAAACAAAATAATGTTTAAATGTTCCTGTGCTCACCAGGATCAACGAAATGAGGAGCAGCCTTGTTCTCATCCCTCAAACTCTCCTCGAAGAAAGAGTATTTTAAGCCAGACCCAGGCAGTTAAAAGGAGCTGTCAGCAGCAGGATTAAGGATTTTCCCAGGTCAGAGACCTGCCCTGCTGAACAGAAGAAAGCAGAAATCAGAGCTGTAAGAATCTGAGGCATCGTCTGCGGCGTTTAGGGCTCTGTGCTTAACAAAGAGCCCAGCATCCTTCCCTGCAGTGTGGGAGGTCTGTCAGGCTCTGTTAAAGCAAGAAAAGTGACATTTGTGCTCCCACAGCCTCTGTCCCTGCGCTCAGAGCTGATGGGATGCAGCCCGTGGGCTCTCTGATTCTTGTGCCTTTTGTTCTTTCTCGCCGTGTCTGACCCATTTTCCCGTTATGGATATTTCATTGTGGACATTTCATTATGGATATTTCATTAAGGACATTTCAATATGGGAATCCCTCCCTCCCTGCTCTGTAAATCCCCCGTGGGAGCAGACACTGGTGATCACCCAGCTGATTCCCTTCCAAGTCAGTCCACTCCTTATTCCTGCCCCTGGCACTCCAAATGCAGTTTATTTCCTGCACTGAAGTGCTTCTGGATGACAAAAGCACGCTCTGAGTGCTGATATTTTCCTGTCTGATCCTTCCCCTGCAGGATCAGCTCCCTTCAGGCTGGCTGGGAACACTCTGGGCTGAGTGCTGCCTCTGCTGCTGCTCTCACCGTGCCCTGTGCCAGCTTTTCCAAGCCCTGATTCCTGTGCCAGGAGGGTTCTGCAGCCCTGCCACTCACCTTTTTACCTTTTTTCCTTTTTAGGGTTCTGCAGCCCTGTCACTCTCCCTTTTACCTTTCACCTTTTTCCTTTGTAGGGTGCTGCAGCTCTCCCACTCTAATTTTCGCCCTTCCCTTTTTACAGTACTGCAGCTCTCCTAATCTCCCTTTTACCTTTTCCCTTTTAGGATGCTTCAGCTCTCCCACTCTCCCTTTTACCCTTCCCTTTTTAGGGTTCTGCAGCCCTGCCACTCTCCCTTTTACCTTTTTCCCTTTTTAGGGTTCTGCAGCCCTGCCACTCTCCCTTTTACCTTTTCCCTTTTAGGATGCTTCAGTTCTCCCACTCTCCCTTTTACCCTTCCCTTTTTAGGGTTCTGCAGCCCTGCCACTCTCCCTTTTACCTTCTCCCTTTTAGGATGCTTCAGCTCTCCCACTCTCCTTTTCACCTTTCCTTTTCAGGGTTCTGCAGCCCTGACAGTCTCCCTTTTACCTTTCCTTTTTAGGGTGCTGCAGCCCTCTCTCCTTTTCACCTGTCCCTTTTAAGGATGCTTCAGGTCTCCACTCTCCCTTTCACCTTTCCCTATTTAGGGTTCTGCAGCTCTCCCACTCTCCTTTTCACTTTTCCCTATTTAGGGTTCTGCAGCTCTCCCACTCTCCCTTTCACCCTTTTTTGCATTGCACAGGGACAGGTGAGTGTGAGTGGCTCACCCCCAGGGCACAGGGCAATCCCAAACCCTGCTGTAGGAGCTCACTGAGAGCCAGAGCCAGCCTGGGCTGATAAATGAACCAGAGCCATTTAGGGATTTTGTGTGGGGAAGAACTTGGCCACATCTGTGAAATCCCAGACCAGCTGATAAATCCCATCCTGACACAAAATCCTCACCTGGACTTGGCAAATCCTGTGGCAAATCCTGTGGCACAGCTGCCAGGAGAGGTGCAGGAGTTCTGCACTCCACGGTGGCCTCCAGGATCTACAGAAAGCACAGCCCATCTTTCCCAATATCCAGTCAGATGTATGTGAAAAGAAATATTTATTAACCTAATTTCATCGCTGCATTTGTGAAACCTACTGGAAAAATGTGTCACAGGAGTCAGAGGTGGATGAAAACTGTGCTTGGCCCACTGCTAAAGCATTGCTGGATTCAGGACAAATTTATGTTAATAGCTTGGACACATTTTTGGAGTGCAATTCTTATTTTAGGTCAGTTTAATTTATCGAGCAACAAAGGAATTGTTTTCAGATTTACCACGGTATTTAGCACTGTCAGCTTAAGTTATGGCTGTGCTGGTTGTAACAGGAAATAATTATTCCAACCGTGCCCTAAAATAAATAAAATGCTCTTTTCTATTGTGATATCAAATGTTTTGCTGGCAAAGGAACAAGAATCCAGGATGAAGACGGGAATTGGTATTCACATTTTCAAGAGGCAATACATTCAGAGCCCAGAGAAATGCTACTGGTTCTTTTCCATTCCCATTATTCCAAATTACAGCAACACGCCCCAGCTTGCAAAAAACCACCCTTTATAATTCCTGGCCAATGGGGTGAAATTCACAGTGATGGCTGGATTTAGGTTCAGTGAAAACAAAAACCAGCAAAATCCTAAAATTTCTTTCAAAGCTTCCAATTATTGGCAGCGTCACTCAGGAATTTGCAAACAGAAGAATATCAACAGTCCAGGGAACACAAATATTTAAGAGAGGGTAAATATGACCAATCAGTTGTTTTAATTCTTTTTGCCTTATCAGTTTTCCTAGTTTGCATCACAGTATTTGTGATTTCTCCACCATTTTTTTTTCTTTTTTTTCCTTTTTGTCCTCTCATTTTCATTTGGGCAGAACAGGGTGAGAATGTACCAGCAAATGCCTTCGACAGCTCCTGATTCTCTCAGCCCTTTTCTCAGACTCTCAAGTCAGAAGAGTTTGTTCTTGCTCTGCTCTGAGACAGAAGAATTCCCTTTAAAGCTCAGACTTCTTTAAGGAAATGAAAAGAGAGAGTCTGAAAGTGCTTGGCTGCTTCAAACCACAAATCACTCAGGAAAACTCCGTCTTGGTCAATCGATTCATCTTAAACAAGGTGACTTGAAAGGAAGGAGTTTGAAGGAGAAGGTCTGAATTTAAGACTTCAATTTTTCCAGTAAAACAGTCTATATTTGGCTCATCGTGTTGATAGCTCATTGCTGGAGGCAACACCAGGATTTCTGTATTTCTGAGCTAATTTTATATACGTGTCTGCTCATTAATTAGTTTTGCCTTCAAGCTCCATTTAAAAATATGAGGCTAAAGAGGAGCAAAACTAACATCAGTGTATAATTTATTATAATTTCTGCTTTTTGTTTAAATAGGTCTGAAAAATTCTGACTGTAGAAAGAACTCCTTTAAAAAAAACGGAGTTAGGCTTCAAGCCATTTTTTTTAATCAAAAGTTCTTTGGTCAAAAAAGCAAAAAAAAAAAAAAAGTAATCCAGTTGCAATTTTAAAACTCTTTCTTCTATCCACAAATCCATTCTCTGTAAGTCAACTGAGCAATAAAGCCAAAGCAATATTTAGTTACAGGGGAAATATGAGACCCTGCTCATAATGCTCCTTGCTGTCAGTTTTGGGATAGCAAAAAGATTTCACACTTTTTTTTTTTCCCTTTCCTTTAATTGAAGAGTGACTGCCACACCTCCCTTCCAGCTCCCATTGTACTGATTTATTTTATTTTCCCTGTGTAACAGCAGGAACAGCTGATCACAGCCCAGAACCCCAGAGCAGCCCAATTTCCCTTGAGGATTCTCTGATTTGAGCAGGAATCACAGAAAAATCACACTCTGATACCCTGATACCTGAGCTGGAATGGGATTAGTTTCCTTCTCTGGAGCTGAATTTGGGGTTTGGGATGAGGATGGTGCAGTCATTGCTGAGGTTCCCCTTCTCTAAGAACTTTCCAGATTTTTTCAGTTTCTGCCAAGGAGCAGGTGCTCAGGGAGCCACGAGGAGCAGGGCCAGGGCCGCCGTGTGGAATATTTGAGGTGTGGAATATCCTTGTGACCCAAATTGGCCACTGGGATGTTCCACACATGGAGAATCCTGTCCAGGGTAGGAACTGGGGAGAGCTGGCTGGGAGCACTGGTCAGTGCTGGGGATGGGCTGGGCACCCCTGAGTGATTTTGTGGGGCCCAATTTGTCCTTTTGGCCTCTATTCCTTCCTCTCTTTTCCCTGTTATTTTTATATTTTAAAGAGAAGCAGAATTTTCATAATTTTTTGGGAAATCCCTCACCAAATTTCTCCCAACATGCAACGATTCTTTGGGTTTGTTGTTTTTGTTTTTGTTTTCTGTTTTTGGTACTGGTTTTGGTTTTGGTTTCTGTCTCGGTTTCGGTTTCGGTTTTGGTTTTGGTTTTGGATTTGGTTTTGTTTTGTTTTGTTTGTTTGTTTGGATTTTTTTTTTGTTTTGTTTTTTGTTTTTTGTTTTTTTCCCCCACCAGATTTCACTCAAACTGCTGAGAACCTAAACGTGCACTTTGTACCTGCACCACAACAGCAGCACAGCCCTCACCTGCTGGATCCTCCACATCAACCACACACAAATCACACAAATTTTACACACTTTGCACGAGAGGGGAAGGGAGGAGGGAATCAAAAACACAAAGCAAGATAAGATTGAGCACCCTGATAGCTGCAAGATAAGATCTGCATCCCTGGGGAGGGCACACAGGCTTGTAAGAATCTGCAGTGGCAGTTTTTACACAAACAATGTTCTCAAACAACTGCTGCAGCAGTTCTGTGATCAGAGATTATTGAGGTTTCCTATGATACTTGACTTTATCTCCCTGGCTAAGAGACTGCAGCAGAGCCTGAGGCTGCTGGTTTACTGCAGGCAGAGGAAAGGAAAAAAAATATAATCAGGCTGCAAAGGGATAAAAAATTACATGCCTGTTATTTTTGTCTTGGTTTCTTTTCATAAATGCTCAGTCATGTCAGCTTTAAACACTGCTGCTGCCATCACAACAATCATGGGATCAGTGGTGAGATGAGAAACCAGAACTCTGCTCCTTTGGGAATGACAAACCCAGCAGCCAAGGGGAAACTGGCTGTGAATGTGGCACAAAATGTGCCCAAAATTCAAGAAATGTCTGATTTAGAGACTGGAGGATGTGGACTGGACTGGAAGAAGCACCATGAGGCATTGGTGAGGCCTAAAAATTTACATGCCTGTTATTTTTGTCTTGGTTTCTTTTCATAAATGCTGAGTCATGTCAGCTTTAAACACTGCTGCTGACATCACAACAACCATGGGATGAGTGGTGAGATGAGAAACCAGAGCTCTGCTCCTTTGGGAATGACAAACCCAGCAGCCAAGGGGAAACTGGCTGTGAATGTGGCACAAAATGTGCATAAAATTTAAGAAATGTCTGATTTAGAGACTGGAGGATGTGGATTGGACTGGAAGAAGCACCACGAGGTGTGGGTGAGGCACAGGAGGGCTGGCAGGAAGGTTTGCATGGCCTGGGGACATCCTCTGTGCCTCATTTCACAGGGTGATGTCACTGCAAGGTGGGGCTCTGCTGAACTGGATCAATAATTACCATTGATAATGGCAACATCAATAACCAGAGTCCCATTGGGGCAAAGGTTTGAGCAGCACGAGTTGTTTTCCCTTCTCTCACCAGAGGAGAAGGAGTGAAGGTGTTGGGGCTCTGCTCAAAGTCTGTCATTATCTGGGAACATCAGCCAGGATTGATTCAGTGGAGCTGCTCTGCTCAGCTTTATCTGTGCAAAAATGAACATTATCACCCTGAGAACCCCTCTGCCATGAGGGAAACCCCACAATCGCTGTGACACAGCACACCCTGATTTATTTGAGCAGACTCAGGGCTGGAGACAGTGACACCACTGAACAAAAGATCCCAAAATATTCTGCTACCTGTGCAAGCTTTGCTGCATCACAGAGGGAGAAACCACAGTTGGTTCTGCAGATCAGAGGGTTTGCAATATCTCACAACACAAAAACAACTGGTGCATGAATTAGGGACTGGGAGGGGGCACATTCTGTTCATTTAAACTGGGGGAGGACATCAGAAGATGAAATGGAAGGGAATGGGATGGAGTCTGGCTCTTAGTAAATAATCTACATGTATTTAATGACTGAGCATGCCTTAGATTCTTAATTTAAAGCCCCACTCAGAAGGACATTTCTAGGAAAAAACACTGTTACCTCACAGGAGAGGGAAAATTGGGAAAGATAATCCCTCAGCAGTGCTCCCACAAACATCTGAATTCTTCCTAGCCACCCATCCATTCTTCTTGCCCTAATTACCTCAGAAGGAAAGGCAACCTGGATGTGGGTCAGGAATAAAACCAACAGTCCCATCCCACTAACGATGTTTGGCTTTGGAGATGAGATGAAAGATGCCCTACAAGAAGTTATTATTGCTCTTATTTTTCTCTCCCTTCCCCTTTGCTGCTGCCCTGTGAAAAGATGACAGCTGAAATACTGACTCTTAATAAGAAAGAGCATATTCAGCTCTTTGGGAATGCAGAAAAAAAACTGTGGAACAGAAAACAGGGAGAGTGGTTAGAGATGGCATAAACCACACAGAGTATGATGCAGTGTAAACATCAGAGCCCCAATGCACAAAATTATCATTTCCCTCATTTAAGTGTTTATCAATTCATATTAGGGTGAAATCAGCACTTTGTAAAATCTTCAGTTAATGCATTTTTGCAGTGAGCCTGCATTAGTTTAGGAATTGCATTAAAGTCCATGGCTGAACAGGGCTGTTGTGTCTTTGGGACCAGGAGATTTATATGGGATTGTGTCCTTGGTGCTCTCCAGGATTTACAGGAAAAGGGAAAGCAAGGATTCATCTCATCATATGCACAAAATCATGAAGAACAATATACAGCAGCATTAATGAAATTTATATACACGTGAAAGCATTAGGGTGCTACATAAAAACCTGCATGCCTTGAAATATGGGAAGATTCTGGAAATGACCTTAAAAACATCAAGAGAAAAGGATCTGACCAAGTGAGATGATTCTCACCCATGCTTGTCAGAAAATAATAAATACTCTGTTCAGCTCTCAGTGATTATCTGTGAAATCCCAGACTTGATGAGAGCCAGGAGAGAGGCAGCAGTAGGACACAGAATAGTTACCACCCCCAAAAGAATGCACTTTTTGGGTTTGTGGGGTTTTCCCTTGTGGCTTCCATATATAAGGAATAGACCAACTTATCTGTTTCTATTCCTGACAGACAGCACAACATTCCAGGGCAGCTCCAAATGTATTCACCACCCAGCAGAAATATTGCAATAAACCAAGAATAAAATGTCCTTAATACCATTTCCTCAGCGAGGGCTGCGATGTTTCGGATGCATGCTGAAACCATATGGCATCCTCAGCTTGTTTAAGATTTAAATCTCACATAGAGCTGGATGACAAAACCTGTTGCACACAAATGGTGGTATCTAGATGACTTTTACTTTTGATTTCATCATTTGTGCATAATTATGCATGTTTCCACATGCCCACAGCAGAGATTATTACACCAGCTGATCAACAGATTCACTTCAAGTTTAATTTAAAATTTCCTATAACGTTCCCAACAACCCATTATCAAGTTTATTTTTATTTCCATCAGATGTATAATATTACGGAGCAATCCAGCCAAGCAGGAATTCTTACTGACATCAAAAGGGAGAGTTTAGACCTTCAGTTCCACACAGTTTCTACACGAAAAGATTTACAATTCCCATATGAAAGGAGTGACAGCAAATATATTTGGAACTAAAATCCGATGTAAGGCAGCAGACAGAACCCTGTGGGTGCTGCCCCAGGTTCCACAGAGCTATAAGGAAGAAAAAAAATTAAAAATCTGTGGTTAAGATCTGAGGACTGAGTGAGGGCAAACAAGTAAATAACTTTACTGCAGGATGGGGTGCCATTATCAATAATTATATCTCTGAATTGTGTCAGAAAGTCACACACACCGAGAACAAAATTTTTGGGAGATTTTCCTGGTGGTGCCGCTCCTTTCTGAGCCTGAATTGTCTGGGACAGCATTTGTGCTAACGATTTTGACAAACACATCCCCACGAGTGATGCTTGCAATAATGAAATAAAACTGATACACTGGGCTGTGATTTAAGTCAAAAATATTCCCCAAACTTCCCAAGGCTGCAGGCTCAGTGCATGTATTAGACTGTCACAAAAACAGAGCCTGGTGCTCATGAAGTGAAGCGATAGAAGTTCAGTCCCTGGTGACAACTGGTGTCAGACAAACTACTGTGCAAAAATTCCTGATTTGTAATGAAAATATGTTTTTATTCTAAACCACAATCGTACTGTACAGGTTAAAAAAAAAAAAAAGAATCTCAAGATGCACAATTACCGGTGTAGATAAACCAGGATAAAAGTCTTATTTCAGGTTGTGTATCTTCTGTAAAATATTGTGTCATCTCATGGTGCTTACTGCCCTGGGTGAACTGCCAAAGGTTGGCCTAAGACTGTAAGAATTTATGCAAACCTTGCACAGAGAGGTGTGAGAGATCCTCGAGAGGATTGAACTGAATGGCAATTTCAGCCTGAACATTTATTTGCTGGCAAGCTCCAGGTGCTGGTAGAAAACAGGGCTCGTGACACGGCGCAGTCAGAGCTCTCCAGCGCAGGCAAAAGAGCAAATATTCACATTTACATTTTGAAAACACCGTGTGCGCGTGCATCTCGACAACAAATAAAGTCAGGGAGCCGTGGCAAAAATCAATCTTTCAACAGGAAACTCGTATGAAATATTCAAGAGTGGGGAAGAGATCCTTTGTGGGCGCTTTGTTATCTGAGGAAGCAGAGATCAGCAAGGGAAGCAGGATGGAGAGGGGGTCTGCTGCTGCTGCTGCTTTAATGGCTTTTATTGGCATTTATTCCCTGGAGAAGCCCAGCACAGGGCTAAGAGCTGTGGGAGAGGATAATGCTGGAGAAAATCCACCGGGAATCTCCATTTCCAGGAGAGCAGAAATCACCTCAGTCAGGCAGAGGCCCTGCTAAGGAAGGAGCTACAAAGGTGGGGTGATCAAATCAAAATAAAACTTCCTTCTTTTTGTAGAGTTTGAGACAAATGTGGCTATTCCTGATCGATTTTGTGACACTCTGATCTCCTCTGTTGGAAGAACTCTGATGTTAACAAACGCTTTGGATTAATGACTCCAAACAAAAGGCAAGAAGGGCAGGAAGGTTTTCTGCTCCTTGGCTGCTGTTGAATGGTTTTTATGAAATGAAAAACATGTGTAGCAGCACTTAGAGTCATTAATATTTTGAAACTAAAATGTCTTGTTGGGAAATCAATACAGCAATACTCAAACATCATGTACGGTAAAAAAAACAAAAAAAAAAGAACAAAACCTGCTAAACAATATGATGAACTTAAAGAAAATCAATGGAGTGTTCAAACACGACAGTGAAGGACGAAAGAGGAGAAGTGCTCAGAGGACAAGTTATCCACCTACAAAGTGTTAACCAGCACTCACTGCTGCTGCTTCCTACATCATTAGCATCAGGGAAACATCCCCTCTTTGAAAAACCACAACAAACAGCACAGCAGGGACTTCCCTGGGTCAGTCCAGACAGAAAACTTGACCAGCTCTGCATACAGAACCCTCCATGAATTATTCTGCACGTGGGTGAAAGGAAAACCTGCCAGATCTGCAGGGGCTGAGGATGAGGAGAAATGGAAAGAGAAAAGCCAAGAGATGCCCTGTGCTACGGGAGTCACGAAGCATTTTTAACTGCAGTTAAATCAGGGTTGACTGCTTGTGGACAAAAAAAAACAGGTTTGGAGGATTTGTCCAAAGAAATTAAATGGAGAGCACGGCAGAGTCTGATATGGGGATGTGAGTGGTGGCTCTGCCTTCGTCCTGAGCGTGGCCAGGCTGGCTTTGGGCTCCCAGTGAGTTTAGTTCATCACCACATTGACATCTGCTGGCCACGAAGGAGCTCTCACAGCAGCCACAAAGGCTGAGCTTTTCATTTTTTCATCTTATTTTCTGTAATTTTATTCCAGCGTGCCTTTGCCATAACTACAGCACCACTGACAGTTCCACGGGATGTCACCAACATAACTGCAATAAATGCTTTCCTCGTGGAAGATCTGAGAAAAAACATTTGCTGAACATTTCTGAATATTCCAAATCCTTGCAAGGCCCACCAATATTTCTGTCTTGACAGGATCACTAAATAAAATAAACAAGTAAAAACTCATGCCAAAGAACATTTTATGGGCTATTACATTGTTTCAGTCATCCTTGTGAGCCATTAGGCTCTCACACAGGTTTAGACATAAATATTTTGTGATTTGATTTTTTTTCTTTTCTTCTATGCAATTTGAGCAAGCAAAGCCATTATTGCAAGCATTGGAATGGCACAATTGGGAAATCTGTCTTGCTGAGAGGAGAATCAGACCTAATATATTTTCATTTATTTTAATATATGCCATGTGGAAAAGGCAGAATTTAAACTAAGGGTTTAATATGCAAAGGAGGGAACAAACTTTTCATTTGAAGCTTTCATTCTCTTTTGTATTGTGAAATAGATTTGTCCTGGAGGTTGGGATGGTGTAAATACTAAAAATAAGGGTAATTTGGACTGAGGAATGGCTTGTTTCTGTTCACTCTGTATTGAAACATCTGCTCAGCTTATGTCACCCAAATAAAAGTTCACACACACAAAAAAATAAAGCCCCAAAGAACCTGTTACAGTTTAAAAAATGGATTTATTTATTGAAGTAAATTCACTTAGCAACTCAGCAAAGTGCCATGTTTGCACATACACCAACCTTACCCTATTAATTGGTTGGGCATTAAGTAGATCAACATCGGAAAAAATTCCCACATTTGTATTTTAATCCCATCAGTATCTCACAATTTGAAGCCTCCAAAACCTGCCCAGACCCCAAACTATACGGGGAGAACACTGGAAAAGAGCAGAGCCACATCATCCATGGCTTTGTGACACCTGAGTGACAAAGGGCCACTGAGGTTTTAGGGCACGGGGGATGCCCAGAAAACCCTGAGTGTGAGCTCAAACTGCTGCTGAAATCGATGTGAGCTCTGCTGGCTCCTCCAGATGCCCCCAAAAGCTGAAATGAGGCAGCGGATTCCCAGAAAGGAAAGGGGGGTGGGTGTTTCTGAGCATCTGATGGAGTGGGAGGATGGAAATGGGGAGGGAAGCAGATCCCAGGGTGCTTTGGAAAGAAAATCTACACTCTGCAAATGCAGAGCACTCCCAGGACAGAGGTGAAAAATCAAATAATTGTGGTTTCACTCTGGTACTGTCCATGAGGAATCAAACAGCACATGGTCTGTGCAATCCCTCCACACAGGACATGAAAGGAATACAAAAATATAACTCAATTTACCAGATATTTCCATCTTGAACCCACTATCGAAACCTTTTAATGTTGAAATCTCCCATGAATGTATAAGCCTGGAGAAACTATGGCAGTGCGAGTAAAGGAGGTAAAATAATCACTAATGATAACGATCAAATGGTGGGGGGTTGAGTAGAGTATTTCCAGTATCAGTAATTATGGCAAAAGCCATCAGTTCACATTAATCTGAACTCTGTGCTAACACATGATTTATTAAAATTAGAGATCTCAGTGAATGAAGGTCAGAACCAAATCAGGGACTACTATATTTGTTAAAAAATGAACTATTACAATCCAGAGTAACAGTTTGAGCTTGATTCTTGTAACTTAACAAAAATTGTGCATGGTGGCACATTTCCTTTTTTAAAAAAGGAAACTGTCCCTTTTTTGGTAGGTTTGGTCCTTTTGCTTGGAGAAATCAGGAAAAGAAGAATTCATAGTGGTAACCCTCCCCCAGGACTCAGCAGGAATATGGGAGCAATTCAAAAAAAATAAAATTGAGACTGTAGCTCTTCACTTTAGACAGACAAAAAAAAAAAAAAGAACAATCCTGAATATAATGAACAAAATGCCTGTAAAAGTTCCTCTGGCTCTTGTAGCACATTACACAGTTCCACAGTGATGGACATTTAAAATTTGGGACAAAGCCTCATTCAATCCTTTTCCTCACTTTGATGGAACTGCTCCATTTTTTTTCAATGCACAGACATTTCTTTCCAAAGAATTGTAAAGGAATCTTTGTCTTTTCTAGTTTGGCTTCTAGGTAGAAACTAAACAGAAACCTGATGTGAAGCCATATTAAAGCAGCCATTGATCTATTTCTGGCATATTAAATTCCTTCAGCTTTTCTCGACTATCACTTAGTCTGGGATTGAAGAAATTGTTCCTCTTGAGACCCTTCATCTGCAGTGCAAGGAAGAATGAAATGCTGAATTCCCACCATGGTTAATTTACTCCTGGTTTTCCTCTTATTCACTGATATTTTCCCCTGCAGCCTCCCACCCCTTTGGTCTGTGGCAGTCACACGGTCCTTAACGTCAATAATTGGACAAAATTTGGATATAAGAAAAATTACAGGCTATGGAAAAAGAAATCCAAGTCCTTAGGCAAGTTTTCCAGCCAGCAGATAAGAGGATTTCCTCTTTGTCCCCATTCCCCAGATGTACCAAAACTGTGGGAATGGGAATGATGGGACCCCCAAAAGCTCAGAAAAGGCACATGGAAGGTGATGCAATTCAGAAACAGGGAAAAATTGCAAAAAACAGAGAAATGTCACCCAGGACTGTGCTCTACCTTAGCCATCAATGATTCATACAGACCAGGTCACTGGGAGCTTTTCCTCAATGGATCATTTGTAGCTCATTTATGCATAAAACATTTCACAGGGCGCATGTGTGACACTTTAAATCTTCACTCTAAAGCCATGCAGGATGTATCAATGCACCTTCACAGCTTTTGGCAGCCCCATTCACAGCTAAGGTGGCTGTACATCATTTTATCAATTATTAACATGACAAATCAACAGCCCTCACGGAGAATGATTTCTGAGCTTTTCTTTTCAAACAACCTGACTGATATCTTGGCATTTTGTTGCCTCAGGGCTCATAAAACCTCTCAACTTTTTCATCATCCACTTCTCACTGACTGTAAATCCCTGCCTCTGTGTATTCTAAACCCAAGGTGTGCTACTCCACTTTAAGAACATTTTAGGGACAGTTTTTATTGATGTGAGTCTCGCTTTAGTTTCATCAGCCCCGCTGCAGAATTCCCTGTTTACCTGTTGGGGGATTAGATTGCAGCTTGGGAGCGATGTTTTATTCAGAAGACAATATCTGCAAAACCAGGCTTTATTTCACAAGGGTAATGTAGATATTGATGGTCTGATTTCTTGTCTGTGCCGTGTTTTGGAGGATGGATTTTACAAGTGAGCGTGCCTTGTCACAACCTCGTGTAGGAGCACTCTGGGACCCTGCAGATCAAAATCCTCCAGTGCTAACTGGGAATTTAATGGGATCTTAAAGCAACACAGAGCTCCTGATTTCCTCAGGAAATCCATCCCGCACAAAAACCCAACAAAAGTTGCTTTATAATGGTTATAATTTACATATGACTTGGAAAATGCCCCATCTGATTTGCATGTCCTTGGCAAATTTAAGATGAGCATCTTGCCTGGTTAAATTGTGATGGCAATGTAAATGCAGGACCAGGGACAGCAGCCTGTAGATAAGGACACAGTTATGAAAAAAAAATTCTCCTGGGAGCACTGGGCCTGAGGCTAATATTATTAAAAAGCAGTTCTCAGTTACTTTATTCTTCTAAATTTCTAACTCTATGAGTTCCAGGTACAGTGTCAATACCGAAAATTTCAAAATACTTTTCACAGGACCGTACAGAAACCTCAATTATGTGGCAGGGAAAGAGTTTTGTTTGATATTTCCCTGGCACATGTGCCACTACATCCCTGGGCTCTGCATATCAGAAGGTGTTTTTATCACTCAACGATTACCTTATTTTTATTGCATCCCTCATTCACATCTTCTGCCTCAGAATCATTTCCTTCCCTATGTATTTAATCACCCTCAATTTAACACTTCATTGACCTTTATGCAAAGTCAGAGGCATATTACTCTTGAAAAAGGGAGAGAATGGCCATATTAATTTACTGCACCTTTCTCAAATGCATTTGATCAGCTCTTGAACATAATAGAACAGTTATAGCTTAGTGGAGCAATGCTGATTTACATCACATGAGTCGCTGTTCTCTCCTCAGATCGCTTGTGTTGGGAATAGATTTTTTTTTTTTAAAGATAACAACTTGGAAAAATTCTGACAGGAGTAGAAAGAAAAATAGTATTTCCTTTCCTTTCCTTCTTTTTAGCTGCCTGACTAAGTGTGGCAGAAAATGTACAACTTTTGATTGCAAGTGTCAAACATTTCCACCTCTCTCTTTTGCACCAAGTGTGACAGAAAAACAGACTACAGAATAAATAATTTTAAACTCCGCACTAACTGTTATTATATTAATTCATTAGTGCACAGAAAACATGGTGATATCTCCATCTTGGGAGAAGATATTCCTCTCCCTAGTGAAAGATGCCTTCTATCCAAGGTGATTCTGTTTTTCTGGATGTTGGAAGACATTGCAGGAGCAGCACCACTCCACACAGACCCCTCAACTCATTGACATTTTTGGGGGTACAAAAGAGGGATCACCCCTTCAGCACTCTGCAGTGAGTGAGGGAATGAGTCCTGTGTGAGCAAGGCTCTAAAATCCCTGCTGGAAATTAAAAACTGATCCCTGGGGCATTTTGGAGGATATTTTGCCTGTGTTCTCTGGGAGCAGCACATCAGAGCCGAATGCCCATCGTGGCAGGGCAGTGATTTAACATGGTTTAACCTTCCCCTTGAAGCATCTGAGCGAAATACATGGGTATTTAATTGGCATGATATCAAGTTATATGTTTGTTATTGATTAACACACTCACTAAAGGTCAACTAGTATTTTAAGCACTTTGTAAATACAATGTGTATTCTAATTATCCTGAAGGGCTTTTAATTATTTTGTTAAATGTCAATTAAATGCAGAAACATTTCTTACCAACCCGAACCTGCCCGTTACAAACTGCACAACTTTGTGTTTTATTGTTGCTGTAATTTTCTGACAATTACTTGGCAATTAGATTGACCTCTCATCTAAAACTGCCATACACCATGTTCAATTATGGGATGGCTTAAAATGAATAGATGACAGTCTATGAGACCTGTGCCTCACATGTGAGACCACAGGGGAGAGAAGGGACATTTTCATAGTGCAGGAAGGGCTTTGCTACTGATTTAAACTAATTAATTTAATTACAAAGTTGTTTATCCTCTGTGAACTTATTGCAAGTTCTTGACTGTTCCTTCCTTTTTGGTAGCTCTGCACTCACAAGAACTTTCTGAAGCAGGAGGTTTATCCAGGGACAATTACCATCAAAATATCAACACAGGAACCTAGACCAGAGCCATTGAGAATCTGGGGCCTGCCAAAACACAAATGCCACAAACTTTCATTAAATCTACATGAGTTTAAGCTCTGATTATTTCCCCATCCTCTCAGTGCTGTTTGTTGCACTTTTTTAACACAATGATGTAACCGTGACAGTTTGCATGGTGCCCAAGTTTTTTTGACCATTTACCACAATGAGATTTTAATTTAAAAAATTTGAGATGCAGTATAAATTCGGTGTTCACATGCACCCTCCCTAACACAGAGCTGGATTTCAGAGGATAAACTGCACCAGCACAGCC
Organism: Malurus cyaneus samueli; assembly: GCA_009741485.1. Lineage (NCBI taxonomy): Eukaryota > Metazoa > Chordata > Aves > Passeriformes > Maluridae > Malurus > Malurus cyaneus. The sequence continues at coordinate 4,656,127 of CM019230.1, forward strand.
TGGAATGCCTGTTTCCCTCTAAGGCAAGTGAAAATAAGTCAATAGTTCTGAAAATAGCGTTTACTACCTGCATCTGGCTGGGCACTGAGCAAAATCAGCGCTGCTTTCTGCCTCTACACCTTCAGGGCACTGAAATAACCTAAACCACGGATACTTGCAGGGAAAAGGCACTGCTGAAACAACGATGCTCTTTATTGATTAGCTGCTAATTGTCATCTCCTCCAGAGCCAAAGGTCAAGCACAGATCCCTTCCCAACAGGATTAGCAATAAAAACAGCAGCGTGCTGTGCCATCCTGACTCCCTGGAGAGCAGAAATGTCGATGGCAAAGGGGAAGTGGGGGCACGCTGATGAGGGATTTGGCTTCCTGGGATGTGCCAAGGGGATTTTCTGTGAGAATGCTCTGGATCTGTGCTCAGCTCCTCTCCCAGGGCTCTGCAGTTGTCACTCTCACAGTGGAAAATCTGCCCTTCTGCTCCAAATTGCCACTGAGATGTGCTTGAACTCCAAAATCTTATTTTCTTGGATAATATAATAAAACTCAGCCTTGTCCTCGTACCTGGGTGCTTTTCAGAAAGACTTTGAGTGCTGTTTTGACTTTAAATATTTTCATTTTATAAATGAAAATATATATTTTCATTTTATGACTAAACACTTTCTATATCTGCTCTGTCTCATGTAATGTTATAAATGTTAAAAAAAAAAAAAACAACCCACCCAACCCTCAATATTTTTTTAAGCCTTTGAAGATTAGGAAGTCCATAGAAATTCTCAGCTCTCCTCATTGACTCCTCTGTTCTTTGACACAGCCAGATCAAGCTTTTATTTCTCCTCCCTCTCCCAATTCCCCCTCCTGGCTGTGTTTCTGCTCCCATTTATGTTTCCATTTCACCCCCTCCTCCTGCTCTGCCCCTTCCCTCCCTCCAGCCCCAGCCCTTTGAATCTCCAGGGTTTTTCAGAGGGTTTTTTTTTTGAAGGCAGTCTCAGAGCAGTTTTTGGAGGTTTTTTAGCATTTCTCTGCGTGCTTTCTTCTGGGACTGAGCTAACAAAAGCTTCTGGGGACCTCTCACAGGTGGCTCCTCAGAGATTCTTTCAACAATTAAATGGGAGCACTGCTGGGTTAACTGGGGCACAGCTCCAAAATGACTCTCTCACCCTAAACTGATCAAGCTGCTGCCAAATTGAGAATTCAGAGCTCCCTAAGTCAGGTTTCTATCCAGAGGATGTGTATTTGTGTTTATACACAGCATTTGTAATGCTGAAATGCATTAATTTGATTTCTGAGCAGCACCATGAACTTGTGATCATGATATGATAATATTCCAGATTAAGGCTTTCACGGTTATGAGCACAAACATACTCAAATGAGCAAAAGATAATTAGAGATACAGCTAGGAAAACAGATAGTCAAGGCTTTCATGTAATTACTTGACCCAGAGGGCAAAATCTGGCAACATTACTCATATTTTCTTCTCTTTTGCACCTCCTTCCCTCCTTGTCTTACCAAATAAATCAGCTCCTACGGGCTCTGGCCTGTGTGGACAAAAGTTTCCAGTGCCTTCAAGAAGATGAAGATCAGCTCGTTGGTATGTTCACAGTGAAATATTCAGCTGAATTGTGCAGTAAATTAGAGCTGGAAGTTGGTGCTGCAGTCAGACTGGGTTTGGAGCAGCTCCTCTCCTCCTCTGTACCCTGAAATAATTCTGCAAAATAAAATACACCCTCAGAGCCCCCAGCCCCTCCTCTCATGCCCTTAAATCAAAGCACTTCACACTCAGTCCCCCCTGCCATAAACAACACCCCCAGCTTTGCTCATGCTGGATAGATTCATAGATGTGTTCTATTCCCGAGGTAGGACTGAAATCCTGTTTTCATGGAAATGGGGATATCACAAACCCACTCCCTTCTGCCGAAAACAAACCCCCATAAACTTATTCATAAACACACAGGGAAGTGAGAGCTGGAAAACCCATTTTGGGGTGTTTCCAACAAGTGTTGGCACGAATTGTGCTGGTTTTTGAAATGCATCAGTTAGTGCAGCTCGTGGCACCACCGCCCTGCATTTAATAACCCGCTCGAGCTGATTGAGGCATGGGGAAGAATCACTATTCCATTTTAGCAGGCAGGGTTCAACTGATGTGCATGTGATTTTCCACACCAGGCTCATATCTGAGTTACCCAAGTGTTGCAGAAAGTCAAATTAATGCTGCTGCAACAGCTGATGGACTCATGTCATGCCTACGTGTACGCTCCTCGTTCCCTCCAAACTAATAGCAAATTCCTTTCACTTTTGTATTTCCACTGTGGCAAACCTCAATCCCAGTGTTACTCCAGCTCAAATCTATGACTAGGGGTTTGTTTTTACCTCTGATAAACTGCTAACAAGGATTGATGCTCGATGCTGCTCATCCATTCATAAGTGCTAAGATTGGGCTCTCCCGTCCTTGCAAGTGCTGTGCTGCCTGGTCACGGGAAACAAAACCAGCAAACCAGCAAAAATCATGCATTTTCCACCCTTGCTCTCAGATTCCTGAGATTTCGGCCCAGGACCATAATAATGTAATTGCTTTTGTGTTGCATGTAACAAAGCCTCATGCGGTGTCTGATTTGAAATGTGAGCCCACGCCAGGAATTGCAGTGCAAGTGAGGAAAATGCATGGAAATGGGTGGAAAAACCACCTCAACTCACTCCTGAGATCTAGCAAAAGTTAAATAAACTTTGCTTCATCCCAAGAGGTTAAACAGCATCAAAACACTGGAGTAAAAAAAGCAGTGGAAGCCTCAAAACAAGCCTCTTGTTTTTCTGCTGTTGCTGCTTCTGGGTCCCAAACTTTCCAGAAAGTTTTGGAATTAACTCACACTGGTAACCATGTGAGTTATGCTGCTCAATCTGCCCATGGGCTGCTTTTTTAGGGGTTCTATTTTGGGGTTGTGTGTCTGCAAGTGTTTGCAGTTTGTACCGAGGTTAATTGACCTTGCACTGGGGTTATTGAACGCCGTGGATCATGTTGGTTTGGTTTATTTTGAATTATATAGATACTGTAAGGGTTTGGAGGCTGGATGCTGAATCACATATTAGATGTTATTTTTTAAAAGCTCCCTTGTTTCTCCTCACCTCTCTCCCTGTTCTTCCCACAAGGAAGGAAATGAAAACAAACTCCAGCCATCCCTTCAGCCATCACTCAGTGGCATTACCTTACCTGTCAGAACTACTCCTTCAAAGTGTTTATTCCTACTCCAACGAGAAGAAATGAGCTACAGACACACTCAAAGCCCTGGAGGTTTGTTTCATCCCGGCTGAAACTGCAAAGGGAAGATGTGGTGGTGGTTTTGACACCTGTGGGAATTCGCCGAGACAGCCTCGAGCAGCACGTCCTGCTTCTGCTGTCACCCAGCTGTGCATTGCTGAAACCTCCAGCAGCTCTCTCCTTCAAAATTTCACACCAAATCACACTCAAAATTCAACCAAATCATGACTTGTGAGAGTTTCATCCAGAGGAAAGTCTCAGACATGGCAAGAGAAATTATTTTGTTTTTTGTTAAATGCAAGTCCCCTCTCAGTGCCTGCATGGAATGATGAAACAAATCCTGAACTTGGGATTTAAAGCATTTTTTTAAAGCTCACACAGCAAATGATGGGATTTCCACTGGCATTGATGGGTGACAGGCAGCATTCCTAATGCTTCTGTCAAGTGGAGTTAGCTAATATTCAATTATGACAGAGATAACAACAGGGACACTCTTTACCTGAAGGAGCATTTTCCAGTAATGTGTTCTGAAGGATAATCCCTCCATAATAAAGATTTTATTACTGCCACATCAAAAACCTGCTCCTTGTGGAAATTTTAATGCCGCAATTCTGTGAGGTCAAATCAGAATGAAAAGTGGGAAAATGAAACCCAAAAGTTTTGAAAACCTGAACCAAACCAGACTTCGCCAACACTGAAGGATTCACAGTGGAGAAGAAAAATACACTTTATTGACACCAACCTCCTGTCCAAGGTCAGGGCAGAGAAAAAAACCACATAAACAGAAATCATTGTGTAAAATAGCCTGAAACTTTCTGTTATACTGCAGGGCTGGTTATTCTGATTACACCTCAGGAAGAAATGGATTTCCACAGCTAATGCTGGCCTCGTGGAAGGGCTGTTGACCTTTTTACTTCTCAAATATGGGCTATAACCCCCCCAGCCCGGTTCTACTGCCCTATCCTCCTTCAGACTGCCAGCCTGTCCATGGTATCAGCATCACCCACCCAAAAGTCATTGCAGCCTCACCTATTCCATGATTTAACTTCATTCTACTCCCCTCAGGAAAGTTTTTCTTAATAACAAAAAGGCAGAGCTCGATATCTTCCCTAAGACCACCCCAGCATCTACCACAAAGCTGAAACCCTTCTTGTTTCACATAGAGCCATCCAACTAGAATAAATAGTTTGTTTTTTTTTTTAAAGAAGGACCGTTTTTTAACATTACATCTTCTCTGATGAGTACTGAGAAAAAGCCAGGAAGTTGATGGCTGAATTCTTAAACCCATGTCATTCAAATTATTGCACCTCACCCTTCTGATAGAATATTTATTAAACAGATGGGACCTACAGTTTAGGCTTTTAATTGCTGGATGTCATCAGGTTGATTGTAATTTAATTTAATTTTTTTCCATGCTCTTTTAATTGGTTGCTTTTTTTTAATTAAATATTCCATTACAAGCTATTCACAACTGAATATTTTTAAATTGCTTTCATTTTAAATGTTGCACTTGTTGGCCTCTATTAATTAATCTCTTTTTCCTTGATGCACATCTGTTTTAATACCCTTAATGAGAAGCAGTAAATAACATCATTAATTTTCTCCTTATTCAAATGTATTGGCTTTAGTTATTTTGTTGCAGTCAAGTGCGTGGTCAGGAAGTGTTATCTTCATCACAAACAGCCCAGCTCAGCAGACTCAAAACTCTGATAACACAGTTTGTTTGGAAAGCAGGAAATTAAAATTACAGGCACAGGGTCTGAATGAAGCAAAGAACTTTTTCTGCTTTAAGAGGAAGCAGTTTTCAATTAATTTACCTCATTTTTCAGACTTTTTGTGGCATTTTTCAGCAAACTCTGATTTAACATCAGTATTCAAGGACAAATCTAATGTTTGAATTAATGCTCTCCCTGAAGTGAGACCCTAAGTTCACAATTTTGGGAAAACTTGGTTGAGAACACAAACCAGGGGCTGTGTGAGATTTAACTTGATTCACTGCTGTTTCAGTGAATTATCTGGAGGGATTGCATTCAAAATGCAGAATAAATAAATAAAATAAATACAGGTCCAACCCCAAAGCAGCGCTGCACACGAGGAAACGAATCAGCAAAGGTTCATCTCCTTCCCTCCTTCCTGCTGCACAATTTATGGGATTTGAGGTATCTGCTCAGGCAGCTGTTTTGGGGCATTTCATGGGCATTTCTGGATTTCCCAGCCTGGTTTCAGAGCTGTGAGCTGCGTTTGCCTGGTGTCCAAGTGCCTCCCTTGTTGATGGCTCCAGCCTTGGGAAGAATCACTGAGATCTCCACCTGAATAAGTGAAGGGATTTCTCCTGTAAATCTTCCCCACGAGCTGGTGGGGGAGTGTTCCATTCAATCCTGCCTCACATTTATTTCTCTTGGCCTGCAATGCATTTTTTTTTTTTCCAAAAGGAACAAATGAACAGGTGCTTGTGTTATTCTTAATGACTGATGAATCGACTGCTGCATGGTAAAAGCACGGTGTCACTTCACAAAATAACTGAGCACTTCTGCAGCCATATCTACTTTTTCTTTCAATTGTCTTCTTGAGTTATACTGCTATTTTCTGAGTTCTCTTTTTTTTTCTTCTTGGAGGGGAAGAGGGGTGAAAAAACATTTTTCTGATCCTAATATATGTTGCATTTTGTCAGTAAGAGACGTGGAATTTCAATCCCACAGACCACAGGCACCCTATGCCATATACAAGCAATATAAATTAGTTAGTTATCTAAATTTATTAATAACCTAACAACTGTAAGATTTCAGGACAGTTGTGCAAGATAAAGTTAAGGCTTTTAAATACTAAATGCTTTATTACAAGACTTTTTGATGCTAAATGCTTTATTACAATCTGCAATCTTACAATCAGTAGGGTTGACTGATTTATTTAACGTACCCATCTAGAGCAGGTGGAAACACACAGACAATATATTTAGGGTTACATCCTGTCAAGCACTGAGCAGTGGTCTCAGCCTAGATAAAGCCTTATCTCTGAGTGTGTGAGAGGCTGAAACGATTTTAATGGGACTTTTAACACGCTCTTAAACGCCTTGACAAATAAGGATCTCCATCTTCCCCAGCTTGCAAAGCCGAGCTAAATAGCAGGTTTATTAATACTTAATACCTGCCTCCCAGCCACACAGCACAGTGACAAGTGTGGATTACAGCAAAGCTATTAAGGGAGCAGCTTAAATCTCCAGGCTGCAGTCAGGGTGATGTTCCCTGGAAAACGGGAGCGTCCACCAGGCAGGAGCTGCTTTCTCCATTCCTCACACCCAGCAGGGATCAGGCCACTGCTAAACGGTGCCATTAACCAGGCAAGGGTGGGGAAATGCCTTGGCTGAGCCAAAAAGCCAGCAAGTTTTTACCTGGAGATTAAAAAGTGTGGGGCTGTAAGGACTGTGAACCACTGGAAAGGAAAATTCGCCCCTCGCACTGAGGTCTCACTCAAAAAACAATTTAAAGTGAGCACTCAGAACACTGTTAAGGTTAAAAGAGGGGGGTTTTACCCAGTTGTGAGCCCATCTGAAATTCTGAAACAACAGAAAGGATTTATTTTTTGCAAGGTCTCAACACATTGGAATGGTCAGGTAGATTGTCCTTTGACAGGCCAGGCTGGATGGGGCTCTGAGCTTACCTGGACCGGTGGGAAATGTCCCTGCCCCTGGCAGGGGGTGGAACTGGGTGGTTTTAAGGTCCCTTCCAGCCCAAACCTTTCTATCCCATCCCATGATTCTATGAAGTGTTTCATTGCAGTGCTAAATTTTGTGTTTTCTTCTGTTGTGTAACGTTAGCACCTTCCTCTGCTCCCAATGAATGTCCAAACGCAGGGCATTTGGCTAAAAATTGACAAAAATCATCAAGTTTCTCAGTTTTAACCATCATCAGTGGGATACAAAAATAGCTTTCCTGGAGAAGGGAATACCATGGACAACAGGATCTGGGAGAGAACCATAGGAACAGCTTAGAAGAGAGAATGCAACAAGACTCAAAATAAAACGCCCTGCAGATTGAAAACACTTTCTGTGCCCTGCCAGAGGTTCATGAGTGCTCACGAGGGGTACAGCCCTGCAGCAAGAGGGCATTTTCTGGAAATATGCAAAATCCATCACAATCTTGAGCATCCTTCCCCAGCTGACTTTGCTCCAAGCAAGGACTGTTGGGTCTCCAGAGCTCCCTTCCCACCCCACTAATCCTGTGGAGAGATATTCAGTAAAATCCTAAAACCCCTGAGTTATGAATTATGTCAGGGAATGGAACAACACATTCTTCAGTTCAGGTGGGACCCTCAATCCACATCAGTCTCAAGGTGCCCTATAAACAATGCCAAAAATGAAACACTTCCCGAGTTTTTGAAATGCAGCCAGCTCGGGGGTGAAATGTAGAACAGTTTAACGGCTCCCAACAAACAAAAAAGCAACAGTAGCCAAAAAATGCCATATGCAACCGAAACTACTGGGGGAATTAGGTAGGGAGAATGTAATTATCCGTGCTGGATTCCAGCCAGAGCTGGAAGTAATCAGAAAGTCAGAGAAAGACCAGAACAAATTGATCTTATTACTCCTGCATTACTTGGATCTACTTCTAAATGGAAAATTGTTTCCTGAGTCTCCTGGACTGACACAGTTCACACAGAGGTGTGATCAAAAAGATCATTTCCACACCAGTTAAAAATCCAGGGAGCTGATAACAGATTCCCAGCCTGGTTTAAGACAGACTGGGATTGGATTCTCCTGCCCCTGAGGGCAGCAGAATTTTGGCTTTGCTGGAGCTGCCTCTCCTGAGATTTGGAAGTGAAATGAGCTGCACCAGGTAAGCCAATTAATAAATATTTGGTAAGCCAATTAATAAAAATATTTGGTAAGCCAATTAATAAATGTTATTCACAGTTTTCTACAGAAGACCAGAATTTTGCATGCAATGAACACACATGAACCACTCATCAGGAAAAGCTGACCCTAAGAAGATAAAATCAAATTTCTCTTGGTAGAATCAAAACACAAATGCATTGGGAAAATGTTGTGAGGGAGAAAGCAACCAAACTTAGGTGGAATTATGTTTATGCTCCAAAAGTAAGGAAGAGCTTGAAAACCAGCTCGAAGTAAAAAGAGAATGGGTGGAGAAAAGAAAGGAGAAGCAAAAAGGACACATGAAACATGGGCAGTGCCCAGGAGGTTGAGTAAGGATTTCCAGTGTGAGTGACAAGAAAGGGTGGTGGGGAGGAAGAGAACAGCAGCTGCACAGAATATTTGGATATTCTGCTTTGGATATCAGCATTTTGTTCCAGAGCTTCGTGTCCTCCAGAAAACACATCAGCAACAGCCGAGGAACATTTTTCTTCAAATTAATTTCCCCCCCCCTTTCTCAAAACTAACACAAAAAGCATTCATTAGAGAGCATCTCAACTCTCCAAGGCCAAGCCCACTTTCAGCTGGAGCTGATCTTTTCCCCATTATCAGGCTTCCAGCAATGAATAGTGCATTATTCCAGCAGCAGAGCCTTGTACCTGACAAACAGCCAGCATTGTGCTGCGGGGCGGGAGAATAAATGGAAAATAAAAAGCTTTGGGTAAGAAAAGGTGAGAAAAAACATAAACAGTGATGTGTTTCTTAAGTAAATACATAAATGCAGCAGTTCTGAAGTGGCATTAGGAAGGCAGAAAACTTCTGGCGCTGGGTTTTTCTTTCACACTGCATCTTTCAGTCTGTATTAGAGAGGAGTTTTTCAATAAACACAAACATAAATCTCTGATGGCAAAAGCCAAGAGGAGCTCACACCTCCCTGTCTCCCACAATGAGGGCTTTAACAAACAGCAGGGCTTCGGGGATTCTGCACCAAAGCCTCGAGTGGGGGGGTTTGAAGGATGAAAATGTGGCTGCACCTCTTGCCAGCACCCACCACCTGTCTGTGAAAAACCAAAATGGGGACAAGGAGCAGGATCTGGCCTGGCACAAGGCACTCACAACTCTGTGTGACCCCTGACAAAGCCCTGAGGGTCCTTGGGGAGCTGGGAGAGCTCCTTTAGGATTTTTACCACATTCCCATATTTTAGGCGAGAATTACTCACCTCTCTCAAACAGCTCCATGAAAACAGGAATTATATTTGGATGAACTGTGCCAGTGATTAACTACCCCCACCGTTGAAGAGCTGGCCCTTTATTTCCAATTTGAATGCTTTTAGCTCTCATTTTCAGTGCCTGGATCACGTTGTGCCGTGGCTGGCTAAATTGGAGAGTCTTTGAGAGGAATAAACATCATTAAGCAGCTCTTGCAGGGAGCCTGGGGGTGTGCAGGGTGTGCAGGACGGACTCCAAATGAGCCAGATCAGGAAATCCCAGCCCCGAGGAGCTGGGCAGGGGCTGAGTGAGCTCTGCAGGAATTCAGAGCTCAGGTGAGAGGTGAAGTGAGCCTCAGCACTGTCCCTGGCAAGCCCCAAATCTCCAAATTTTAGCAGGGCTGTGCCCCAGGAGAGCCTCCCACCTGCACTTCACTGACTCTTGGGTTGTTTGAGAGATGAAGCAGCCCAGAACATCACCAAATTCTGAGCTAAACGAGAGTGGCCACGTTTGTGCCATGGCACAGCCTGGCCCCAGTGATCAGGGATGTTCCAGGGGAAGCAGAGAGCCCTGGGCAGTGCCCTCAGACAGGGAGCAGGGGGTGTTTGGAGTGATGCCCAAATCCAGGCTTACCTAAACCAGAGGCTGGACAGAATTCAGAGAATCCAAAGCAGTTCTGTTCATGGCAGAGCCTTCAGGGCCATCCAGGGCAGTCCCAGCCCAGCCAGGGGCTGCACCCACAATGGACAATGGCTCACGGCTTTTTCACCCTTTCTCACTTTTGTCCATTTGCACATCGGGATTTGCTGAATCCTCCAATTGCAGCTGCAGCCAATGCAGTCAAAAACTCCAACTTGGCTCCCCCAATTCTCTGTTGTTTCCATCTCTTGGGGCCTGGCCCAGGGAGGTGTCCTTGAGTTTGGGGCTGCAGAGGAATTGTTTTGTGTGAAAATGGGAGAGCAGGAGCTCAGCACTGTCTGTGGAGTCTGGAGTTAAACACTGAAGAATCACAAGGGTACAGAGACATGGAAATGGAGAAACTGAAATCCTGAGGCATCAGATGCTGCCCAGAGTGATTCTGTGATTCCATGAATGGGACATGAGTTCCCTGCACACCCCCTGTGAGCTCACCCCACAGCACAGGAGCTGTCACAGCAGCACCCACCCTACTTTTCCCTCTTTGTGCCCATTTACCCATGGAAAACATGGATTTATCTCTGTGCACGCCCACGTTTTCACCCCCATGTTGCTCTGCTCGTTATCCATCCCAGGCAAATCTTGATTCTCTGAGCATCCCCAAAAGCATGTTCCACTTAGAGCCACAGCTCCTCAAGGGGGGCTGCAAAATCGCTGCAGTTAATGGAGCTACCACAAAACACAGAAAAATCAGGTCCTGCTGGCTCTTGGCAATTGTCTCATTAAATACCTGCATTTACCAACTCCAAATTTATGTAGAAGCAAAAAAAAACAACGAAAAACCAACACATCAACGAGCTCTCCACAGTGTTCTAACAATAAAGAAATGCAGAAGACAAAGGATAAAATGAAAAGCAGTTGAAATTAAAAATAAATAAAATAATATGGAAAAATCAATCCTTCTTCCTCTTTGCCATTTCATGTATTGATCCCAGCTTCCCTGCTAAAATAACACAGCAGCAGGATTGTGAGAAAAAACAAAGGTGGATTAAATGAAATGGGATTTTAAAAGATTCAGGTGATAAAGCTGATTAGATAAACAAGACAGATAAATCAATAGAGAGATGAATAAGTCAGATACCAAATTTACTGTCTGGGGAATCCACTGGGCTCCTTCTATTAGAATTTGAATGTGCCTTGGAGATTCCTCAGAAGCTGACAAATTTACCCCAAAATCACTGGACCCCCAATCCAGAGGTACCTCCTTTAATGCTACCCTTGGAAAGAACACTCTCCACTGCAGAAATCACACTGACAAACACCACCCCTCACCTCTGCAACTGCAGGCCAGAGAAGGTGCTGTGAGGAAATAAATATTCCTTTATGCCAGGTCAGAAATATATATCAGATCCCTTGCTCCAGCTACAGGTCATTAAATTGGCTTTATTACCCTGTCCTATCAATCTTGCTGACTTGTTTATCAGGATGAGTTTATTCTCTGGTGAAATATTGTCAGCCTGGTCATGCCCCAGCCCTTCCCCAGTCCCCAGAATGTGCCCAAGATGTTGTTTTATCACAATATCAGGGGTTTCCTTTTCTCCTGGAGCAACCCTTGAGGTCACAAGCTGCACCATGGGGTGCCCTATGTGTTGAACTGGTGATTTTTCCATGCTGAAAGAACGTAGAAGTCACTTAAATTCCCCTTTTCTGGGTCACATTAAAAATGTGTTTTGGCCAGCTGCAAGGGTTGGATCGCAGCCAGCACGCTCGCTGTGTGGGCTGGGAAAAGATTTATGATGTCCCTTAACTAATCATTTTCTAGCTGTTAAGTTCTTGAGATTTGTAAATAATGTGGCAGATAAGTGCACTGCCATCACTCAGCAGCTTTGGAACAAGGTTACCTGATTTTGGGAGAGAGGAGGAGGATGGCAGCACCCCCTCCAGCAGAGAGGGAAACAATTCTCCGTGCCAGCAAGGAAAAGAAACTCCTTCTGGTGAAAGAGGGTTTGGGTGGGTGGGTTAATTGTCCAAAGGAAAAATTAATAAATAGGACAATCCTGTCGCTGTGGGGGACACCTGCAGCTCAAAGGGTCCCCTCTTGTCATCCACTTATTGAAGTGATACCCAAATCCAGCTAATCTAAACCAGAAACGAGACAGAATTCAGAGAATCCAAAGCAGTTCTGTTCATTCAGGGCCTTCAGGGCCATTCAGGGCAGTCCCAGCCCAGCCAGGGGCTGCACCCACAATGGACAATGGCTCACGGCTTTTTCACCCTTTCTCACTTTTGTCCATTTGCACATCGGGATTTGCTGAATCCTCCAATTGCAGCTGCAGCCAATGCAGTCAAAAACTCCAACTTGGCTCCCCCAATTCTCTGTTGTTTCCATCTCTTGGGACCTGGCCCAGGGAGGTGTCCTTGAGTTTGGGGCTGCAGAGGAATTGTTTTGTGTGAAAATGGGAGAGCAGGAGCTCAGCACTGTCTGTGGAGTCTGGAGTTAAACACTAAAGAATCACGGAGGTACATGAAATGGAGACATGGAAATGGAGAAAATGAAATCCTGAGGCATCAGATGGACACTGCCTCCAATGCCAAGACTCTTGGAAAAGGTTTGCAAAGGTGAAACCAAATGACTGATGAAGGTTTTCACACAAAATCTATTTTCCACCACTGTGAAGAACAGCCAGGTCATGTTCCAGACATCGTTCCCAAGGGATTCCTCAATTCCCATGCCATGGGTTTGGGTCATGGTCATCCAGGAGAACTCCCCTGCTGAATCCTGGGACACCTCATCAAATCCTGGGCTGTTTCCACTCCTGCCTTTATGGCTTCACAAACACATCATGAGCAGTCCCGTCAGCTCCTGCTCTGTCCAAACCAAACCAGGGCTCCCAAACACATCAGCTCTAACATGGGTGTTACCCACCTAATGTGTTTTACCCACCTTGAGTCCCAAGCCTGTCCTTAAGAATGATTTATGAGCAAAAATTGACACGCCTCATTAACCTAATTTGAGGATTCCACAGTAAATGTTATCACAGAACTCGGGTCTAAATGAAACAAAATTAAATCCTGATAAAAATTTACCATCCTGCAGTCCCCCAATGAGCCCGTGCTTTAACAGAGGAGATCATGTAAAAACCATTAGTTTAAAATTGAATGAATCTCATTCCTGCACTATTAATTTTTGTCCTTTAGTTTCATACTTCAGGTTTTTTTTGCAGATTATGCTTAATTAACTTTTCATAATGGTGTTTAAATTAGCTCTTCTATATGTGATAAGAATACCTTGACAGATATGTCTCTAATTTGACCTGAATGATTTAATTTCAGAAAGTTTCACTTACTTTGATGTCTTGGCATCCCTTCTTCCCTGTCCTGGAATCCTCTGAGCCAAACACTTCCCTCTCACACCTTTGATATCCCAAGAAGAGAGATAGCAAAAAATCTTCAGCTCCAATCTGTGCATATTTATTTGGATTTTAAGTGGCATTAGAAGAAATTTATTCTAAGGCAGCTTAGAAAGAAAATACTCAAAAATATATACTTTAAAAAAAAATCATCATGTTAAATGTCTGTCTGGGTTTATCACAAAATCACCCAGTTCTGAGCAGAGAATGCCCCCTGATTGTGCCTTTCTTCTTTCCTACACAGCAGCGAGCTCAGGAGCACAGCTCTGGTGATGGAGCACAGAGAGAAAAAATCCTTCAAAGCACATGAAAGCAACAAGACAGAATTTCTATGCACACATTGAGTTTGTTCAGCTCACACCAGAGCATGATTTTCTGCCTGCTTTTTACCTTTTCAATCAGAACATGTTTTCAGCATAAAAAAAATCACATTTTTGGGGAAATTTGTGGTTGCTCTGGCCCTCAGTAACCAAATCTCTAATCGCAATGAGACAGCTGTCCAAGAAAAAAGCAAAAGAGTGTTCGAACAGTAGGAAATATTCTAAATTTGCTTCAATTCAAGCTCTGCAGAAGCTGACCAGGACCATGAACCATCATTTCTGTGCCCTGGGTCACTCAGGTGGACACTGCAGCCTTTCATCAGCCAGAAAAACAGAACATGAAACCCATTCCTTACCTGAGGTCCCACTGGAAAGGATGGATAGAAAGCTTTGGGCTCTGCTATTCACAAAGGAGTTTGGATGAAACCTCAGGGCTCTGAAAAGCTCAGGTCCTCCCCATTTACTGAGCTTATCCATTTAAAATCATTCTATTTTTTTGGGAATCCTAAAATGTAATAGGGAAAAATGCAACAGGGTTAAAAATAAAATCAAAAATCACTCATTCTGTAACAGAACAGACTTTCTGTTTTTAAAATGGGACAGGTGCTGAGGGTCAGCTGGTTTGGTTATTGCTGGTGATCATTAAATTAATTTTGCCAAACTATTCAGGAGGTGTCCCAGGGATCTGGAGGTGGCACTCAGGGCTCTGGTTGTGACAACACGGTGGCAAATCAGCCAAAGGTTGGGGTCAGTCTTAGAGGTCTTTTCCACCCTGAATGGTTCTGTGATTCTATGGATTTGAATAGATGCTCATTTCCTCCACATGCTCTTATTCCTCATAAGACTCCATATGCTGGATCCAGGGCTGTCTTAATTAACTTTTTAATTTTGATAGTGATACTATTGAATAGTCTCCAATCTGAAGGATATTATAAAATATTGCTATAATGGCTTGTCAAAATAATCTGACTGGAAGGACTTAAAAGAAGTACATTTATTAGTTAATTATAGTACAATCAGACATGCCAGCTCATCTTTCTATGGTTTAAAGCATTATGTAATCCTTAAAACACCTAATTTAGTTACTGACTAGTTCTTTTGGTTACTGACCAGTTCTTTTCACTTTATTATTTCTTTCATCCCAAATGGACACTGTTTCCAGCCTTCCCCAATTCCCTGTTTTTCCTGTTTCCACTGAGGAGCAGGTTTTGGGTTTGGAAAGGTTTTGGTGACATTTTGGTGACATGTTCCTCAACATCTACTGTGTCCTAACCACAGAATTATCTCCCCAGGGTGGCTGCAAAGTGGCCTGGGCAGGTCAGTCAGGGGTGTTCCTGGTCCTGTTCCTGATCCTAAATCACAAAACCCCCCTGGGTAACAGCAGCTGCTGGAAAGAGCAGCCCAAGATCCCACAACCCCATTGGAATTCCCATTAATTCCATGCATTACGTGCAGATATCACCTGAGACATCAAGCTCACCTAGAAATGCTCCTTTTGTATCCTGCTATCCCATCAAACCAAAGTATTTCGGGAATGTTTAGTATGTTAAAGACTTTGCTGACCTTTTTTAAACAGCGTTTTGAAGGACTCTCCCATTTGCTTAGGTCACATTGCCATTGTATCATCAAAAAATCATGTCAGGCACATCCACTGTGCAAATTCTCATGATAATTGGCTGCAACACCAAAAAGACCAGGAGATTTGTGGGAAACACTGATAGAAAATCATTGTTTTTGTCTTTCAGAAGCACTCAGTCAAGCTCCACTCTCATTTGCAGTGGTGTGAATTTGCTGTGGGTCCATCACCCCAGCAGTGCCACGATTCTGTCAGCTCAGCCCAGAGTCCTGCCAAGGCAGATATTTGCAGTTCCCCATTTCTTGTGCTGAAACATCTCTGTGCTCAGTCCATCAATCACTGTTCCTGTGAGATGCAGGAATCATGGCTCCTGTCATCATCTCCACATTTTTGGGTGATCTATGTCACCTTTTTCCTGCTCCCAAAACCTCATAAGTAGATACAATGAAGAAAAATAAAATCCAAGCCTTTCTTTTTTTTTTTTTTTTTTTAATTTTTATTGCCCTCTCAAGACTAATAAAAGTTTCTAAATAGTTTTATTCATCCAATTTGTAAAATGAATTACCCCACACAGAAAATTCCTGTTTTGAAATTTGTGGGTGAGGAAAAAAAAAATCTTAGAAATCTTCCCGCAGACTCAACTATTTTGGCTGAAATGCCTTCAGCAGTCTTTGCTCACCTCAAGTTTTAAACTTCTCAAAGTTTACTCAGTATGATAATCAGAGGTGATTTAAGGTTACCACAACTTAAAAAGACCTGTGGTGCCAAAGAATGCTTGAGAGGAGAGGGGAGGAAAAGTATCTATCCTCTACCATCTTCATGAAAGAGGAAAAACAAGGTAATTTATTTTTTCTGCTTCCAGATTACAGATGGGAAGAGAAAATGACATCAATTTATGGCCGTTCTCAGGATATTTCAGCTAAATGAGCAACATTTAAAATATGTGTATGAAATATTAGATGGATGAAGTCTTGAATCTGAGAAGTCATTAAGTCCTTATTTGGCTTAACTTAGAAAGATCGTTCAATAATTAGTAGATTTTTTTATATTCAGGAGGCAAGGATAAAGACATTGATGATTCAAAAATGACCACAGAGAACAGACTATAAAATAACCAAGGCAAAAAAAAATCCATGCAGATTTTATGGGAAAGGTAATATTTCATTTATAGATTTACATCATGTCACATTTATGATTCTTAAAGCGTTCAATAGCAAGTGGGAAATGCCCACAGTGATTTCAAAATGCTCAGATTAATAGTTGTTAAAGTAGGTGGGTTTATTAGGACAAAAGTTGTAAAATGTGCAGGCAGTAAAATGCAGAAATAATGATCAAAAAAAGAACAAAAAACAGAAAAGCAATATAAAATCCCCAAAACTCCTGCTGCTGGGATGAAATTAAAGTTAACTTTGCAGGAGAATTTTCAGGAACTTCTGAGCACTTGGGAAGTGTTTTCAGGGAAGCAGAAGTTTGCTCCTGCATAGGGAAATCACCTGCTCCTTCCCAGGCTGGAAACCAGGGCACCCTGAGCTCCAGGAAAACCCTGCACACCCCTCAGGGCAGGTGAGACATTTGATAATGTCCTTAATCCATTTCCTTAAATCTCTTCCTGTTCCAAAGTTCAGCCTGGCTCAGCTCTCCTCTTCCTCAGGTTCATCCCTACTGATGGTTCAGAAAACATCCAGATTTTCCCTTCCTTTCAGTCACGTAATTAAATCCATTTTATTTTATTAAACAGCTGTGAATTGCACAAGGTGTAGCTTTTCTCTTCTCACTCAAGGACAGCTTTTTAAAGGACAAAAAGGGACAAAACAGGACCACCCACAGGCATGGGCCACTCAACCAGGGCATCCCGAGCTCCAGAAAAACCCCTCTCATCTTTCAGGAGGATGAGACATTTGACAACACAACAGTACAGGACAAAGCATTATTTTTTTTAACATTGTTGTGGTACTGTCTGGGCCCCTTCCTTTAATCTCCTCCTACTCCAAAGTTCAGTTGGGCTCAGCTCTCCTCTTCCTCAGGTTCATCCCCTACTGATGGTTCAGAAAATATCCAGATTTTCCCTTCCTTTCAGTCACGTAATTAAATCCATTTTATTTTATTAGACAGCTGTGAATTGCACAAGGTGTAACTTTCCTCCACTCCCTCAAGGGCAGCTTTTTAAAGGATAAAAAATCATAAAACAGGACCACCCACAGGCATGGGCCACTCAACCAGGCTGCACTTTTCTGCCCTGCCTTCCCAAAAATCCCAGCCTGGGAGGGAAGGTCACAGAGCCACGCTCGTGTCAGTCACACAGCAAAGCCAGCAAGGACACAACCCATTAAAAACTCAGAAAGAATCAACATAAAATAAAAAAATAATGAAATAAAACAGGCAGAAGGTGGAGGAATAGCTCTACACCTGGAAAAAAAATCTCCAGGTGAAACTCCAGCTCCCTGCAGAGTTTCTGAATGGCAGAGGGGCAGGACTCGCCTGCTCACTGGTAATTTCTGACCAGCAAAGGCAAAACTCCTCTTTTCCCTCTGCCCACTGTATTTTTCTCCCTTTTCCATCTCTGTTCCCTCCAGGGCCGTGCTGAGCAGCCCTCCCCACTCCATGGGCAGCTGATGTTAAGTGCAGGGGAGAAGCCAGCCAGGAATTATCTCCTCTCCTCCTCGCTTTGCCACCACAGGAACTCCGTGGAGAGCTGCAAAGCTTTTCCTGTTAAGAGAATGAACACTCTGCCTATAAACCCATCCTTGGCAAAAAATGAGAGCCTGGCTCTGCTTATTTGTGTTAATCACCACAATCCCTGACAAAGGAAGATGTCTTCTTTCCCAAAAGTGTTTACTTTCATGTCTGGAGAAGGAAAATAAAGAGGAAAATGATAATAAATGTGTCGTGGCAATTGCTCCAAGTGGTGCTGAACTGCAGCCACTGGCACACAGTAAAACATGCTCAGAGCAAATGAATTAATGTTAAAATTTGTATTAAAATAAGATTTGTAAAGAATGCCACAATCTATAGATCAGAGCACTTGTATGGATATTTTCACCAGAATGGCAAAAAAAACAAACAACCACCCAACATAAAACTTATCACCACAGTTTTGTCTACAGCCCCAAATGAAATATTAGCTGGGAATTGTTCTTTCTAAGGTGAGGAAATTTGTTTTGGCACGTGAGAGCTTCTCAGTCCAGCGACATCCACCAGGAGAAACATCTTCAGACGAGCCCTGGCTGAATCTCTACCCACATTCAGACTCAGATGCACAATTTTGTAATTGGTTTCATCTCTCCCCTGTGACCAGGCAGTGTTTTAACCATTCCCCTGTTTTGTACACCTTTGATGAACAAATAAGAGAAGGCTGTCTGTGTTTATGGCACACACATCAATATGTGACCAAACTCACACAAAAAGCTGAATTTCAGTGGCAGCTGTAGTGAAAATCTGACGTTGACAGCAAAGCCACAGAGTAGAGCACAGCCCAAGTGAGCATCACTGAATATTATCAAAGCCTGACCTTTATTTTCCTCTATCAGCAAAAACAACTGATGGACATTATCACAGTTTCCAAGAAACAGAACATCTCATGGCTTCCAGGACCTTGGAAATGCATTTGTTTGCATTTCTGGAAGGACTGAAAGCCCTGGGGTTAACAATGAGATGCTTAAACCCAAGGAAATAAAGAAACAGATGTTCAGTAACACCAATATTTCCCATTGCACTGGAGCTACAAAGATGATATTGCTCTCAGCTAGGAAATATTCCTTTAATATACATCTGCAAACATCTCTTCCCTATGTGTTTTAGAGATTTTATGAAAACTTCAGAAAAACAAACCACTTGGAAGGGAAAAAAAATCATGATAAAATTGACTTATCTGGGTTGAAACACAATTCAACAATTCTCTTTGTGGGGATGAGGACTGGGGTTCAAGGGGCATCAAAACCAGTCAGCAAATGGATTTAGAGTTTGTGGTTTGAAAGCTTGAGAAGTAAATCAAATACAAGAGAAGCAAATGAAGTGCAGCAGGGAACTGTCACTGGTGAGAGAGCCAGAACTGGAACTCTGGGCTAATCCTGGAATTTCCAGATGGATCCAAGTGACAACAAGATGACAGATTGTGCTCACAAATCATTATTATTTAGATAACATCAAACACTGGATAGTTATTTTGAAACAATTATGATTTGTTGCTTTAACACCGCAGCATTTACCAGCCCTAAACTCCAGCAAGTCAGAGTAGTGGAGGAAACAATTCCTGAGCAGCCTGCACGGGCCAGGATTAGAAACAGATTTTTCTGTCTTTTGTATCATTTTCTCCACGAAAACTCTCCTTTAATATTTAGGGTGAAAACCCCCAAGTCCAGATAAACATCAAACATTAATCTCCATTTCAAGAAACATTATTCCTTCCAAGAAAATCTCCCAGAGTGAGGCCTCCAGCACAAAACAGAATCTAATCTGAGATGCCAGCCCGAGTTTCTTTCCCATCTCCAGACCTCAGCCCAAATTTCCCAGTTCTAACAAGAACACAGCAGCTCTCTCTGCGATTTGTCTTCAGAAATGAGTCCTTATGATTCTCATTTTTCAGCTCCCTCTAGAACAGATCTGGAGAAGTCACAATCCCAGGCTTGTCATATCTGTCAAGCTGATGTTGCCCTGAGACAGCTGAGTTACTGCTGTTAACTTAATCGCAATAAACTCTCTCTCCTCAGTTTTTTGGGGGTTTTTTTTTTGTTTTTTTTGTTTTTTTTTTGTTTGTTTGTTTTGTTTTGTTTTAATGGCCACAGACCCGCAGAACGCTCGAGTCAAAATTAAAATTGAACAAAGCAGAGCAATACGCTGTTTCATTTATTTCCCCCGAACTAAGCACGCCTGTAATACAATTTAAACACAAAGTAAGCTCGCTGGAGTGGCACCCAAGAGAAGATTTCTGCACAGATAACTGGTACGAGGAGAGAATCCTGTCATGCTCTGAAACACAGCCACGATTATCTCGCTGCCATAAAGAGAAGAACAGAAATTTCCTCACCCCACAAGTCTGCCCTAAGTGGCTTTGATGTTACAGGTGACAATTTCTGAAATTCTCTGTCAGGGGAACACCTTCCCCATCAAACCCTGCTCAGAGGATCTGCCAGGAGCAGATCATGATCCATCCTTGCAGAGCAGTCAGAGAAACCTGCAAGGGAACAAATGAATGAAGCCGTGCTGTTAGACAAGCCAGGATTAATTATTCACTACCAAATTATGGGGTGGTTTTTTAGTCCTAAATACTCCACTTCCTGGAAGGTTTGTTTTCTGTGCTGTAGAAGTTGATTTTCTTCATCAGGAGCAGTGTTAGCAGTGTCCTGGTCAGGCAAATCAGGTGTGACAGCGCTGGTCATGCCCAGCAGCCCTGGTGCTGTGTCTGCAAACACCTGATGTCTCCACACTGAAAAGTTTGTGGATTTTTTTTTTAAATTTTGCTTGGTTGGTTGTTTTTTTGTTGTTTTTTTTTTTTTTTTTTTTTGGGGGGATGTTTTTTGGGTTTTTTTTTCTCTGTTTTTAACTTATCTGGCTTAAGGAGATTAGCAAACCCACACAGAACACTGATCTGGCTTAATCACTGCCTCCTTTAAAACTAAATTATAAACAAGCCTAAGGGCTTCTTCCAGACCCACTCTTAAAAAAAAACAAAATCAACATCTAAAACTCAGTTCCTCTTTGTTCCCACTGAGCTTTTCCAATAATAAATATTATTTTCATTCGGGATATACTGTGTCAGAGAACTGCTGCATCCAGAGGAGCAACTTCTGTTCAAACCCCCGGCACAGCAGAACTCGAGGCAATAAAAAAAAGAAATAAAAATAAAAATTTGCTCTTTGCTCATCTCTGCCTTACTGCAGCAACTCAGCCTGTGCTCATCCTGTAGCAAACATCAATCAGCCACAAATATTTGTGTTTTGACCTTCCTGACGCTGTGAATAAACAGCTCCTGCGATGCCAAAGCCGCGCCTCGCTCCGTTTGCTGAAAAATATTCAAATGCACGCTCTGAAAACTGGGCAAGCCACGCCAGCCAGCTCGGTATGAAAGAGCTTTGGAATCCCTGATCCACGATGGGGTTATTCTCTGCGTGTCTGTGTCTGCCACAGTGGGAAATCCATGCTCCCCTCTGCAGGCTGGAACTCCTGGCACAATCTCGTGCTGTGCCTCTGTGTAAGAAAACGTCACCCCTGAACCGCGCTGGCAAATCTATTTACAAATAGCTGCAGACTCTGCTGCCAGGTACCCAGCTTTGAATAAGGAAAGGGGGAAAAAACAACCCTCCAAACCAAGGAAAAAGGACCCTTCAAAGCTGAACCAAAGCATGTGATGGTGATATGAAACAAACTGTGCGTGAAAGCCTGTTTGCTAAATAATATACGCCTGTAGTGGTGCTGTAATGGGCTGGGAAAAGCTTCTGATTTTCTGTGGAAAAGCTTCTGATTTTCTGTGGAAAAGCTCCTGATTTTCTGTGGGCTTTGCCAAGGAGTGCTGCAGGATTTATCAGCTGCTGAGAGGTGGTGACTCCGAGCTGCTTTCTCAGCACAGAGGGCCCTGTTTTCGCCCTGTTTTGCCCTGTTTTTGCCCTGTTTTGGCCCTGTTTTGCCCTGTTTTGCTGTTTTGCCCTGTTTTGCCCTGTTTTGCCCTGTTTTGCCCCTGTTTTTGCCCTGTTTTGCCCTGTTTTGCCCTGTTGCCCGTTTACCCTGTTTTGCCCTGTTTTGCCCTGTTTTTGCCGTGTTTTCCCCCTGTTTTGGCCATCCCTTGTTCAGTGCTCCTGCCTGCTGTACCGGGCTCAGCAGCTGTCAAAAACAGTTTTTGGGGATTTGGGAACCCCTTTTTTTTTGGAAAGTGCCTGTGAGGCTGATGAGGGTTTCCCCATGGGGGTGGCACAGACTTTGGAAGGGCAGGGGGACAGGCTGCAGGAACGACATCCCCAGGGGATTTGAAGGCTCAGAAATGTCCAAACTGGCCAGGGGCAGCACATCCCATCCCCATTTCCAGCAGGAGGCTGGAGCACAGCCTTTCAGGAGCTCATCCCCATCCCATCCCCATTTCCATCTCTAGCCCTTCAGGAGCTCATCTCATCCCATTCCCATTCCCATTCCCATTCCCATTCCCATTCCCATTCCCATTCCCATTCCCATTCCCATTCCCAGCCTCCAGGAGCTCATCCCATTTCCGTTCCATTCTTCCATTCCCATCCATCCCATCCCATCCCATCCTCCATCCCATCCCATCCTCATTTTCACAGTTGAAGGATGATTTTTTTTGTCACCTGAGCCAATGAAGGTGACAGAGGGCCATGGTTTTTCTCTGCTGCTCTCCAGTGCTCACATCAAACCCTGCAAACATCATGGAAATGTCCCACGAGGGGCAAGGTTAGAGCTGCTCCTGTTCCTGACACCGAGAGCCTCTTCTGGCAAATCAAAGTCCACTGCACATAATAATGGATTAAGGAAAATCACAAATGCAGTGTGTAAATCCAAACACTCACAGATTTCCAATAGATGCCTGAGAGCTTGAGGGTTGTGAGTGAAACCACCCAAACACCAGGTGAATCTTCTTGGGGACTGCTTGGCAGTGTTTGACTTTCTGGAAAAGAAAAAAAATATCATTAATGTAAAAAACGAGAGAAGATTACTGCTGGTATGGCTTGCTAAAGGCTTCAGGGAGAAAAAGAAAGGGAAATAAAAAAGCCAGAAAATATGAACTTATTGTCAAAACCAGACCTTTGATTTGCTAGAGCAGATAAGGATCAAAGTACAGTGCAAATGGCAACAGGAGGAAAAGTTAACACATCACCCAAAATGAAGCAGCTTTTCTTAAACAGAACCTTGTGATAATATGATTGTTTCTAATGAGAATGTTCTAATCAGCTTAATGAAGAGCTAATTTTAAGATCTTTGCAGAAAGAAATCCAAAGGACTTATTCAAATAATCAGTAAAGGGATTTAGCACCCTTTCCACCTCTAAGCAGACACACAGTGAGGGGGGGGTTGGCAAATTTATCTTGCTAAGGAATGTAAAAAGAAAGAAAAAATCCTCCTGGAGCTTGTGCCTGTCTCTGTGCAGAGGAAATAATCAGGGTCCGCACACAAATGAAGGAAGAGCCTTATTTGCACACCAGTGTAACCCAGAACAAATAGATTTGGGCATCCCCACTCACCCTCCAAACCTCAGTGCTGTCCTCTGACAGGAATTCACTCACTCATTGCTGGGATTTCATTCACTGACACCTACAGTGAATCCAGCACCAGGGATGCAGCAAAAACTGAATAATTCAGTGAACACATTCACACCCTTGAGTGACAGAGATCCTTCTACTCACTGATAACTCATGAATGAAAGTGTAGTAACAATAAAATGTTAAAGCACAGAGAAAAAATAATTTAGACACAAAATAATCTCATTTTATGTTATTGGAAATCCATGCTAATAGTGGATAGACTTCTACTCGCGGGAGGGAGCAGACTGGTTGGGATTTCTGACATGATTGATCTTCTTGGTGATAAGTGTGTTGCTCTGATATTTTAGTCTCACTTGCAACGCTGAACTTTCTCTTTTGTAACATTTATAATTTATAATTAGTCCACAACATCTCCCCAGTGGGACATTTCAAAGGCAGGGACATCTCTGCCTTGCTCCAGCACCACGAGGGCTGCCCAGCTCTTTCCTTAAAAGAACAGTGACATTCTTAAACAGCTCTCTGTCCACTCTGTGTGACATTTTCCAACAGGGGAAGCTGCTCAAATCCCCCCCTGCAATTAAATGATTTGCTGTTTCACAGAGCTCAAAACATTTTTTTTTTCCTGCTGGCCACTGAAGAGCCTCAAACAATAAAACTGGAACCTGTCGTGGCCCTGTCCTTTGAGCCATTAAATGTGACACAACAAACGCTGGCACTGCCAAACCCCAGACAAACAACAGAGAAAACATCAGAGCACTGATAGGAAAACCATCCTTTTTTTGTTGTATTTTCCCCAGGATATTTATATTTACACACATGAGCACACATGCAGCAAACCCAGCACACACTGGAGAGAAGCTGAGCTGCCTCGTGGAAAAGAGCCTTAAAATGCTGTTTACACCACAGTTCTGCCACTGAGGAGCAGAATTGCCTCTGCTCAGAGAGGAGCAGACAGGAAATCCAGGAATGTGTGACAACATTCCTGGGAATCACCGCCATCCCACACATTAGTGGTTGTTCACGTCAGCCAGCTCAACAGCACCATAAATGTATTTTTCCCCACCTAATGCTGCTCAACAGTTTGCTATAAAGTACTAAATATTATTTATTTAGTTTATTATAATAAATATTATATCTATTTGTTATAAATATAAATAAGCATTTCCTTTCTGTGTGACAGGAAGATTTTTGGCAACAACATGTCCTGAAAGTCTCGTTACTATCACAGGCTCCAACTTTATTTTGGCCCATTTCTTTACTTCCAGCAACTTCCTTTGGACTGGCATCTTCCACATGCAACAGAATGCATCAGCTTCTTTAGGAAAAACAACCAGAATGAATTTTAAACACTTTTAAACCTTTTAATCACAAATACATGGTCTTTTGGAGTACCAAGCATCAGTTCACTGAGCCCCTCCCTGATCTCCACTGATGTTTATAGTGATGATTCTGCTGATTCCATGAGAGATAAAATGCAGAGAAATCCAATATGCTGCTGGTCCTTCAGGAATGCATGTGCTGATAAATAGTTATTCTGTCAGGAATTATAAGCGTGCAGGGAGACATCAAAAGGATTTGTCTGATTTCCTTCTTCTGCACCGTGAGCATCTGCAGAGGTTTCACTGTGCAAGCTGTTTAGGAAAATAAAATATAAATTCCCAAATTCAGGGCAAGCATTGTGTGGGATATACACTGCCAGGCCCAGGCTGTAAGGTGAAATCACTGTCTTTGGAGGGCTGTAAAATTGCTTTTAAATATCCTAATCTTCCATCCAATAAAAAAAAAATATTATTCAAATTATACCAAATGAACTCCAATAGAAACGAGCTAACAGCAAAACAAACATGTGGAGTTTAGCCCTGCTAATCCCTAGGAATGAGCCCCATGGCCTTGTCCTCTCCATTTCATGTAGGGTTTGGAAAGAAATAGTTGTCAGTCTCATGGAAAACTAAAAAAGTGATCCTGAACAGCGCCTTCTTTCTGGGCTCATTCCCCTACATTTCTGTTAGCAGTGAAAAATGTGATAGAGAACAAAAAGAGAGAAAGGAACAACCTGTCAGGACAAACAGCTGTCAAACACAGCTTTTCCTCACAATGCTGAATCACAAGGTGCAGAAAAGTTCCTTTTCCTATGGAGTAAATCATGGAAGGAGATGTCAAATTGCATTCATGCAAAAACAAAGCAGAATTTAGTTAGTCTTGATTTTATTCTCCGATGTTTATTTACCTTATTTAAACACCAAGCTTTTTTATTTTTTGCTCTGAAACACATCACTCATCAGTAGCTGTGAACCCTCATGATATAAATAATCTGCTAATCTATTCCCTATTGAAGCCAAAATCTAATTACTTAATAATTTATGGCACATGCCAAGTAATACTGAAATACTTTATTATTATTATTATAGAGCCCAGACCTTGAAGCTTGCCATGTAATGATGAGTTGGGGAAAAACATGTTTGGAATTTATAGACTATTGAAGTTTTTGATTTCAAATTGGTAACAGCACAGTAACAAGTATTGCCTGAGAAAGATGTGTGCCACAACTGATAACATACTGTGGACTTCAATAGGGTGCAAAAAGAAAGAAATAAAAACCTGTGTAGAATAGATGACATGCATTGGAATATAATAAGATCACAACTTGGAGAGGACACAAATCTCAGGGGGCCTGTGGAGGAAATTAATTACTGAAAATGAGGGGGCATTATGGAGAATAAAATCCCCAATTACTGCAGTAAAAATGAAGAGACACATCAGATCTGTGCCCCCTGTGCTCAAACAGCAGGGATGTGGCTGTGCACACCCTGCAGGGCTCTGGGATGTTCAGGGTGCTGTTTGTCCCTGCCATCTGTCCTGCCTGGTGTTTGGGGAGTGCTGGAAGCCGTGCATCAGCCAGAAAGAGAGATCAAACCTGCTGCAAGGGGATGTTCAGCTCATTCCTGACTGCAAGATGAATTACCCTGCATTTCCCAGGTTACTCGCTGAGCTCCAAACCTCTCAGATGAGACTTATTAGAGCTGTGATGAAAGTCTTGGGGCTGAGAGCCAAAGATGTGGTAATTGAACCAAAAAAGGGGGAAGTATTGCAGGGACTGCACTGCCAGGGATCCAGGGCAGCCACAGCTTCTCTGGGCCCCTTGTCCAGGCCTCCCACCTCACAGGGAAAATTCCCTCCCAATATTCATCCAGTTCCTTCCCAATATCCCAACTAACTCTGTCCCAATATCCCATCTAATTCATTCCCAACATCCTATGCAATTCCTGCCCAATATCCCATCTAAACCTTCCCAACATCCCATCTAATTCCTTCCCAACATCCTGTCCAATTTCTTCCCAATATCCCATCCATTTTCCTCCCCATATCTCATCCAGTTCCATCCAAATATCTAATTCCAATTCCTTCCCAGTATCCCATCCAATTCTTTCCCAATATCTCACCTAATTCCTCCCCAATATCCCATTCAGTTCCTTCCCAATATCCCATCTAACTCCATCCCAATATTCCATTCAAGTCCTTTCCAATATCCATCTAATCATTCCAAATCCATCATTCTCATTCCCAATCATCCCAATATCCCATCAGTTCCTCCCCAATATCCCATCTAACCCAGCTCTCCCTCACTCTACAGGGGCAGATTCGTATCCTCGTGTGCAGAGCTGCTTTGGGTTTGGCCTCTATTTATTTTATTTATTTATTCTGCATTTTGAATTCAATCCCTCCAGATAATTCCATTATGAAACAGCAGTGAATCAAGTTTAAAACCACACAGCCCCTGGTTTGGGTTCTCAACCAAACTTTCCCAAAATTGTGAACTTAGGGTCCCACTTCAGGGAGACCATTGATTCAAACATTAGATTCATCATTGAATACTGATGTTAAATCAGAGTTTGCTGAAAAGAGCCACAAAAAGTCTGAAAAATGAGGTAAATTAATTGCCAGCCTGGAAACAGGGCCAAGGGCAATCCCAGTTTATCCCAGCACCATTTCACCCTCATCCCTTCAGGGCACAGCCACCCCTTCTGCTCCCTCCATCTGATTTCTCTTCCAGCTTTCCCACTGTCAGCCTGCTCACACCAACACAGACCCACCTGCCCTGACAGAAAATGGATTTTTAAATAAAACCAAGGTGCTGAAAAGCTGCTCCCCTTCCCCATCTCCCTCTGGTGGGTTCTGTGGTGCTGTGGCTTGTTCCACCCTCGTAACCCAGCCCGAGGTGATGCTGCAAATGATAAAAAAGTGATTTTTTGTGACCCCACTTGTGTCTGCCAACTCTTTCCCTGTCGTGTCCATGTTCTGGTGGCTGCCCTGAGGACCCCAAACTTCTCCTCTTTGTGTTCCCTTATCCTTCTCACACACACCCAAAGCCCCCAGTGACTCCCATATCAGCTCTGAGCAGCACAGCTACTTTTTTTTTTTCTTCTCTTTTTTTTTTTTCATTTTTCTTCCATAAAAAGGGAAAGAAAAAAAATGTCAGCAGGTAACTGTCCTTGCTTCTCTGGTGCCATTCTGAAATGTAGAAATGCTAAATATAGACTGATTTAAATGCAGTTCTTTTAGCTGGTATTTCATTATCTCGACTTTCTTTTCTTTTTTTCCTAACAGGCCTTTTGTAATGAAACAAATGGGCCAGCAGCAAGATGCCAAAGAATATATTATATTGAAAGTGGCTTAAAATCCTGTCCTCCAATTGCTACAAATTACTGACTAAAGAATACACACTGGGTGCAGTAAAAATAGGTTTGACACACACCTCATCACCTGTTCAGCTGTACCATCTTCTGATAAGGCCATTCCAGCAGAAAGGGTAATATTGAGATGAGCTTTCTTCAAAAAGAAATAACCATGGCAATGACATCAAGTTGTTGATTAAATGTGTGTCTCATCATCCCTTTCAATTCCAAAAGCTTTTCCTTATTTTCAGAGGCAGCTTTCTCCCCAGCACTAAGGCTCCAAGCTGGACACCTTGCTGGGTGAGTGGAGCTGGGAGTGGTTATTTTTGACACACAGATTTACATTTTTTATTGGGATCTCAGCAGCATTATCTCTTTCCAAAGCTGCTTGAAGCGTCTTTAGCCTTAATTACACACCTGTCTGCTTCCATTGGCTCCTGGAATCCCATTTGAAAACCTTGTCTGAACATTTTGTGTTTCCACGGGCTGAAAAGCTCCTTTTTAGAGCACAGGCTCATGGCTGATTTCCTCTGCATCACAATTAGACTTGGTCATTTCAGATTGGGAATCGATAGCTTTAGTTTTGTTTTTGCCTCTCCAAATAATGCTCTGAGGTTTTGCTGTTTGGGTGTTTTTTTTTCTTAGAGATAAATGATCAGATGATGTATTACCTAAAGTAGAAATTATTGTTTTTTGAATGCACCACTACCCACAGCTTTAGTTCTCAACAGCCATTGTTTATTTTAGTCAGAAAGCAGGGGAAGGTCACTGTTTTGTCTGTGAGAGAGGTTTATTCTGTTTGGATGCAACTGAAATTTGCAATATTGTTGCTGAATGTACATCAGTGTTAAGCATAAAGATCAAGGATTTTTGGACTGGAGAGCACTTCAAATGCAGTTTCTCAATATTCAAATTTTTATGCTCTTCTTAGGGGCAAGTGAATGAAACTCAAGCTTCAGTGTGCTGGAGATGCACATGTAGGCACCACAAAAAAGGCAAAAATTATTCATTCTAAACCCATGGAACAAGCATGTAAACGGTTTCAGTTGTTCCTGGGTGTGTTAAATCCGAGTTCAGGTGGCCAAAAAGGTTTGCAGCACTCCATGAACACCTTGTACCACAGCCCAGCAGAAGGGATGTCTGGGGTTTGAGGTGGCATTTCTGACTTGGTTTGATTATTGTGGACACTCTGAGGTGTGTATTGTGCACAAATGTCACACAGTGTCACAAATATTGCACCTGAGGAAGTGCAGGGGCACTTCAGGGCAGGAGAAATGACCCAGGGCAGTTTGTGACATTAAAAGGGTCAGGTTTGAGCTCTGCAGTGCTGCAGGTGCCCTGTCCTGGTTCCTGCCCCTTTCTCACACAGCCCTGACCCTGCAAGCACAGAGAGCTCCCAGAGCTCCTCCTGCCTCTCACTGCTGCCACAAACCCACAAATACACAAAACTCCATCCTTTTCTCTGATATTCACTGTAGAAGGATCTCAGTTAGGTGAATCTCTGTTAGACAGGTTTTTGTGGGAACAAAGTCATGAATTGCTGTTACTGAGCAACCCGGACTGCAAGATAGAGCAGAATGAGATAGAAGAGGATGGGAAAGAGAAGGACGTGACTACAGCAGTGTAACATGTACCGACTGACCATGAAGAAGAAACATAGTGAGAAGCAAGAACAAAGAGCATTTGAAGAATAATAGGACGATTGAAGACAGAGCAAAATGCTGAGAACGTTGATTTAAAACTGCAAGGCATACAAAAACACGCTTTTGCAAATATACCAATCATGTGCTGAAATGTAATAGACAGACTGCTAAATTAACCAATGAATAATTGCTAATCATATAGAGAGGCTGGCTTATGAAAATAGATAAAAAAGAGCTTGTGTTAGAAATAAACGGATCATGCTCATCATATTGGTGTCTGCGTGACCCTGCTCCCTGTCTACCACAATTCACTCCACCCTTTTCTCTGATATCCACCCCATGTCTCTCTAAAGTCCCAGTGTAAGAACACAACAACCTCCCCACATTATTTGTGCCTGGTGGATCCACAGACCCCAAACTCCCTCTCAGCTCCATCTCCCTCTGATTTTGTCTGAATTGTGCTGCTGATGGCACTTTGGATCAAAGGAATGCCCTTCTGGCTCCAGTGTGAGGAGCACTACGATGACATTCATCACTTTACCTCCCGTGACTGCCAACTTTTGATGATGAGTAGGGCACTAAATGAAAATAAGGCTCCTGTGGAATCTCAAGGAGCCCCAGAAAGATTCTGCCCATGAATCAAAAGAGCCACTTAGCACAGCTTAATTGCAACTTCTCAGTGCAGGCAAATATTTGTTTTCCTAGAGGATGAAAATAAAGGTGCGCTTAAAATAGATTAATTTCCGTCAGGTGAAATTCAGAGGTGGAAGAAATAATTCAGGTAAATTAATAAATTACCTAAGCTTCTCAAATGAGCTTTGAGATTTAGATGTGGCTGGATACAGCTTTTCTGGATGCAATTAGAGGAACATCTGGAGATTGAACCAGATCATTTGAAAAGCCTTTGCAATTTCAATGGATTATTCAGCTGAAGAATGGACAAGTTGTTATTTTTCCTGTAAACACAGATATAACTTCCAAAGCCTTTCAGAATTCTGTTCTGTTTACACAGAATAACGACATCACTAAAATAAAAAAAAAAAAGGGAAAAAAAAAAGAGCAAATGCTGGCTCGGATAAGATATTGAAAATCTAAATAAACGCAGTTAAACACGGCAAGTGCTTTTAAAAATAAAACTCATTGCCAGCAATAATCCATTGAATTTCATTACTGAGGAGGATATTGCATAGATAGCTCCTTCCTTAGCTGTGTATTTCCCTGGAATTGTTTATGCCCTTAAAACGTAATTAGATAGAGACTGGAAATGGAGTCCTGGAATACAGAATCAGTGATTCCACCAGGGTTTAGAAAGGTTTGGAACAGATAAGCCATTCATGACTTTTATTTTAGAGGCCGTTTAAATCTCACAATTCAAGCAAGCGACGTTTTAGTCTCACTAAAGGCAAATCTCAATTGGGCTGAAAAGATCTGCTCTCCTGTGTCCAAATCAAAGAAAAACCAAATCACAAAGCAAGGTGTGCTCCAGAGTGAGGATGAGCCAGATCCCCAAACCAGGAGCAACAAACCATCACAAATTTGTGAGCAGGAAGAGAAAAGGAAGATCTCTGATTTTGGAGCAGGATCATTCACTTGACACGAGTGTACACGGCTGTTGTCCTAAAGGAAAAATGACTTGGTTTCTTTTTAGCACAGTTTTTTTTGTTTGTTTGTTTGTTTTGGGGGTTTTGTTTTTTTTTTTTTTGTTTTTGTTTGTTTTTTTTGTTGTTGTTGTGTTGTTGTTTTTCTCTTTTGGTGAAGTTTGAGTCCAGCAGGAATAAAAGAACCAACAGACTCCAGAAAGCCTAATTTCCCTGACTCAACCCCACCCTGCCAGCTCCCGTGACTGACACATCTGTCAACTCCAGTGTGACAGTCCCAGCAAGATGTGATTTGTGAACATCTGGACTTGCTTTGCAGCCATTCCCACTGTCACTCTCAGCCATTCCAAAATGTCCCCTGGGGTTTCTGAGTGACCACAGATAACCCTGCTGGAGACAGAAAAGCCCAGCAATTGAAGAGCCAAACACTTTCTATATTGCATGCAATAAAATTCACAACTCACTATGAGTGACTCAGCACCCAGCCCTTCATGAACCAGCCTTTCCTTTCTCAATTGCAAGCAAATCATTAAAAAATACACAAATAGTAAAAAAATGAATCTGTGAGGAAGAAAAGATGGCACTAAACAAATTAAAGTGTATAGGATGATTGCTGCACAAAGCTACAAAGAAAGGAAATTCACTTCTCCTCCTGCTCTTACATCTGGATTTTGAAATTATCTTCTGGTACATAACTGCAGCTTTTATATTATCCTGTCTTAAGCATGTTTCCATTAATGCCTAATTTTCCAGACTCTAAGCACGTCATAAGCACAGTAAATCACGAGATTATTTATATTTGAGCCAGCACACATGTGAAGCTAAGCCTTTTAGATCAAGTTACAAAGATGAAAACAGACTCAGGGGAATGCGTGGCTTCATTCAGAGTTTCTGCATTGGATCAAATCTCTCCAAGGTATGACTTATGTCACACAAGGACTCTCCCACTCCTGGGAAAGCCCCTTAAAATGAGCTGATATCTATTTATTCCAATCCAGCAGTGTAAATATTATGTGGAACAGCAACCATTGGCTGTTGTATTATACTTATATTGAAAAAAAAAAAAAAAAGATCTTTTCTAAGGAAATGGGTTTAAATCAAGAGAGATATTTCAGCTCTTTGTGGTCATCAAAGATGCAAAGATACATTTTTCTAGAACAGGAATTTCACCCAGAAACTTTTCTTTAACTGTAAATATGATTTATGGACACAGAGGTGACTCCACGAGTGACACTACCCATATTTATTTCCCTAAAGGACCAACACCCAATGGTGTCATTCAGAGCTGCCTGCAGGTCCTGGAGAACACAAGTGAAGGGTCACATGAACCTACAGGAAATATTTCAGCACTGCTGTCATTATTCATGGCTGCAAAGCAAGTTCTCTCAGCATCTTGGAAATGACCATGCTGTGGGAGCTATTCAATAACACATTAATCAGCCACCACTGAGTACTTACTAATAAAACCAAATATTTGAGCTGGTCTAATTTCTTGTCCCTATTCTCCAGGAGAAAATGCCATGGCCTAGCAGAGTGGAGAAAAAGCATAGACTGGAATTTCACATGGGCAAAGCGCTCTGAAATGCTGCTTTGAGCCATACTTAAAACACACAATTCCTCCAATTACAAGGAAAGCAGTGTAGTTCATCCTGTTAGGAATCAATTTGCTAAAGAAGGCAATTCTGTCAAGAATTATAACAGCATAAGGAGATATCAAAAGGAATCATTTATTTCCCTTTCTGCAGAGGAGGATTTGAGCTCTAAGCTCTGCTTTGAGATGTGTTTTCCAGTGCCACAGTGCCTGTGCAGTGAGGAGAACCAGGACAGCTCCTAAACACAAATAATCCTTCATTTCGCAGCACATTGGTGGTTGGTGATGTGCAACCACCGTGGAGCAGCTCAGCAGCTGCTCAGTGCAGGAAATTTAAATTAGACATTAAAGGCAACCTAATCTGCTTTATGGTTAAGGAAACTTTTAACATTTGGACTTCTCTGGCCTACCTGAACTGGGGCTGTTCCTGAATGGGAGAGCGTTAACCAGGGCCAGCAAAATCCTTCTTGAAAATGCAGGCTCCTGTGTCCATTTTGGGGAGAAAGGTCTGTAAACCTCAGTGCTTTCAGCTGGATTGCCATGCTGGCTTTTCATTAGTGTGAGCAGCTGATGGGAAAAGCCTGGAAAAAGCCTGGAGTGTAACAAAAAATGTGTGAAAAAAACAAAACCCTCCAAGACCTTGCTAGTGGGGACGTCAGGACGTAACTCACTGGAACAGCGCATCACAAAACAGATGTTACACAGAACAAATAATGAAACAAATCATCTACCCTGGAAGGGGAAATGCTCTGTCACCCCCAGAGAGCGAGGGGAAGGGATAACCAGGATGAAACCTGTTGGTTAACCTGTCCCACAGGTATTTCAACAGGCAGAGCAGAGGAAGATTTCCTGGTGGTCCAGAAAGGCTGGTTCGAAGGAGAGAGATCAAAGTTCCTCCCTGGCTCGCTTTAAAGGCTGTGAATTAGCTCTGAGCAAGGTGTTAATTAAAAAACAATCTGGAAGAAAGTTCCAGGGTTTGCATTTTGCAACAGAACTTGGCTGAGGTCGGTGGAGAAGTTTATCTCAGGTGAAGAGCATTTCCCCACGAGGCTGGAGCAGTGAGTATTTCAAATAATGCAAAACAGCTCTCAGCAAGGATCAATGCCTTTGTCACATCAAAACTGCTCCGTGTGATTTACATTACCTGGGCCTGGCAGGAGCCTGATTTATCACAGTGGCCCAGACAGAAAAGCCTCATTCTGCAGCACTGCTTACAATTTTTCCAAACCATCCAGGGAGGATATTTTGTGTGTCTTTCTCCCTGTCACGCTGTCTTTAAAAAATATACAAAGCACAAGACTAATAGACTGAATTGTCAGCAAAGTTTTAGGATCTGATGGGTCTTAATTTGATGGTCTGTGTTCTCTCTCTGCTTTTTTTTTTTTTTTTGGACTATTGAGTACGAGGAGTTCTCAGCTGCATGAGTAGAGATTTGCTTCAAGAAAAGCTGTGAACTTCATCTTTGAAATCCATTGCCATGGAATTAAAAGTGTTTTTATTTTAATCTGATTCGGTTATGGACTCTACTGGCAGTGTTCTGGGGTGGCAGGAGGGGTGTCTGGTTTTCTCTGTGCTCCCCATACATTTCCAGTGAGGTGCTGAAGGATTCCCCAAGTTCCTCCAGGCTGTGCCTCTCTCCAAAGATGAGAACCTTTTTTTTTTCTCCTGTTATTTCTGTATTTTCTAAAGCCACCAGGAATCGGCTGATGTAAGAAGCAGGGGGGCACTATGAGCTGGGTTTTTTTGACACATGAATAATAAAGC
Organism: Malurus cyaneus samueli; assembly: GCA_009741485.1. Taxonomy (NCBI): domain Eukaryota; kingdom Metazoa; phylum Chordata; class Aves; order Passeriformes; family Maluridae; genus Malurus; species Malurus cyaneus. The sequence goes on from CM019230.1 coordinate 4,690,862, forward strand.
TCTTAGAAACAGTCAGAGTGTGGTGCAGTAAATACATTGGAAAAGACAACCCGGTAAGGATTGCAGATAATTAATAGAGTTGTGGGGTTTTTTTTACTGTTGTTTCTGCAGTGTATCCATGCTGAAACCCACAGGAGGCACCTCGTCTCTATTAGCTGGATTTTTAACTGGCCCAGCTTCCCAATACCCTCAAATTTATGGGCTCATCTCTTTTCCAGGGTGCCTACAATTAAGCAAACCTAAGGGTAAGGTTTAGTCAAACGTTGGTGAAATTAAACTCATCTCACATCTTCTGAAAGGCTCCCATCTTTATCAATGCTGGGATATTGAATGCAAACACTCTGCATTTTTGGTTTATCTTTCCTTTCAGGCTGATGGAAGGGTATTATTCTCAACCCTCCTGAAAAGTTACAGACCCACAGCAGCAGAAACCAGCTCTCCCTGCACAGGAAACCTCCAATGGATTATTTAGGATCCAGAGATGCTTTTACATCTTTCCCCCTATTCCTACACTTATCTGAGCACGATCTGAATGCATTCTGCTACAAAGGGCTGTGATGTAAAGCACCAGATTAATTCAGAGCTGCTGATCTCCTGGCATGCTTTATTGCTTGGGTTTGAAGCGGCTCTGGAGCTCCTCTGCATGAGGAACCTGTCATTTTGCAGTTTTTTTTGGAGTGCATGCTGGAGGCCTTTCCCCTGCTGCTGCTGCTGGGTTTATTGCCTTCCTCAGCACTGTCAGGATAACAGTGGTGCCTGATGGAAGGGAGCACATCACACCCTTGTGACGGGCTAAAACCAGGGCATTTTAGCAAATAGGCAAATGGGATTGCTGCTCTTTCTCTTTTGTGGAGCAAACAGGGAAATGTCCTTTGCAAAATGCTCTGAGAGCTGCAAATACACACGAGTTGTGTGTGCAAAATGCTGTTTATAAATATAAAAAGTGCAGGTAGTGGGAGTTAAGGACAGGATTTTTGTAAGGATAAGAACCAAGCCCACATTTTATGGAGTTCATGCCTTAGGATTTTTAGTTTCTATATTTTCATGTATTTGTATTCTTGTACTTCTCCAGCACAGCTCTAAAGCTGCTGTTCTCCCATCTTTAGACAAAACAATTCCTTTCTGAGCTGAATCCAAGGACACCTCGCTGCCTCAGAGCCCCAAAATATGGAAACAAAGAGAGAGTTGAGGGGAGCACTTGGGTGGTTGAATCACACCTGAAATATTGATGGGAATTGGGGCCCAATGTGTTAATAAGACAGAACTTATAAAAGATGAAGATCTATTTTTACAGGAAGTGCTGCTAAGTTGCTTAAAATCTTGATCTGTTCCTTGAGACCCCAGATCTCAGAACAATTGACATTTTCTACTGATTACACACAGGGAGATCCACAGAGAGAAAAAGAAGAGTAAAGAGATGGAAAGCTGAAGGGAGTGTTTCGCCAGAGCTGCTGTTGTCTGAATGTTAATCAATAAAGCAATAAACAAGCTGCCAAGTTAGGCATATCTGAGCTGTGGATTTTGGTCATAATTCTCTAGAGCACGTTTAGGCAGAGAAAGGAGTTGATTTCTATTGAATTTAAATTCAAATTTAAGCCTCGGAAACAAAATACAGATCTTCAATTAACGCTGAAGGAATCCTTTCTTTCCACTTCAGGAATAAAAATGTCTTTCTGCTGCAGGAATCTGAACCTCTCTAGGAGCTCACAGACAACATTTCTTTTCAGTCTTTTTTTTCCTGTGAATGAGTTTGAATGAGTTGTATGTGGGAAAAGCAGAGGAGCAACAACAAGGATTTATCTACTTCAAAAAGAACTGGACTGGACTTCTAAATATAGAGAATAAGATGTAGTGAGAGCCCTAAGATGACAGCTCTGACTGTCCTCCACCCTTCCAGGAATACAAAACTTGTCAGAAAAAATCCTGGCTGGCCTGGGAGTCCTGCTTGGAGGAGGAGGTTTGAGAAAAGACCTTCAGAGGCACCCTACAGCCACCAGTCCTCTGATTCTGGGCTTCAAAGTAAAACAAAAAAAACAACTTTTTTTTTTAAATTATTTCTGTTTTCTTATTTTATTTCATCAGGATGGTTAAAAAAAAAAAAAAAAAACAAAAAACCAAACAACAACAAACCAAGAAAGAAGGAAGAAAATGTATAATTTTCACATTCATGTTGAAGAAGGAACATTTGTGGAAGCAATCACAGGAGAAATAAAGGACGGTCTGAAGACTCAGCCTGGTAGAAAATTAATAATAAATAAAAAATAAATAATATGAAACCTGTTCCTATCAAAAACAAACAAACAAAATAAAGCAAAAAAATTAGAAAAGCATTTCATTGCTGTAATAGATAAGCTAAAGTTGCCTAATGGAAGCAAAAGGACAGTCAGTGTCTGCTCTGAAATACAGCTCTGCATTGGAGCAGAAAACTAACTGGGATAATCCAAAAGCCAATTAATTACTTGGAATTCAAATTAAAGAAAAATCATCTAGGAATTAGAGTAACCTGCTGCTTCAGTTGTTTTCTCCTGCCCTGATTCATTAATAAAAATCTGCTTTTTTTGAGATGGTTAAAACAGGGAGGCCCATTGACCATACTCTAAATGATCTAAAAATACTTCCATGATTATCCAACATGTTTTTTTGTTAAATCTAAAATTCCTTCAGGGAGCAAATGTTTACATCTCCATTCTGAAACCCATTCTGCAGATGGGTGGGTGCTCTCAGAGCTGTGGCACCCTCAGCCTGACTGTGCAGGAACAGAGCTCTGGGAGAGAACTCACAGACATTTCACTGCATATTTTAGTGCCTTGGCTGTCCCAAAGGAACCCTGGAGGGACCAGCCTGCTTTATTAAACTTCAGAGGAATTACAGAGCCAGATCACAATTAATTCCAAAATATGTTTTCTGAATTGCTGTTTTCCCCAAGGGAGGGAATTCCACATGACAAAGCAAACTGAATTCACCTTTTCAGTGCCAGCTGGCTGCCTCTCAGTTTAAAATATTAACCAACATACCATTGTTTTTTACTAATTTGGGAATGTTTTAAGAATTTTAAAAAGATTTAATTTTGTAAGGCAGCAAAACAAGGCACGATTCCTTCAAAGGGTTTGAGTGATTGCTTAAAACAGCAAAATATCCCATTTTAATGCATCACAAGGAAGATTTTGTAAGATGAAAATCAGTGGTGTCATAAAAGAAATGAACCTGAAGATGTTTGGGTGCCCCAATCTCTTTGGAGCACATTTCAGCCTTCAGATTTTCAAAGGGATAGAGGACAGAAAAAATGGTATTACTTTATTTATTCATACCCAATAAAACAAAACCAAAATACCCCAAACATTCACAGAATCATCAAGGTTGGAAAAGATCTCCAGGATAACCAGTCCAAGCTGTGCCCAATCCCCACTCATCCCCAGCTCTGAGTGTCACCTCCAGGGGTTTCTTGGGCACCTCCAAGGATGGGGATCCCAAACCTCCCTGGGCAGCCCCTTCCAATACTAAACCACCCTTTCCAAGAGGAAATTCCTGCTGATGTCCACTCTGAGCCTCCCCTGGCCCAGCCTGAGGCTGTTCCCTTTCCTCCTGTCCTTGTTCCCAGGGATAAAATCCCAAATCCCCCCTGGCTGCCTCCTCTTCCCCATCTTCACTGCCCTTTTCCTCTCATCCCAACCTCCTGCTCCAAAACAACCAAATAACTCAACCCAAAATGGATAACAGCAGCAGTTTCTCTGCATTGTATCCTCACAAAATATTCACCCCAACCAGAGGAGCCCCAAGACAAATGGAAATGGGCACAGAAGGGTTGCAAGGAGTGATATCAAAGATGATTTTCACATTTAAATCCTCATGTTTCCCCGTGTTCCTGAAGTTTTATAAATAACATAAAAGCTAGCCGGCGTGGCAAGAGACCTAATTATAAACAAGTTATAATTAAGTGCCATCTCTAAATTATGTAACGGAGTATCGATGTAAGTGTATTCATTATGTAAATGGTTATTTCATTGCTCATTTCAAAGACATAATGGCAGTGCAGATGGTAGGTGGACAGCATGCTAAATAAGGGCAGGATGCAGGAAACATCTCTTGGCAGGAACAGGAGCTGGAGGTGTGAAAGAACAGGAGCAACACTTCCATCACAGATGGGAATATTCGCTCCTGAGGCACCAAATCCCAGCCTGGAGGGCTCAGCCAGAGACATTCTCCACCTTTGCTTTGGGTTCCAGGAGCTTTCTCTCTCCACAGGGCATGGGAACGATGAGGTATCAAATTTTTTGCTGTTTTCTCTGCCAGAATCCAGTTCAAACTAAAGCCAAGAACTCCCCCTGCACGCAGAGCTGACCAGACACCTCAAAACTCCAAAATGTTCAGCTCCAGGAGCTCCAGGAAGCAGCCAGAGCCTGCAGAACTCGTGTTTCCTGTGGGCCAGGGAGTTTTCAACTCCCTCCCTGCTCTAGCCAGGCAAATTTCTGTAATCTGTGAAGGAAATAACAATAATTCATCACCCCAGAGCAGATCTGATCTCCTGATCCACTCCAGGGATTGATATTTATAATTATGGTGATGGGATTTGCCAGTGCGACCCTTGATAGGACTCTGTGACTGTCACATCCCCAGGCCAGAGAACCCCAAAAAAACCCCACAAACACCACAAAAACCCCAATGGAAAGCATCAACCACCCCTTAAGGCACCTCCTGAGTGCTCAACTCAGCTCTGACAGGATTTATTTATCTTTATCAAGTTATTTATCTGGCCGGGATGTGAAGCACCATGACTTGGCGTTTTCCAAATCAGCCTCTCCTCCTCCCTCTCAGTATTTAATGTCTGTTTTATTTTACAACCCCCTTGGTTTCAGCTGCTGAAGTTGTCAGCTTGTAGATGCTTAATAACAACATTTAGCTCTTCAGTTTTTATGGGAGGAAAACATTAGTCAGTGCTTTGAAAAACAGCTCCTCGTGTTGAGCTTCTCTGAGAAATTTGAAGGGCAAAAATTAGTAGCTGTCAGCGTGCAAACCAAATATTTAAATATCCTTTCAAAACTAAACATTCTACCAAACATTTACTCAAATTTTCTCCAAGTTCTACAGAATAAGTATTCTACCAAACATTTACTAAAATTTTCTCCAAGTTCTACAGAAAGCTTCAAGGCAATTCAAGGCTTGCTCCCTTCAGTTTTGCTCCTTTTTTTCCCCAAGAAATTCAGCACAACCTTTGTCTGTTTTTACCTGAGATATTCTTCTGTTTGAATTCTTAATTCTAAGGATGATTCTGCTGAAAGCTGAGCAGGATTCATAATTAATATCCCTGCAGCCCAGGTATATCTGGCTATCCCACACACCTCATGGTTTACAGATTGTTGGTTTCCCAGCACATTTTATTCTGTAGGAAGAGAAAAAAAAACTCTGACTTTATGGAATGAGTTGGGCTAATACCAAATCTGTACCAATTCTGCACCCAGCAGCTCTCCAAAAACAGACTCATCAGGGAAATCTTGGTTTGCAGACACCAGGCTTGGCTGAGGCAATATTTGGGGTATTTCCTTTCATCCATCCAGCTGGTTCACAGCAGCTTTGGCACATTTCTCTGATATATTTTCTAACATTTAAATCAAACCTCAAAAACTGCACAGCTCCCTGACATTCACAACAGAAACCAAACTGAACCAGCACCACTCCCAGGGCACTGCTGCCAACAACCAAAAAACCTTTAAGCCTAAAATTATCTGTGTTTCAGCATCAAACCTCTACAGAATTCCCAGGCCTACATTATTCAAGCTGTGCTGGAGATGGGTTGTATTCAAAGCTCAGAGCTTAATTTACATTATTACCAACTTTGGACTGCAAGTCCATCCTGAAATCCTAAAAAAAAAAAAAAAAAGAAAAAAAAATCACTAGGGAATAATTAGTTTTAATGAATTTACATCAGTTAAAGCTTTGTCACATTAGAAAGGGATGCTCAGCTCAGCCTCATTTGAGCAGACAGAGCAGGTCCCTCATTCATGTCCTGCTTTGGCCTGAAGATGCTTCATGAGCACCTCCAAAACCTGAAATGGGGTTGATTCCAGCACAGAAAAGGGGGCCAGGGTTAAGGCTGTGCTGCAGCTGGATATGGAGTAGTTTTATTTCCTTTCATGAGTAAGATTCACACATCTTTAAGGTTTTATTTTCTTCTTTCTAGACAGGAATGAGGTTATTCCCTTCAGGCATCACATTTGTAGACTGAAAACCTTGATGTTACTTTCCAGACAATTCTTCCTTAGGCAGCATTTCATCCTGAAATACGTTCAGGCTTTGAATTTTACAAAAATAGCGCTCAATTTTCTCATTTTGGTGATTTTTTTTTTTTTTTTTTTTTTTTTTTTAATGAACTACCTACTTTCTGCTCCAAGCCAGGCCACAAGAAAGGCAATAACCCTTTTTTATCCAGTCACCTCTATCCAGGACCGAGCAACTCCCATGAATCTCTCCACAGAAATATCAGAACCAGCCCTAAAGAAACAGTGTAGAACACACAGAGAGTTTATTTTCTGCAATCTTTACCCTGAATTTCACAAACAATATCCCAAATAAACTCAGCTGGGATTTAGCCTGTCCTGAATTCAGCAGAGGAGAAGCTGAGCTCTGGAAATCTCATACCTGAAGCATGACATCCCTCAGGGCTGTGACTGCAGAAAGAAGGCAATTAATCTTTGGTTGAAAGATATTTAATTTTGCTGTCTCAGTGCGGGCAAAATTTGATTTATAATTCAGGAAAATTTGAGCTATCTTTTCCAAGGCAGAATCTGGATTTTAGTCTTTAAATGAATGAAATTACTCAGTGTCTTTTCCCTGCTGTTAAAGCACTGTGATTTACTCACAGGATACTCAATACTTTATATGGTTTCTGGACTTTAATTAGCTGCTCCCAGCAGGCTGAATCTCTGGGATTGCATTTGTCCCATGGTCCAAATCCCATTAAAACAGGACATTTATACACAGGAATGCAAACTGGGATCCCACCATAGCCCCTCCACCACAAAATCATAAAATAACCAGTTCATGAGCAATTCCAAGTGCTGGTACATGGGTTTTTTGAGGGTTTTTGTAGATCAAAAACCCACAGATCTGCAGATTCTTGCTGCAGAAGGATTAAAGCTATTGACTGAAAGGAGAAGGGAAAAAAGATCAGCAACATTTGGATTATAGATGGATGCAACACGGATTGTAGATCTGCTGAGAAAGCCCCGTGGCACCCAAAAACACAGGAGGGGAAATTTCCCCTTCAAATCCTGGTGGTAAAAGCTGAGTTGGGCATTCTGAGCAGGGAGAGGGAGCAGATTCCCCCAAAACCAGACTGACCTCAAGGCACAGCAGCTGAATTTCACCTTTCACTACAATCCCAGTGGGCAGAATTTGTGCTGAATTTCCACCACTTTAAACCACACACACGAATTTAATGGGCAGGCGGTGGAAAAGCAGGGGGGATGTGTGATTCTGGAAATTTTAGGGTGGCAATAAGCCATGGTGTGAGGGGCTGGAGGTGACATCTCAGCTGCAGGAAGACAATTCAGCCTCTGGTTATTAAGTTTAAGGTATTGGTTTCAAGACTGTGGAGTCAGGAAATTTTATACCTCAGTAAAAATCAGCTGCCACACAAGGACAAGCTGCATTATGTTGTCTTTAACCTCCATCATCTAAAGTCATATTAACATACTAAACTGAGCTGCAAATATGAGAGAAAAATACTTAATAGGTCTTAGAGTATAAAAACTCTTTTTCAGTGAAAATAAAAACATCTCCACAAGCACACAGTGTGGAGACACTGCTCATGGAACTTGCTGTGTCTAATCCTTCTCTTTTTTTGCACCATTTGCCATAATTTATTAAGTGTGAACTGGGAAATCCTCCAGACTTGCTCAGAAGGATGTTTCTTGGTTTCCTGGGTGAATTCCAAACTGATGATGCTTCAGGGAAGAAGCAAGAATCTGAAAATTCAACAGCTCACAGAGCAAAAAGGCAAAATATTTACCCCACTGGAGATGCCTGGAGGTTAAAGTGATTACTTAAAGCAGTGTGATCTGAAGATTTGGTTCTGCACTTGTCCAAAAGGATCAGGTTTATTTTCCTTTCCTTTTTCCTGGGAAAACTCTGGCAGAAGCAGCCTTGTGGCACCTTTTTTTTATTTTCCTTTTTTTTTTCTCAAGATGCTCCATAATTATTTCCTCTATTTTTTTTTTAAACACACAGACTGGAGACTCTAAATCCTAGTGCCAAGTTTTCCAGCACAACACAGTTGGTTTCTACTGTTATAATTCCTCTATTTTTCACTCAGGATTCTTTTCCTCCCCACATTTCACACCACAGGGACTTTGGTGTGACTGTCAGCCTGAAAATTATCAATTAACAGAGGAAACTCTTCCCTTCTCTACAGCTCCTCTCATTAGTGAGAAGAAAAGGGGAGAAACAAAGGAAACTTCAGTGACTTATCTGGTGTTGGGCAGAAACAACAAATGGATTTGGGGCAGCAACAAAGCAATGAAATCAAGTAAAATCCATATTAAAATAAACATTAATAAACCACTTTTATGTCTGAGCAACTCTTCAGGTATTTTCTTAAGTAGGACTTCCATAATGAAATAGGTTTGAAACAGATTTTACAGATTTTTTTTTAATTATTATAATCTAGGGGGTGATGAAATGCTTTTTTAGGGTTGAGTGGGATTTAGGCCTCTGGTGAGGACCAGGATATTTTAGGATATTATGTCACAGCCAGACTTGGTTTTACCCAGGGAAAGTTTAGAATTTATCTGCCTAAATAAACACCCCTTCAAACTCTGCCTTCAAACACCCCTCGCTGACTTTTGATGAATAAAAATATATGGTTGAACTTCATACTATAAATATAAATTTGCTGTTAAACTCCATTTTCCCCATTCTCCAGATTGGGTCTAACCATATTCTGATAAATGTAATATATTATATCCTCTACATAATGTTGGTGCATTTTTCTTGCTTAAGACTCACTGCAGAGTGAAGATAATTTCTGTTTACCTCAAACACTCACCCAGCTGTCAGCAGGTCCAGGGAAAGCTCAACAATGGCTAAAAGCAGTTAAATTACACAAAACCTTAAATGCCACCTGTACTTCAAACCTTCCTTTAAACCTCAATTTCCACAGTTAAAAAAAAAATCAAAACACCAAACAAGCAGAGAAAGTCTTTCTTTTTTAAGAAGATGAGCACTTGAAAAGCAGTTACACTCTGGTGATGTATATTCAATCAAATGATGCTTTTATATTCCTTAAAATTTCCAGAAAAACAACAGGTTTGATCTTCCCCAGCCTTTTACCTGAGAAAAACTTGCCGTAGAAAAGCAGATTACTAAATGTTATTTACACTTCTCCTTTTTTTTTTTTTTTTTTTTTCCCAGATTGCAACAGCCTGCTGTTTTTCACACCAAAAGAATAAAACCAAGCCACGCCCAAAGAACACACAATTAATACCCAGAATAAACAGTGTCTGAATTGCTTAACTCAGCCCATAAGTTTGAAAGAAGAAAAATACTTCTAAAAGCATTTTTAGTGCCAGCTCAATTGGGAATTGGTTCTGTAGTAAATGTGTTAAAATAGAAGGTGCTTCTCTAACTCTGCATCAAAAAAATCAGTTTGTGGCACAAAATATTTCAGGGAGAGAAGACCATCAGGAAACTCAGTAAACAGCAATCTCTCCTAACTCCAAATTCTATTTTGCTAATATTTATCAGACATTCATCACGGTGCATTACAGAAAAAGAATGAGAGAGAAGGCTTTGAAACAGAGCAGTTGATGCTGTAGATGGCAATTTTAAAAGAAGTGCAGTCAGACAATGATGAAGGGGGGTTTTTGTAGGTGGATTTAGGTTCTCACTGGTCGTCAGGTTCCCAAAGCCCCACCACTGGTATTTGTAAGAGGAAAATGTGACCTTCAGCTCATTTTTTACCTCCTGCTCCTCAAGAACTCGTGGGCTCAGTGCCTGCCAGGATTTTAACAAATTCAGGTTATCTTGGGATGAGCTGGGGAAGGAATTTCCTTAAGAGCTGCAGAATCTTTGGGGTTTGTACATTGAATATGGGGGAGCACAGCCCTGCTGTAAATCCAGAGTGTTAATCCCGGCTCCAGCACTGGCTTTGCACATGGATTGAGTGAAAACATTTCATTCTGCACCCTTTTTGTTTGCAGGATCCTCACGCTCACCCTGGGCCAGCCCTTCCTTTCTCCTCCTGTGTGACATCCTTCCTGCTGCCCCATTTCCCCTGGAATCAGAAGGAATTGCATTTCTCCCTGAAAGAAACATTTTCCAGGGTATTTTTCAGCTCCTTTTTTTCCCTTAAAGCTGACATACTCTTCATTTTTCTCTCCTCTTTATCTCATCTCCACTACAACAGAACGTCAGTTAATCAGGGTGACTTTAGTTTCAGTTCAGCAATTCCCTGAACAGGGCACAGTTATTAGCTGAGATGAGATCTACACAAACATCGAGGCATTTGAACTCTTCTGTCATTTACAGGTCTTGCTGGGATATTCCAATTTCAGCTCGGAAGTGCAGATCACACTGAATTTCACTCATTTTTGTTTTTGTTTTTTTTAACACACAGACTGGAGAGTCTAAATCCTAGTGCCAAGCTTTCCAGTTGATTTCTACTGTTCTAACTCCTCTACTTTTCTCTCAGGATTCTTTTCCTCCCTGTATTTGACTCCACAGGGACTTTGGTGTGACTGTCAACCTGAAAATTATCAATTAAGGAGGGAACTTACAGACACACCCTTCTGATCTCACCAAGTACTCCGTTATTTTGGGATTTAATCCAGAAATCTTGCAAGTTTAGAATTAAGCAATTCATAGTAATTATTCCCTTTGCTGACTTACAGTGTTCCTTGTGTTAATTTCTTCATTACCCCATTATTATTTTCAGATATGAATTATTGCCTATACAGATTTTTTTTTTTGCATCACAAGTGACACCCATATGCTGAATAAACCTTGAAGAATATCAGGCAAGCAGGACACATAGATAGATATTTTTATTTCCCACTTATTTAGGCATCACCTGCTCCCCCAGCCCCTGTTTTATTTTCCCCCTAACTCGGGGATTGTGGTTCTCCTGCCAGCCTAATTATGTTCCTATAAACTACAATTACTTTTTCCTGTTTACCAATTAGCCCAGAGGATTTGCTGAATGTATTTTGACACTCAGCCACAAGGTACTTGCAGAAAGTGCAAATTATGAGCTAAGAATTCATTTGTAATACAGTGGAATCTAAATAAAGGATGAATGCTTGGTAATTTATTCATGGGGTAACATCAGCTACACAAAGCAATTCTTGTAAAAATCAATGCACTCTTATTTCCTGGCAGTGACATGTGGATTAAAAAACAAACCCAAACATACAGGGCACATTTGCAAATAATCTCTTTTTTTTAAGATTCTTTTCAACGCAGACGACTCGTGTTATCTCATCTGAATTGTTCTGTGTGATATTCCTTGTCCCAGATTTTATTGGTGAATATAAATGCTGAGTGTGGCATTCCCTTTCAGCCCATTCCATCGCTGTTATCTGTGTGTAAAGAGTATGAACATAATGAAAAACTCTTCCCACGAGCTCCCTAGAAGAGCCAGATTCTAGAGACAGCAGGAAAATCCTTTTGGGAATAATCTGATGGGTTTGTAGGGTGCAGCAATCGAGGGCTGGTGAGTTTGATTAATTATTGAAGCTGAAGCGTTTAATCAATGCTGATAAAATGGGAGGCACGTGGAGGTTCGGGTATTTGATCAATCCTGGTGGCCGTTTAATGGCAAGAATTGTGTACCACAAAGCAATAAAGGAAACCAGGACAGGAGGAAAGGGAAAAATATCTCCCCCTCTCTCAGAGGATGGGCCTTGGTTCTTTGGAATGGGCCCCCAATGTTCTTCGGGTTCTTCAAAAAACCACAATTTTGTGTTCAAAAACACAAAATTCTTCTTTCCCACCCAAATCTCTCCTAGTGAGAACAACATTCCTTAGATTTTGGAATTTTAGTCTATTGAGAGTATACATCAGTTTTTATCAAGTGTTTCATCACAAGAGCTTTCTGGCTGCTTCTGCAGAGCAGAAAAGTTTCGCAAAATTTTTGATACATGAAGTAAAATCAAAGAAGCCTTTCAAATGAAATAAACTTCTATTCAAATCTCAATACCCTGGGGCTCCAAAATATTGACCTTCTCTTTTTTTAAAATAATCTTTATTGTTAGAAAAATAGAGAAAAACCCCCCTGCCATTTGATGAAGGAAACTCTTCCCACAAAACTTTGACCAAGGGTGGATCTTCCAGAGCAGAATTATAATCTTTAAACAACTAAGAAAACTTTTGAGTCATGCAATCTGATTTAGGAAGCTAAAGATGAGCTAGCCAAATGTTTTCTCAAGGAATCAGGCCGGGTCATATCCTAATTAAATGAGGTTTAAGAGCTTGTCCTGAGGTAATTGCTCATTACAAGGACTCCTGACCTTGCTGAAGGAGCAGCCCTGATCTTTGTGGGGTTAAATTTCTGTTTGCCTGCCCTGGCTGTTCAATTTGCAGCCTGAGCAGGGGCCATGAATCCGTGTGAGTGCGCCTGCATTAATGAGAAATGTCCCCAATCAATGCCAGGGCACTGCCCTCCCCCTGCCCCTCCCCTGTCCTGGGAAAGCATTCCAATGGATTCCAGTGGCACCAATGGATTCCCAGGCTCCCATCACCACGATTATCACAATTACAGCATTTAACCACTGCAATCTCACCTGTTAAACAACCAAAAATTCCTTTTTCCGCGGTGGATGTTCACCACACAGATAATTCCAGCTACAACAGTGGAATAAAACCATCACATATGAGTGAGTTTGACAAGGGACAGCTCCAAGAACTGGTAATTTACAGCTATTCTCAGGATATTTAAATTTTACAGGCAGCCTTATCAGTGGTGTCACTGCAGCGCATTTATATTGCTTTTCTATTACTTCTGTATTTTGTATTCTCCCGTGCAAGGTAGGGTGGATTCTGTTATTCTATTTTATTAATAAATAATGAGAAGACCCTGGAAAGGGTTTTACCTTCCCAGAGAATGGGAATTACCACATCCAGCTTCTCCTTCCCCCTACTATTGGGGTGACTCAGTGACCCCAATAAATAATGTTAATAATTAGGCTCTCAGATTTAACATCAGAGAATTTGCACACATTTCCCTTTAATTGTCCCCAGAAACCATAGAACCATTATTCAAGAAATATAAAGAACTGGCAGCTCAGCAATTACAACCTCCTGTATCCACCAGTCATGGAGACCTAAAGAAGTCCTTCAGAATTAATTTGGCTTTTGCTCAGAATATTGCTGACGCTGCAGGAGATTTGCCCAGGTCAATAGGACATTTTGGTGCATAATCACATGAGCCTGCAAAAACACCTGAGGTTTCCCAAATATCACAAACATTCAAACCAGTTGAGAGGGGGAAAATATTTCTTTTTTTAAGATATCATAGGATGAAGGCAATCTGGATTTTTTGTCTTTTCTATGGATCTGATGACAGATTCTTCTCAAACGAGTCATCAAAAATAAAATCATTGCATTATTAGAGGACAAAGTTGCCAACCTGAAGGTTGATTTGAAAGTTCTGGCTTGAAGATAAATGGTCTAAATCAGGCTATTGGGTGTTCTAGCATGGAGTATGGTGCTCTGAACAATGCAATTTTCCTTCTCAAAGTGAATAAAAGTGTCAAGGGCCTCACATTTGAGGGGGAAAAATGGCAACAGTAAAGCATTGAGAACAGCTCTGTCACACCAGCTACCTTGAAAGGAAATTCAGACAGAATACTCAAAAACAGGAACGGACACAAATATGGAAACTGAATTTCATTGCAGCATCACATCAGTCTGAGGTTGTTTAATGAAAAAAAAAGGAAAGTTTGGGAGATGAAGGTGTAATTATTGAAGAGAGTGCAAGAAACTACAAACTTGAAAGTGAATGAATAGGACTGCAGGGAAGAAAAGAAGAAAGGATCCAAAGCAGTTGAGCTATTTCAGGGAACACTCCAATATTCCTTTAGAGAGGCTACAAAGGGCCCTTTGAAAGAAGAGCTTTGGGCACCTACTTAGCCCAGCCTGAGTGGGAATAATAGCAATTAAAATAGGAGCTCATCACTTCAGCAAGAAGATAATAGAGCACACCAATAGAATTATTAAAAAGAAAAATTCTGTTTCAAGATATTTGGGTGCATGGACAGCAGAAAAGGAAATGCTGATGGATGAGTGCCTGCCCTGGGTGTGTGGGATTGATCTCCAAGGTCCTGAACGTGTGAGAACTTGGAAAACCCAAAAGAAATTCAGATGCATCAGCAGTTACGTCAACAGCTTTACAATTAAGGCCCTAAAGGAGAAGGAAGAATGTGAGAAAATTTATAAATATCGAAGCAAAATATTTTCTGTGTATTAGTTGTTTGTTAAGTAAATTTCCTGGTGAGAATAATGAAATATGGCTGGAAGGAATGTAAGCATGAAATGAAGGTGAAAAATGTCATTTGTAGCCTCAGATCAATGCCATTCGATGCAGCCTTAGTCATTAAATCACAAGGGGAATCCAATTTTTACTTGATTAAAATATTGGACTAATGATAGATTTGATTTTATGGAGAAAATCACTCGGTGTTCATCGGTTTGGACCGTGCTGCTGAACTGTGTCTTGGCCACCCTGGCTGCTATCAACTGATGTTTTATCCTCCCATTTCCCTCCCGGGAGAAAAGAGCCCAGATCATCACTGCAAAGGCTCCAAATCCCAGCAGAGGTCAAAGCTGAAAGGCTCAAGTGCCTCCAGGTTCCCCTCATTCTCCACTAAATCCTCTCCTGCAAAAAGGGTTTATTTTCTCAGGACAATGCAGGGGAGTGCTCAAAGCCCTCCAGAGCAGGGCGTGCTGTGCTGGAGAGATGGCATCCACTCCAAGAGCTTATTTTAAATTTCATGAGCTGATTTTAAATTTTACAGACTTTCCCATGTCTTTGTTACATGTTTGACTGCAGAGACAACTGGGCTTAAAAAGATGAGCAGCAAAAACTTGTCAGTTTTCATAATTACTGAGAACAATTAATGGTTTTCTATGTTGTGGATTTGGGTGCTTTTTTTGGTTTAAATTTCCTTGTAGAAACATCTCAACTAACAAAATGAACCAGAAAATTGAATGTGATCCACTGATACCATCCTTTTACAACTATGGGATGTTTGAAAGGGAATATAAAGTTTGAAAGTAAAAACAAAGACACTGCATCTGGAAAAGACCCTGAATTTTGACAGTTATTCCCAGAATACTGGGGAGGTAAAGGAGAAAATGAGAAAGAAGAAATTTATTAGCACTGTCCTATTAATTCACAATCTGCACATCACCCAGAATACCTGGCAAGCCCTTATGACTTATTTGAAGGGAATTCTAATGACATAATCATCTCAGGCAAAGAAATGTAGCAACAGTGAGGCAGAAAAATAATTACTTTCATTACAAAAATATAGAGAAAGCTGCATTCATTTCACAGAGAAGTAAAAAAAAAATCCCCCAAAATCAACTACTGAGGCACAATGAAATAATTCTGAGGAAGTGACAGGTGTTTGAAAACGAAGCAACAAAAAATGTCAATGTGAGACTGCTTCACTCCAGGGCAAGGATCTGCAAATGAAAGCAGATCAAGAGTAATTTATGCACATGACAATTAAAAATAAAAAAGCAGAGAAGTAGTCTGAAATGTGAAACCTCTGCGCACCATCATCTCTATCTTCTTGGAGCAAAAAGGGAAAGCAATCAAAGGATTTCTGCTGAATAAAACCAACTACAAATGTTCAGAGTTGGGGAAGTGTAAGGGAAGTGGCAAAGGGATGAGGCAAGAGGAGGTGAGAGCAACCACATGGATTAATAACTATGGAAAACCTCAGATTACTGGGTCCTATTGTTGGTGAAAAAAATTACTATTATTATAATTATTATATAAATAGATATATTACCATGTAAATACATCCTAAATATACATATATACTAAATATATTATATATACAAATATATAACTTATATATTTAATAATTTATATATAATATAGATACTAAATAATATAAAACATATTACTAAAAATACTGTATATTACAGGTCTTACAACTGTTTAGTCATGGATGGTGTCCCCCAGCTGTGAGATTTGTTTGTTTGCTTTATCAAACTGTGCTGGTGTTTCTAGAAATGGAATTATTTCTCTCTATTACTCTGCTTTCTGATTTTTTTTTAAATCAGGATACCAGAGCAATTATGACTTTGGCAATTATTTCATAAATGCTTTTAAAATTTTCAAAATCCATTTAAGAGTCTCCATAATGTGCTAAGTTTGCCTACGATTTAGGAGCTGTAGAACTAAAATATCCAAACCAATATCCAGAAGGTATCACATCTTTAAACCAAATTAACTTGTGTAGGAGCAGTTAATCCTCGGTGTCAAGCCCTGCTGCCTTTTTATTTTTCCCCCCTTAAGTAATTTAAAAGATAATTTCCCCAGGGATTTAAAAGCCCTGAGATGTGCTCTGTGGAGTAGTTCTGCCTGGGAAGAAGGACACACTTTACACGTCTTTAAAATAAATTGCCAGAGAATATAATGCAACCTTCCTGGGCACTTCCATCAGAGCAGCACCTATTTATTATCAAGAAAATGTCAAATTCAGATGCTAATTCAGGAGGCAAAATCTTCTAGATTGAACCACAAATAAACCAGTCATTATACACAAAAAAAAAGCAGCAAAACTAAGGAAAATAAGATGATAAATCAGAGATTGAGGGTATCTGTAATTAAAATGAGAGTGCTCATAAAGGCAAGTTGTTGTAGGTGATGCTCAGCTCTGGCAGCTCCACCTTCTCTGAATTCAGCTGTGGCTGCTGCTCCTCTGTGGCCAAGATCCTGCTCATCCCTAATCCCTGGAATTTACTGCTGAAAGGAGTTTTACCAAATAACATGATTACGGCTGCTGGAGAAAATGGAAAGATATTTTCAAACATTAACTGAAAAATACATATTCTTATGCTTCATCCTTTGATTTCCCTGCACTTTGCTGAGCAGGCATCCTCTACGTCATAACATCTCCAGACTGAAAATCTTATTTTTAAAAGCCTTGAACAGACTTGAGCTAAAATCAAGTCTTGAATTTAAATCCCTGCATGAGTTTTGTTGAGTTATGGGCACACTGGACCAGCTGCTTCTGCATTTCACCCCACAACTGATTAATCCCATAGGATGGAAAATGTTTGTTCTGGGTGTAGAGCTTATATTCAGCAATCCAGCTTTCCCCCCATATGCAAAATCAAGAAAAACAGCACTAGAACACACAGATCTCATGGCCTTCAGATCAAAATATCACACCTCTGAGCTGGTTTGGCTTCAAAGCTGAAAAAAAACACCCAATGACTTAAATTCAATTAAAAAAAAAGGTGGAAAAAGTGACACTAGCCATGTATGTTTGCACCCAAGATAAATCTCAAAAACTTGCAATGTTCTCAATTTTCCAGTGCTGGAGAAGGCAGCGTTTTGACGGAGTGCTCAGGTGTTTAGGTATTTATAACCCTGCTCTGAGGGAGAAAATAAAAAAAAATAATAAAAATCACCTTTTGGGACTTACAGAGGAAAGGCAACTATTTATAAAGACGAATTATCTTATTTTAAATTCAATGTGCTAAATAATTTAGTACGGTGTGTTGTTTAGCAGAACCTTCAGTTCCCAAAGAGAAAAAAGGAGCGATGCTTAATCAAAGTTGCCCACCTGGAAAATTGTGGTGCTTGTTCAGTGTTATCAGGACAGGCTCATTTGCCATGGGGGCATTGTACAGAAAGAGTCCTGTGTATAAAACATGATCCTGATTATAGGATTAGTGCTGTTAGCAGCCATTCATTTTGGAGCTTCACAGCTTTCTTAGGGCCATGGTTATTTTACAGCAATGGCAGTGAGGACTGTGCCCTAATAATGGAGTTCCTTGGGATAATCACAGCTCAAACCCCAGAGGAGCTGACTAAACTCTTAATCCTGGAATTTCTCCATCTCTTAATTGCTGGAATTTTGAGGTGTTGTGTGTGAGGGAGAGCTCAAGAAGATTTTAAGATTCCAGCTGGGCTCCCTTCAGTGCCCATTGCATCTGTCCAGAGACACCTCCCCCAGGATCAGTTTAGAGACAAAAATCAGACAAATTGAATAAAGGCCAACTGGTACATGAGGGCAGGCAAAGCCTCTGCATGAGGCTACACCCAAAATGGACCCTGAGTCACGAGATCTTCCCCTTTTATAAGTTTTGCCTTATTAACAAATTGGGCCTCAATTCTCCAGTGACACCTTCAGGTGATGATGTCAACCACTCCAAACTTGCCCCCCCCAACAATTCTCTGTTGTTTCCGTATTTTTGGGGCTCTGAGGCAGTGAGGTGTCCTTGGATTCAGCTCAGAGAGGAATTGTTTTGTCTAAAGATGGGAGAACAGCAGCTTTAGTGCTGTGCTGGAGAAGTACAAGAATATAGATGCATGAAAATACAGAAACTAAAAATCCTAAGGTGTCAGAATCCTCAGGGAACCAGTGCACCCTTTAGTCACAGATTCCCCTCTCTGTATTTAATGAGTACAAAATAACTGAGGGAATGAGGAGTTAACTGAGGCAGCAAGCACTGCCAGGCAATCAAACCTGACATCCTGCTTAGCCCAACCTGGTAAGAAGAGAATTCACATCATCTGTTTATTGGGCAAGAAATAAGCGATATGGGACAGATTAAATGCAGCTCCATATTCAAAGGGACTAATTTTGCCAATAGCATGAAAAGCAAACGGAAAATGGAAATTAAAACCATCACAGTTTGCTGTCCCATATGCTTTTCCATCTCACTGTTTCAGGTGGCCCCATAAATGCCTACAAGTAATGAGCCATTGAGCAGAATCTCAGCAGATCCCTAACGAGATGCACTCCTCTAATTGATTCTTCATTGTTGGAGTGATTAACGAGATCCAGCTCCTCTTCTCGATGTGCAAAGAGCATTGTGCAAAGGTTTTCCCCATGAACGTTTGTGTGCAGTGAGAGCAGATTCAGGAGATGAAATTCATGGTCTGCTTTAGAAGAGGGAGCATGTGCATAAACGTCCTTGTGAATCTGAAGGTGAAGTGAGTTTTCAGCTTTTTTTATGACACGTTTTTGTCATTGTTATCATCAGTGATGGCTGGAGCTGACATTCTTATTAAGGACTTTTCAAAATAATTCTCAGGAAAGCCAGTGAGGAGAGAATAAGTCAAACAGGCTGGTATTCAATTGGTCTCACTGGACAAATCTCTCGGAATTGCAAAATTCTGATGACATAACAAACGTCTGCCCACATTTTCCAGATTTTTAATCTAACACAGGCTGATTCTGACGCTGATCCCTCATGCAGGAAAATCAAGAGAAACAGCTCCAGCCTGCAGGATGCAAAAAGTGACAGAGCAGAATAAACCAGAACCTGAAGAGCCACAGAAATGCGCATAAAAAGCTGGAGGAATTGGCATAAAAATGGATCACAACCAGAATTTTAGCACAAGCTACTGACCACTGTTTTACAAAAGCATTTTTCTCCACTCCCAAAGGTAGGGGAGTGTAAAACTGGGACCCTGGTTATGGTGAAAGGGACCCAAGGGCAGTTCCTGACTCAACTCTGCACCTTAGAGTGGTGCTGCCATGGTAAGGATTGATGGAAACGTAGATTCTCTTCCAGGAAATTCATAATTTATGACAAGATTCAGACAACCAGGCCAGGGGTGGACAAATATGGATTCAAGGGTTTGATAATTAGCACAGTTCCAATCACACACCAGAATGGTGGGAGGTGTGGAGGGGTTGCACAGAAAGGATAATTTTTCTCCAGCCTTCCCATTCTGGAGCTTACCAAGGAATGCTGCTCTTCCAGATTTGAATTTTAAATGGAATTTCTCTTTCCTTTCACATCCAATTTGGAGCATAATTTTTCATTGTCATGCTGGGACGTGGCAGCGATCAAGTGGAAATAGCGGCCAGTAGCCACAGTAAATCATGACTGGGGAGTAATTAACTTGTCTGTAATTAAACATGGTGTCTGGCAAGAAAGTGTGGCATCTTATAACTAAAGAGTGGAAAAATTCACATTTAGCATAATTATTGATGATCACTTCAAGTGGAATTTGTTATTAAGGCATATACAGCAAGAGTGGATCCTCCCACGTTCTGAACGTCCTCACCCTAAATAAATGATTTCTTCACTCAGACCATTGCTCTGCAGAAGTTCCTCAATCACTCAGAAATTGCCTGACTAAATCTCCATTTCACCCAGACTCAAGGATTTCTTTAAGTCCTTATTAAAATCGGTGTTTCTTGTCATTTTAAAGTAATTCTGAATCAATTAGAGGTGCTGTGTGGTTTGCAAGGAACAGAACAAACACTACATTTTGGAGATCTGTGGGTCAGAAGGAGCAGCAAGATTTACCCCAGCCTAGCTCATGCTGTGGATGCTTTCAGAGATAAAGGATTTAGAGGAAATATATATTATTGTGTCAGAATTCTAAAATTCAGAGTCCCACCTTGATTGCTTTTAATCACACATTAACACCAACTAATAAAAAATAAAATACTCTGCACATGACAAAACTGAGCTTCAATGAAAGCAGGAGAGTTTCACCCCAAGTGTTCCTGGATTTGTCCTTTGCGTTGTGTTTCTACTGAGGCAAAATCAGAACAACATGACCAGATTTCAATAAATTCCACATTTATTTAGCCCCAATGTGAGTAACTGTGTTTTTAGTTCCACAGACCCCCAGGAACGCCAACAGAGCAGAGGCAAAACGAGGACACAGGTGGCTGAATATCTCCTGACAGGACCTGTCAGCACAAACACAATGCACAACAACTGACAAAATGCAAATAGTGCAAAAAGTCCTTAAGAACAGATTATTACCATTGCTGACCTCCCTGGGAATGCTGCTGTGCCAAGAGCTTCCAGCAGACTGAAATGCAGAGATATAATTGGCTCTGTATAAGCTGAGCTTAGGGCTGCAACAAGGAAAAAAAAAAAAAAAAAGTTTGTTTAGATGCTAATTAATCCTGTAAAAGTACATGGAGGAGTGGATTGTGTTGTTAAATTGCTACGCAGTTGGGTTGTTTTGAGCTCTGTGCTCAATTTTAAAAAATAAAAATAGGAGGAGCTGAGCGTGTAGTGGATTATTAGAAACAATTTCTGCTTTTTATGATGAAAAGATAAATATCTCACTGCCCTGCCTTGCCAGGCCAGTGGGGCTTTGTGATGCCTCCTCTTGGGCTCACCTGCAAACACCCAAAAAATCTGCAAAGACAAAACAGGAGCTTTCATCAAACTCCCAGGAAAACCTGATTGTTGGGGCTAATTCCAGATTTGGACACAGATACATTCAGCTGCCTGCATTTGGGCACATTGCAGAGGCAACACCAATACCTGGAAAATCAATTCCTCAGTGCTGCTCTGGGAGTATTTTGGCTTTTGCTCCTCGTGGTGCCGCTCCCCCTGCTCACAGGGAAGTTAATAATGCATTGAGTGACTGAGACAAGAAATGAATCATTGTTGTGCATTTCTGGCCTCTCAGATCTGTTTGTTCTGCAGAGCCTTTTGTTCTAATATTTATCAGGTGCCACGGTAAAATATGT
The DNA here is from genome assembly GCA_009741485.1 of Malurus cyaneus samueli. NCBI lineage: Eukaryota > Metazoa > Chordata > Aves > Passeriformes > Maluridae > Malurus > Malurus cyaneus. Next base: position 4,712,554 of record CM019230.1, read on the forward strand.
TTTACAGGGAAGCGATCAGAAGGCAGTAGACTTTTGTGAGTAAAGTTTCAGAAATTACTTAAAAATCTGAGCAATCTCGTCATTTTAGGCTCACAGGGATTTGATTTCTTGAGCTAATTACACGTTATCTTCAAAGGGAGCAAACGAAAATCCCTTTTAACGGTTGGATGGGTCACTGAGCAGCCTGGTCTGGTGGGAGATGACACTGCCCATGGCAGGGGATGGAACGAGGTGATCTTTAAGGTCCCTTCCAACCCAAACCATTCTATGACCCTATGATAAAGAGCTTCTACTTCTCCCTTTCTTTTTTTTTTTTATTTTTTTTTAGTTTGGTTTGATTTGTTGGGGTTTTTTTTTGTTGTTTGGTTTTGGTTTTTGGTTTTTGGTTTTTGGTTTTGGTTTTGATTTTGGCTTTGTTTTTTGTTGGTTTGTTGTTTTTTTTTTTACCCATGAAACTTGGTAAAGTAAATCTGGAAACACCACTTTATGTGTTCATGGGGTTTTTTTGGACAAGAGCAGTGGCAAGGCGCTGACATCAACACTGTTTTGTGTTAGACTGGAACAGGCAGAATTCCTAATCCTGCCATTTGGAGCAGTAAATCCTCCCCAGGCTGAGACAGGCAGTGCAGAATTCAAGAGGAAAGGGGCAAGGACCTGATTCCTGAGTGTCTGAAGGTGGATCTGTGGCACGGGGAACTGGCCAGAATTGCCCCCTAGAATTGCTGAGGCAGTCAGAGCTCAGCCCCAGCTCCTCTGATCCTGTTGAACCATCACAAGAACCCAGCAGCTGCTCCCAGGCTGCTCAGGGCTCCCAGCACATTTTGGGGGCTGCAATCCCTGCCTTTGAACGCCAACAGAAATTCTGCAGCGGAGAGCATTTCCTGCCATGTGAATAACCCCAAACCCAGGAAAGGTGAGGCCCCGAGATGGAAATCTTTCTCAAATATCAGAGTTTGGGTTGGAGGGACCCCTAAAGCCCAGCTCATCCCACCCTGGACACATCCCACACTGTCCCCGGGTGTTCCCAGCCCCAATGTCCAGCCTGGCTTTGGCATTTCCAGGGATCCAGGGACAGAAACGGCTTCTCTGGGCCTCTCCACCCTCACAGAGAGGAATTCCTTCCCAAAATCCCATCCAACCCTGCCCTCTGGCAGTTTGAAGCAATTCCCTTTGTCCTGTCCCTCCATCTTTCCATCTTTCCTGTCATCCCCTTCAGGGTCACCCCACAGTCTCCTCCCTTCCCCAAATCTCTCAGCCCTTCCTCACAGGATGGGTGCCCCATCCCTCCAATCAGCCTGGGTTATCCCTGCCTACACATCCCAAATTCCATGTTTCCCACCCAACAGTAAATATTCACACGTGGGGGTGCATTTTAGCAGGGAAGCATCTTGGCACTGTGATTAAAAAATGGAATTTTCTGCACGCCGAGCAAAGAGTTTTAATGCCTTGATTTAGAAATATGCATTTAGTTAAACCCAGGCTTAGGGCTGTTCCTGGTGCTGATGGATTTAAACATGTGCTTAAGTGCTTTTCCAAAGCAGAGCTTAACAGATGGAAAACTTCTGAAACAAGAGGCCTGAAAATCAAAAAAGCCCGGAAAGATGGCTATTTAAACCTTCGTGTAATCCTGTCTGCTCAAATATTTACAGGATCCCTTTCCTGTCAACAGACAAAACTATCATTATTTCAATAACTGCAGAGAACAGGTTAAACAGATAAACAGAGGACCGGGGAAAATTATTTTTATTAATTCCATGTGCTTGAAAATCCATTTTTTTCCTCTCAATACCTGACCCTAGAAGGCACTTCTAGGCAGTCTCAGACTGTTCTACACCTCCACATGTCTCAGTAGGAATAAACACCTATTCACACCATGACAACTCGTTCAGGCTGATCTATCAGAAGAGGAGACAGAGAACACAGGAGAAAAGGAAGCTGTTATTTAAAAATCAAAACTGCTCTGCCAAAGGGTACGGAAAGACCAAACACTTCACAGAGCTTCTGTGACAACTTAACTTATCTGGGTAAATGATACAGCAATTTAGAATAAAGCTGGGAAGAATGTGATGTGGGGAATTAATGAAGTGTATGACAGGGAGGGAATGTGAGGTAAAAACCTCCGTTGCTAATGCTTTGCCAAGTTAGAAATACACAAAATAAATATTTCATCAATCCAGGTATCGTTAAGAGTGAGGGAAATTAAAAAAAAAAAGGTGTTTGGGTGAATTTACAGCAACTACATGTCATTTCAGAGATTAATAAATCTGCATTTGAGTAGATGGGCAGAATGAGAGGGTCACCTGAGTGTGACCTATGAAACAGAGGGAAAAAAAGTCTCAGATGTTATTACTGTTATTAATAATGTTATATAATGTAATATAATGTTATTATTGATAAAACTGATCACTGTGCTTAAGAAAAGCCCAGGCCTGGGGGGAGAACAGAGCACTGAGGAGGAGAATGAAGGGTTTGGGCAGAGCTCAACAGCAGAAATTGCCACAGCAAATGCTGGCTGCAAAACATTTCAGGAATGAAGGAATTTCTCCAGCAGGAATAAAGCTGGAGATGTATTTAATGATAATAGCCCAGCTCTCCATTGCTCTGACTCGCAGACATCTGCTGATTTCTCTCGTGGTATTTACATTTATCAGAGCCTTGGCCTCCTCCTGGGTCCTACCAGGATGCAAGACTGGAAATAACCCAGTTGAAACAAAAAAATCTGCTCTTTCTCTGAGGACTGGTGAGGACATGCTGAGATCTCATCAAATTCCACTGATCTGCTCCAAGTTCAGCGTGTGCTGAGCTCTTTTGCTGCAGCAATGGCAGAAATCCACCACTTCAGGAGAAAAAAATAAATAAATGTAATCCATGACTTCAGGATAAAAAAACATAAATCAAATCCACCACTTCAGGATAAAAAAATAAACAAATAGAGGACCAAGCAGCTAAAGTGGAAATGATAAAAAAATTTCCTTAGAAAGGAGTGCAGCCATGATACTGAAGTGCAGGGCTGGGTGATTGTGACTCAATAATATGATGGAGATTGAGTTAATTCCCACTCCAGGCCACAGCAGCCCTGTGTTCCCACCCACCTGACACCAACAGAATTCCCAGAAAACAATCAGGATTTCCCTGATTTGAGGAGTTTTTCATTGCTGTGTGTTAGGAGAAGGTTACACTGCTAATTCTAGAAATCTGATGGTGCTCATGGCATCCCGTCCATTCACCTTCACACAAATGGTGATTTTTTTAATCTGTTTTCATGGGAGTCATTCGTGACCCAGGGAAAACAGGTGCCAAGAAGGATGCAGGGTTTCATCTGTACTTTTCATTTTTTATTTACAAGTTTTGGAGACTTGTACAATGGTTAAATGATCAATATATTTATTCAGCAAAGTCCTGTGTTCATTATCAGTTGATTATCAGCTAGAAAGACAGAAAATAAGACCAAATTTCCAGAAGTGAGCACCTCCATTCATAAATAAACTGTGGAACTGCTGAAGACCATGAAAATCCTCGACATTTACAAATTAAAGCCCTTGGTGTTTAAACACTGGCACCCCTTTGTGATGTCAAATGGGAAGGCCAAGATCCACAAACAGAATGCAAAAATGATATTTATCACAAGGAGTGGGAGATGAGGAAAAGGGGACAGCAAGAAAAAAATGCAACCCAAGGAAAGGAAATGAAAGAATATATATTTGTGCTGCATTAATAAAAGACTTCAGGGAAAGAAAAGAAATCCATCCTAAAAAAGAGGAGGCGACTGGCACAGTGAATAGGATTAGATAAAAAGCTTAAAAAGATAATAAAAATAGTTTATTTGAGAAGTAGAAAAGCATGAGAAAGGGGACAAAAGGAAAAAGAATTCACATTTTTAGCACAATGGACAATGGGAAAACTATTCTGAGCTCAGCTCTACATAATTACATCTTGTTACCTTCTATACAGCAGAAAAAATATTTTGGGTCATTGAGTATGAATTTACAGAAAAACGGATGTTTCAGAAGTTTGGAGATTTAAATATTTGAAAATATTTCTGTATGTAAAGCACACCAACTTGACATGGCTGTAAGCATTCAATGTACAAGAATAGAAAACAAATCCACTCAACTGCAGCTGAAAGGAAAGCCATTCACCCAAAGTGTGTCACAGAGGAGTGGAGAAGTGATCCCTCAGGATAAATTCACAGGCAGACAGGCACAAAAGGGTGCAAAATTATAACTGAGGGTATTCCTGTGTAAAAAAAAAAAAACCAAACAAAAACATTGTGTGTGCTACCAGGCCCTTCCATAACCAGCAGAGTCCCACTATTTCAGGAAAACAAAGAAAATGCACATTTTAAAGAAATGTTGTGTTCTGCAATGATCTGCAACCTCCCCTTCATTAGAAATAGGAAGGTGCCATAGGAAAAAATAACAATCCTAAAATAATGTTGTGTTCAGAGACAGTCTTTGGGGTGGAAATACGATGCAGCGATTTCAGCCTGCAACTGGAAAATCTGCTTTCAGTGAACTGCTGCAACCAATATCTGCAACAGGATGGCAAAGAAATCATCACCCTCTGCCTTTGCTGGGCATAAGAAAGCAAAGAAAGAAAGGGACACCACGGGGGTTTCAAACAGAAACTTTTTGAGGGCTGTTGGTGATTGCAAAATACCCTGACAGGGTCAGGAAATGTCACATAAAGAACGGGGCACAAGAATGGAGAACAGAACACCAGAGTGTCTGGGAAGAGACACAGGAATATTCCCAAATTCTGTCTCTGGGAAGAGCCAGAGGAATATTCCCAAATTCTGTCTCTGGGAAGAGCCAGAGGAATATTCCCAAATTCTCTCTCTGGGAAGAGCCAGAGGAACATTCCCAAATTCTCTCTCTGGGAAGAGCCAGAGGAACATTCCCAAATTCTCTCTCTGGGAAGAGCCACAGGAATATTCCCAAATTTGGAGCTGGTCCATCCACACAACAAAGTCCTGATATTAATTAACAAATTATCCTGCTACAAAAGAAACCATTCATGTTTACATTACAACACCATATAATATATATGGCAGAAGTTGTTAAGCAGGGGAGAAGCAGCCCCAGTGCACAAATAAGCAGCTCTCAGCTGTCTTTCACTTTTGTGTTAATTTATAAAGCACACAACAGCAATTTGGGTTTTGCTGCTATTAATCCCCCTTATTATCAGGGGGATTTTAATCGTGTTTATTCAGAATTTATGATCAAAATTTATAGGACAGCAGCGTCAGGGGAAAGGGGAAATTTAGGACTAATTGTTGGCAATTGGTAAATTGCACCATCAGCAAAAGTTGGCGGATAACTGATTCCCAATACACACATCTCAGCAATTTTTCCTTTAAAGGGAAAAGAGGAGAAACACTGCAAGCTTATTGTGCTTACAGAAAAAAAGAAAGTGAATTAAAAGGGAAGAGTTTGTTGAAGGCTTCATAGTTTAAAAATCATGGCAGTGACTTGCTGGATTTTCCCTGCCTGAAAGTGAGAAACCCCACCAGGGATGAGTGAACACTGCCAGGGAAATACTGACAGAGGTAAGAATCAGTTCTGTGCATAAAAACAAGATTTGAAACAAGTTCCCATCCCCCCCCACATTTTTACACTACCCCATACCTTGGCCTGTATTCATTTTAGTAATTGTGTTGCACATCCATTTTCCAAGAGGGACAAAACAGTCCCCGAAGAGTGGAGAAGAGTAAATGGAATTGTTCTCCATTTATTTCTGTGTAGTTGTTCCCAGACAAAGAAACTGAAAGTGTCAGGGACATAATAATGACAGCATTTATCCAATTTTTTCACATGTTATGTGCAGCTTCAGAACTCCTAAAAGCCTTGTGTTCTAATAGGATGAATTATATTCCTTATAAAAGTGCTGCACAGGGAAGTTGCAGCTGCCTCCCTTTTTTTAAGATTTGTTATAACACTTTTCTGCAGAGCTTTGGCTTCCAGCTCCCAGGGAAGCCTCTACTTTGCTCAATTCTCAAAATCCCATTTAAGAAAAAAACAGATTTGAAAGTTTATACATTGGATGAGGTGAAGGGCTCTGACCCAGTTTATGTTTGGGTCAACATGAAGGTGTCAACAAAATGATAGAGGAACTGGAGTGAAGGCCAATCCCAGTGGGTGCTGTCCCACTGCCACTGCTCCATTCCTGATCCTGGAATATCCCACTGATGTCAGTTATGAAAGAAATCTTGGGGCTATCCTAACAATCCACACACAGGGCAAGCTAACTCAGAAGAAAGAAGCCTCTCAGTACGAATTTATTCACCTTTTAATTTTTTTTAATTTTTTTTTTTAGTTAGGCCAAGCAGAGATTTGGAAAAAGACCTGGAATTTGTTAAAAGGATCATTGCAAAGGGCTCCCCAGTACCTGCAGGATTGCTGTGGGTGATGGTGCAGAGTTAAATGAATCTGCTGCAATCTCTGATCTGCCTTACAAACTGCTGCTCCTCAGCCTTCCAGCTGCACTGGGAAATGCCAGCATCTTCATTCGGGCTATCACAGCCTGGAGAGGTTTCCTTTTTAAGTAAAAAAGACAAAGTACGGTATGGAAATGCGCCTCAACCTTTTATTCATATGGCAGAATCCCGTGGGAGCAACCACAATCTCCTGCAATGCTTTCTCCTCTCCTCAGAATGGAAAACCTCACACAATTTTTGTTGTAGAAAGGATAAAAAGACCAAGTGAAGCTGCAGGAACATTCTGTTTAAGCAATTGCGAGATCATCTTCCCCTAAAATTGAGAAAAAGGGGCTCATGGTGAGGAAAAGCTGTTTAGAGCAAACGCTGCCCACACCAAGTCTGGTCTGTGTGAAATAATGTCACTGTGACCTCTGTGCAGAATTAAAAGTCATTGAAAGATGATAGAAATTGTGCATGTGCTTTCAGAAGTTTATGATGGGTGTTTCAGACAATGCTGGGAGTGAAGAGGACAATTCATTGTCCAGGGATGAAAACAAACAGCATTAAAGCTCAGGTTCTGCACGAGAAAGGGGACAGAAAAGCCTCTTTATCACTTTTGAGCTATGGGACAGCCTGTGCCAGACTGGGAATAAAAATAGGAACATGGAAGGAAGAATAATACCATGCTGGACAAAAGAAGAGAAATTTAAGTCGAAAACCTGTATCAGTCAATCTTAGACTGACAGACATCGTGTCACCATGCTCCCAAGTCAAGAACATCCAAAAAAGGACTTCATTGTTTTGATTTTTCTTGTGTTTCACAACTGTTTGCTCCTTTGGTCACTGAAAGTTTCATTCTAATTTTAAATAGCATCGTTGTTTTCTCTGGGTTTGTCCAGAAACACAAGAGTTACCAGACAGCTACAAAGGCACAAATTTCTGAGAGAAGCAGAACAAATAAAGCAGAAATGGAAACAACTACAGATACCAAACACAATTGAACTGCAAGCTTTCAGAGCTGTAACTTCTGCTTTTCCTTCAGAGGGAGGTAGAAAAGGGGCTGGCACTATTACTGTGAGCAGACTGGGAGAAATCAGGAACTCCCAAAGCTTAGGGTGACAGGCAGAATTTGGATTGGATTTTGCTTTTGTAATGTCACTGGTTGTAATCCCATTGACTGGTTGGAGGGGAGTGTTAAATATAGAAAATAAAATCAATTCCCACCAGGCTTTTATGAACATGTGGCAGAGTCTTGGATTTTGACAGAGATGATGTTTAGGTAAAAGAAAAAAAAAAATGTGCCTTTTAGACTTAAGTTGTCAAAATTCAGAGGGGTTTAAATTTTATTTCATGGCTTGGGCTGGGTAATGCGATCTCAGCCTGCCAAGTGTTCTCTTGATCTCAGCATAAGAATCCAGCTCAGAAAGCTCCCCAAGGAGTGACATCCTGCTCTGTTTGCTGGGTGGAAAGGGCCTGAATCAGCCCAGAGAAATTCTCAAAGCATGAAGACGGCTGAGAAGGAAAAAAATTACAGTGAATTAACTTTTCTCCTGCTCTTTGCACTAAAACAATGCAGAAAAACCTACACAAATGTGTGAATTGGGATAATTAAAGTTCTCCTTCCAGTGTATTCACTGAATGACCATGGCCATTTTAACAGGTGGAGTTAAAAAAGTGAATCCCCCTTTGCAGATAACACTCTCTGGCCTGCAAACATATCAGAGGCTGAATATATTCATAATAAAGATAAAATATTTGACTGAATGACTACACCAAGGCTTTCCCCTGCCTCAGCAACACAGCTGGCCAATACATTCAGGCTTTAAACTGCGGGAAGGTGAAGGTTTTTCAGTTGTTAATTTATGTAACTTTAATGTTTCAAACTCCACCTCTTTAAGAAGAATGTGTGCTACACCAAACAGATTCATAGAAATGACCACTGTGAAATAAAAGTCACCCTTTCCTCCTTTCTCTGGTCAGCAGATAGACCCTACAGATAATTATAGAATCATAGAGGGTGGAAAAGACCTTGATGACCCTGAAGTCCAACCACCAACCCATCCCCATGACATTAAACCATATCCACGTGCTTTTTGAACATTTCCAGGGAGGGTGAACTCCACCATTTCCCTGTGCAGCTTGTTCCAGTGCTTCACAACCCTTTCCATGATTTTTTTTTTTTCCTGATATCAAACCCTAACCTACCATGACACAACTTCAGACCATTTCTTCTCCTTGGGAGCACGATTAGTGGGCAAGATTTTTTAATCTCAGAGTTCAACGCCACACACACACACGGGGGAAGATGGAAACAGCAAAAAGGGCTCCCCAATGGCTGCTCCACATCCCAAAAGGAGAAGGGAGCTGGGCAGACACTTTATAGGGTTGCTGCCAGCCTGGTTATCCCTGGACACAGCACCCTGAGAGGGGTGGTCCTGTGGGGTGATGCCCCAAATTCCACCTTTGCTCCTTTAGGAACACCTGGAGTGCCTGGGAATATTCTGCCTGAAATAAACATCTCAAAAGCAAAACATGAGCTACAAAAACACCTTTTCCCCCTCGGATCCTGTGTCTAAATGATGATCCTGAAGTCTCAGAGGGATCCTGATTTTCCAGGGTGATCTTTCATGGGTTTCCTGGAGTTGGGGGCAGGGTGAAATCCCAGCTGAGCTCTAAAATGTCAGATGGCTGAACAGACTCACAGGCTGAGAATTCTTAAATAAGAACTGAAAGGCACGGGGTTATCTACCCTCAGAAGAGAAAGAAATGATGTTTCCTTTCTCTCTGAAGCGTTCAGACATTTGTGCTCTGGAACAAGTCACCTTAATAGATTTAATTATGGTTTTCTGTGCCACGTGTACCCATATCTGCTGCTCAGCAGAGGAAGATATTTTCCTGGGGAGTGAGCTGTGCTGATAGCAGCGTTCAGTGGGATTTGCTGCAACATCCCAGGCATCTTTAATATTAATACTGGATAGTCAAGGGCCTTTATTTTTCCTAAAGCACCCAAAAATTGTACTTGTAGAATCAAGTTCAGGCACAATTCTGCCCCTTGCATCCTCATTATCTCTGACACTGAGAGCAGTGGATGTTCATATTTTAAAACACAGAGTGAATTATTGTTGGTTTGGCTTATCTTGGTGAATTTGCATAACAATACTAATTTGTCCCGAGCTGTTTGTCATTTCTAATTAAACTGTGGCCTGCCATGAGATGGCAGCATGATCCCAGCTACCTCCACAGGAAGGTGAGCGTGGCACGGAGGAGAGAGCATCTGGCAGATAAAGAACAGTCCCCTTGTGTCTCATCTGCCGGGGAAAGGCAAACCCACTTTGCATCAGAAGGGTCTAAAATGTGAGATAATGCCAACAGACTGAGGATGGAGTATTTACAGAACAGGGCAGCCTCGCTGCTTTGACCAGGAAGACACTTCAGTCAATATTGTTATTGCAGAGCTTAATCCAAATGTCACAGGAGCCTCCTGAGAGGGAAAGAGCTGAGCTGAGCTGGGCAGGGATGGCCAATGCAAAACTCCAGACCTGCTCTGTGCCTCCCTGGAGGGGACAGACACAACGGTTCTCGTGCTCCTCATCATTTCAAAAATCAAAATGAACAAAGCTGGGACACGCTCACGTGCAAGGAATGATTTTCTGGAGTCTTCCTGATTTGAAGAATGATTTTCTTCTCTCGCAGCTGTGTTGAAGAGCAGCAGCTCAGCTCTGGCAGTGCTGTTTGCCAGCTGCTCCTGTACACTCAGCCCTGCAGGCACCTGCCTGGGGCACTTTTGGGGGATTTTGGTTTTATCCCCTCGAATGGGAGTCTGGAGAGAGGAAAATCAGAGGTCAGAGAGACTCAGGACCTGTCCCCAGGGCTCCATGTCCCCACAGCCCGGCCACCTGAAGAGATGAAGAAGAAAATTAATAATTTGGTGATACCCTCTGATTTTAACGAACATACAATGCAGAAACTTCCCCCATCCCAACTGCTGTAAACAGAAAATAAGAAATCATTTCTATTCCCTATCAAACTACAGAGACAGCAGCAGGAAGATGACAATGCCACCTGGAGATGGCACTGGGCATGACCAAGTACCTGGAGGGACCAAAGCAAAGAGAAAGGTTGGGCAGAGAGCTGAGGGAGCAAAATGAGGGAACAAAACACTCCCTGACACCTGAGGCAAGGAGAACCAAATCCCTGCCTGGGGGAGGGGGTAAAGCTGCTCCTCCTTTTATCTGCCCCAGAAACATTTCCTGTCTGAGAGCAGCTCAGTGAGATGGGCAGATTGGGGAGGGACAAACAGAGCCAACATCAGCATCCCCTGGACACATGGGAATTCCTGCACTGACAGAACATTCCTGTTTTCATTAATTATTGCAGCGAGAACCTTATTCAGCAAGGCTTTGGAATAGATGTGAGAGCTACAGATGGAGGATAACGATGGATAATAATCATCAGAGAATTATGGGATGGCTTGGGCTGGAAAGATCTTAAAACTCAGCCATGGCAAGGACCCCTTCCACCATCCCAGGGTGCTCCAAATCCTGTCCATCCCAACCTTGGACATTTCCAGGGATCCAGGGGAAGCCACAGCTTCTCTGGGCACCCTGTGCCAGGGCCTCCCCACCCTCACAGAGAACAATCCCTTCCCAATATCCCATCTGAACCAACCCTCAGTTTAAAGCCATATAAACACAATATATATTTTTCATCTGCTGCTTGCCAAGTTGGAAAAAAGTGTCTCTGTAAAATAGATATTAAAGCATTAACTTTGGGGTGGGCCAAGGAACGTGTTCAGTGTTTTATGCAAAGCACAAAGCCCAACAATCGATAAGAAGCATTAAAGTGTAATTATGGTACTTTATATTACAATCCCATAATTGTCTCAGTAATTTTCCCCGAGTAACTTAAACGTGCCTTTTTAGATATTCAAGCAGTGAAACTCCAGATATCATCATCCAAGATAATAGCCTTGGATCGATAACCAAACAAGAGGGGAAAAAAAAATCCCCCAATAAACCCAGAAGCCAGAAAAGTCTCTTTTCTCAGTGTTCCTTTGAGTGTGACAAGCACAGACAATTGCTTCAGCCCCACTCTGTAACTACAAACCACCTCACAGAACTTACTTAAATCAAATTGTCTGCCAGGAAAAAAAACAAACCAAAAATCCAAATTACATTCTTAAGCCAAAGAGATCTCCCAGCCTGAGCTCCTCCAGCACCCAGACCATTCTGAGCCATTTTTCACACCAATAACTTGAGTTGCAGAGAAGGAAAATAGGCATAGGTGATTGATTTTCCAGCCTATGATAGCATCAAATTTTTATTCACTGGAGAGCATCGTGTATGCAATTTTACTGTTGTACCAGGGAATGTCTGATTTTGTTTAGATAAATCAATATTTCCTGCAAAATAAAATTTAAAAGAAAAAAAACACCCTAAACACACAAAAACCCCCAAACCCCAAAAGTTTGAAGGTGTCTGAAGAATGACAGAGCTCAGAAGGACAGACTGACATCTTCGTAGCTGAGCTTTGCTAAAAAAACACACCCTAAACACACAAAACCCCCCAAACCCCAAAAATCTGAAGGTGTATGAGGAATGACAGAGTTCAGCAGAAGGACAGAGTGACTTTTGTGCCATTTTTGTGGCTGAGCTCTTACAGAGAGCACCACAAACTCGAGTTTCCGCCTTCCAATCTCCAACTTGGCTAACACCTTCATTCCCTTCTCTTTATTTTGTGATTAACGCATGCAGAACTAACACACAGGCAACTTTTTGATGATTGCCATGGATTATTTTTCTTTTTCCCCAGCCTTTTTCCCGGTGCTGTGCCGCTGAAGCTTCACTAACACAAAATCCATCCTGCCACGAGGGGATAATTGGCTCAGATTGCTGTGCTCGATGATGCTCTGGGTTATTACACTGCCATGGCACCTGCTCCTTCTGAGCTGAGCTCAGGATCATTTCAAACATCTCTTTAGCAACTTTTGCAGCCAGGATGTCATCTCTGGCTTTTATTTTTTTTCCCCTAAATATTCAGAAAATGACACGTTCTCAGGTAACCATGAAACAAGCAAACTCTCCATGTTTAGAAGTGGAGCCTAATTTAATTTTGGGAGGAAAGGCGGGGTTCAGCGAGGGAAGGAAAGCCATAAAAATTTCCAGAATGCTTAAAATTTACTGAGCTGAGTACTGGGGCCTGGTCTTAAAACCTCATAGAGCTCCCATCACTTCACAGGTGCCTGTTCCTGTTTTACTCACTCTTGTATTTAATGAAATTCTATTAAATACAACCTCTAATTATTTTTAGCTTATTTTATTTTCTCCCTGCAAGTTACAATCATAGAAAACATAAGAATTTCAAGTCGCACTGAATTTAGGGGACAGAAGAGTCTTTCTCTAAAAAATCCCACCACCAAACAGCAAAATGCACAATTGCACAGAACTGAAAAATAATATTTTCTAATGAGTAGCAAGTTTTCCCCATAATAAAATACTTTCAGGGTTAAAAAACTATATTCGTAAACTCAAACTTCACAAAGATAAGGAGTGAGTCCTCCACTGAAATATCAATCTTTTTTTTTGTCTCAAAGTGGCCATTTTACTGAAGAGCAGTTCACCATTTCAAAATTATGTATCACTCAATAAAACCATGCATTTATTAATTCATAATGCCCTGAAAATACTCTGAAACCAATTTTTTTCACTTGCCAACCAGAAAAATCTATAATTGCTAAAGCCTCTGCAGGAAATTTAAAGAAGGTATGAAAACCTTGTACAGCCACAATAAAAAAACTGAACAGAATTTGGGCACTTGTGAGGCAGCTCTGCAAACTGGGGACTGTGAACAGGAATCATCTTCCATTTTTAAGACAAATCAAGAAAATTTGGATGCTTTAGTTACAGTGGTCCGCAGATTTTGGCACTGACTTGCAGCATATTAAATAATCTCCCATTATTGACTTCCAAATCATCATTTCTTAGAATAAATTATGCTTCTGTACCCGTTGAGCCTGCACCAGTTTATTAACTGCGTCTTTCTAGCACTATGAGAATATGAGGCTGTCAAAGTCTGTTTATTTAGAGCAGAAAACTCTCACTGCAACATCTCCAACAATAACCATCGATTCCATGTGCTCAAAAGGTGAAATTGTGCTTCAACAATTCACAGATTTTAAGGCAAGTGGGTTTTTAGAGCATTTTTTTCTTCATTTCAGTCATTGAATTGTTTTACATTCTCATGAGGATATTCAGTGTTGGCAAAAACCAAGTCAGCAGTGGCTCCTTTTTCTACAGGGACAAGGAAGAGGTGGCAGCAAATTCTTGCAGTGGGCAACAAATGCTGATTCCCTTCTGCAGGGACTCCTTTCCAGCAGGGCAGGGATGGAATATTTGCATTTTCAAAATTTCAGGTTGTTCCCACTCCTCTGACCTGCCAGGCCCAAGCAGCCCCACCAAACTGGTAAAATAAATGGAAGTGGAGGGCAAATATAATCAAGAGCAAATAATTTGGAGCTTCAAAGTAATCAAGAAATAATTTCCAGTTTATTCCTTACACAAAAAAACAGAATCTCAGATTAAACTCCATCATTGGTGTTCTGCTAAATGATCATTCCATAAGATTCTCTGTTACCACGTCTAGATGGGGAAAAGTCTTCACAATTATATTTCTCATTGTTATTCAATAAATGTTCTCCATTCAGCCAGCTAAGGGGAATGAAACAAAAAACTCAAAAACAAAATGAAAAAACCCCACCAGAAAAACCCAACCAAAAAAAAAAAAACCGGAACCCCCAAAAATAAACCCTCACAAATAACAAATGAAAGCCAAACAAAATATAAAAAAACTCCTCCAAAAACAAAAGCTCAAACCAACAACAACCAGCCAAAAAAATCCCCAAACAACAACAAACGCACAAAAATACAAAAAAAAAAAAAAATCCCAAACAAAACAAAACAAACAACAACAAAACCAACAGCAAATATTTACTCTGTTAATCCTTCACATGAACAAATCCTGGGGTTTACAGACATATCCTGTCCCTGAACTGGTGCTGCTCCCTTCAAGGACAGGGCTCAGGGAAAGGCAGAAACCTTCCAAGGAGCAGAGTACACCTAAAGCCAAATGAATAAACCAAATTAAATTTAAATTTAATTTAAAAATTAACAGATTTAAAAATAAAACAGTCTCAACACTGTTTAATGCCTCTGGAGCACAACTGGTGGGGATGGAGCCACAAGGGTTTAACTGGAGAGGGTTATTTCAGCACGCTCAGACACGAACATAAAAATATGTATTAACAACAAGCTGCTGATCAATACTTTTGCTGAAATCTTGATTTAGTTTGTGATACTTTTGCAGGCATGGCAGCCCAAATTGATTCAGTGCAGTATTAATGGGTTAAGCACCAGGTGAAGCAAAGGAATAATGTCTGAGGCAGTGCCACAAGCTTCTGGTGAGCAGGTGACAAATGTTCCTGTTCCCTCCCCTGACGTGTGACATATGGAGCCATCCCTGACAATTAGCCTGAAGTTAGAGCAGCCTCACGTTATTGACATGCAAGAATAACTTCAGAGGAGCTCTCTGAGCTGATGGAAACAGGAGGAACTTTTTGCACCCTGAGCAAGAGTTACCCTTGTGTGGATGGACAGAGGTGGTGGGAAATCCCGACTGCACCAGCATCCTTCACTGGAAAACACTAAAAACTTCTGCATCCAGGAGCAATCATCAAATAGAAATTTCCTTTTCTCTCCTGGAAGGCAGCAAATGCAAAATCTTACCACCAGGGTTAGGGTTCTTAAAGCAAATATGGCTTTGACCTTAAAGATTCCTTTCGGGAAATTAAACTTATTGAAGTAGCCTGGTGAAGAGCAAAACAAAGGTAACCTTTGCCAAGACACAGTAATTCCTCAGTGTCTTATTTCTGTTGGGACACAGGGATCCCTGTTCACTCTCATTGTGCCACAGATAACCAGTGGAACTCTCACCAGTTCCAGCTTTGGGCCACGGGCTGCAGCCTGCATCATGGCAATGAAGAAGCTGTTTCCAAAATCAAGGGCAGCCTTAAAAACTTGACCTACACCCAGAGTCCTTCAAAATAATCATGGGTTTGCTGTAAGAGGTAGTACTAACAAGGGAAGTTAATAATTTTTTACTTCATTAAAGCACTGTCCTGTACCTGCACATCACAGGGATGCCCAGCCTGGCAGGGGTGGGGTCAAAGGGGCAAATCCACCAGAGCTAAAGAAACATTTCCTCACTGGTAGAACCTCAGTTTCTGTCCAAGTCTGGTATTTTGCCTTTTTTTCATCTCTTCTCCCGTTTCCCCTCTTTTTATGCTGACATAGAAAGCACAATGACAGTCGTAGGGATCAGTTTAATCAGAATAATACCCTCACCAACAGAACACACAATTTCTGTCTCTGGACCCAACTGCACAACCAAAAACTCCTTTTCTGCAGTTTCCCCTGCAGAATCTGCAATTTGCAATTGCAATAATGCAATTACCCCAGAAGTGCTGCCAACTTTTCCTTTGAGAAAGGTACAGATCCTCTCCTACTGACATTTTTACATAGCATGGGCTTTACAAGTGTCAAAATAAAATCTCCTAAACTTCTTTTGCTCCTCAGCCTTCTGTAATAAAGCCACAGGACTGTGGTCAGCAGAATGAAATTATACTTTTTTATATTGCCAAAGACTTGGATAATCACATAACTGCTCGTCGAACACTATTTTTTTCTATTTTTAATTCAAGCAGAAGTTTGTAAATCCTGTTACAGCTCTTTGTTCCCAAGCTTAGGAACACAAGCCAAAAACACCTCAGTTAATAAAACAGACATTGGCAAGAGCCAGCTATGATATAAAAACAAGAGAATGATTTTCTTCTCTCACACCAAAACAAAAATGATCAAAAATCAAAATGATGGTGAACCAACAACAAAGCTGGGACACGCTCATGTGCAATCAATGATTTTCTGGAGTCTTCCTGATTTGAAGAATGATTTTCTTCTCTCGCAGCTGCGTTGAAGAGCAGCAGCTCAGCTCTGGCAGTGCTGTTTGGCAGCTGCTCCTGCACACTCAGCCCTGCAGGCACCTGCCTGGGGCACTTTTGGGGGATTTTGGTTTTATCCCCTCGAGGGTTCTGGAGAGAGGAAAATCAGTGGTCAGAGAGACTCAGGACCTGTCCCCAGGGCTCCATGTCCCTACAGCCTGACCACATGAAGAAATAAAGAATAAAAATTATAATTTTAAACAGAGCTCTGTGTATTTATCTGGTTATTAAGCAGAGCTGTTCCATTCTCCACTTGTGGATTTCAATGGTTAATGTGATTTATTCTGCACCATTTCAAGAGTGGACTTGGGAGTTTTCAAACAGAAGAGATGCAATTCTACTCTGACCCTTTCCCTCTGGTTGTGTGCTGGTGGAAAAGCAATTCCACGCAGGTCTTGACAAATTTGTTGCTTAATCCATCATAAAATTATGCATATGCTATCAATAATCCTATCAAAAGCAGCTGCTCAGTATTTCATTCTGATTTAGTCTTCAGTTTTTGGATATGGCCATATTTCCAACCAGCTTATGGAAAAGCTATCTTTTAGAAAAGCAACAGTTGTGACAAATTGATTTTTTTCAAATATTTTTACTGCTTTACTATTTTTCAGAGAATTGAAATTCCTTTCCTCATTGACCAGTAGACAAAAACTCTTTTTTCATTTACCTGAGGGGTTTTCAGGACCAACAGGCAAAATTTCCCATCAGCTCTGTTGCTAATTACAACCGGCTACAAGAAGGTTCTCAGACTGAAGGTTGGTGACTTCACAATTCTAAAATAAATTTTCAGCTGAGGACAATTAACAAACTCAGTAGACCAGGAAAAAAAAAAAAAAAAGCCCAGGCCTGGTCTGTTCAAAAATGATAAGAACAAAAACTCACCAATCGCAGAAACCAATTCAGCTGCATCCATTGTTTGACAGCTCAATCATTATGTGGGCCATGAAATACGTTCACTCATCATCTTGTTTATAATTTTGTTGCCTAAATATCAGGCTCACCTGAAACAGAGGCCAGACAAATTTAAGAGAATGAGAATTGACAACTTTAATCCAGGCCTAACAGGCCCCCTGGTACATTAGGACAGACAAGGCCTGAGGCTACACCCAAAAATGGACCCCGAGTCACGAGATCTTCATCTTTTATAAGTTCTGCCTTATTAAAAAATTGGGCCTCAATTCTCCAATGACACCTTCAGGTGATGATGTCACCCACCCCAAACTTGCTCCCCACAATTCTCTGTTGTTTCCATATTTTGGGGCTCTGAGGCAGTGAAGTGTCCTTGGATTCAGCTCAGAGAGGAATTGTTTTGTCTAAAGATGGGAGAACAGCAGCTTTAGTGCTGTGCTGGAGAAGTACAAGAATACAGATGCGTGAAAACATAGAAACTAAAAATCCTAAGGCATGATTTCCCCCCTGTCTGGAAATGAGCTGTGCACTGGGATGAGGTTCTGGAAGGGTTGGACATGTGAGGAGTGAGCACTGGAGAGCACAGGGTGGAAAATCAGATCTGAGCACCCACAGATCCCATGGGGTGCAGGGGAGGGTGAGGATGGAGGTTCAGGGTTCCAGCATGGATCAATCTCCACGAGGAACAAGGACCACAAGGATTGAGGTTTCAGAGCTCAGTAATGAAGCGATAATCATCAAGGCAGATTAACGATTGTCTGAGAGAGTTCAGCTCCTTGGGCCATTAACCCTCGTGTGGTTATTAATTTTGCAAAAGACATCCCGTACTGCTGAGGTCATTACTGCTGTTATTAGCTAATGGAAGATGAAGAAGCTGAAGTTTCCCTGGCTCCTGCATTCAGATATTCACACCCCCACCCTGGTTCTGCCCCATTAAATTGGTCATTCCAGAAGTAAACGGGGTGGTCAGAGCGCCCATGAGCTGGGCAAATGATCATGGACTGAGCTCTGCTCTGCCAGAAAGGCTCTTCCTGCTGTCCCAAGCTAGGATTCAGTGGAGCAGAGGGAAAAATGAATAAAATCAGCTTTTTTAATTTCCTCCAGTACCCAACCTTCAGCCTGTTCCATCACAGAGTTGGGCTTTGAAGGCAGCTGAAGGGATTTGAGGTGGAGCTGCCTTGTGGTGCCCACCTGGTCTTAAAATCTCATAGAGCTCCCATCACTTCACTGCCTCCCATTCCTGTTTTAATCACTCTTATTTTTGCTATTCAAGTTCTATTAAAAATACTTATTTTCTTTCCTCCCTGCAAGTTACAATCATAGAAAGCATAAGAGTTTCAACTTGCACTGAACTGAGAGGAAGGAAGAGACTTTCCCTAACAAATCCCATCACCAAATTGTAAAATGCACAATTGTATTTCCAATATGATTTACAACAGCCACAGCCACACTGCTACTGGCAACTGGCCACCAAAAAACCTGGCAGGAAAGACCAGTGCAAGGGCTGATTCTGTCGCCTAAAATGAAAAAAAAAATTAAAAAACAGCAAAACTTGCAACAGTTTTAAAGCAGTAAGATGAAAAGCAGGTTTTTGGTAGAAGCTTCTATGTGCTCCCACTGTTATGGACACATCGAGCATTGCATTTCTACACTTTTTATAACTTAAAAAATTTAGCATCTCTAACAAATATTGTTCAATTAGAGGAGCAGTTGGGTGGGTAATTTCCACCAAGGTTCTGCCCCATTGGAGCCCCCAGCCCCATCCTTTTAGCCCTACATTTTATCATGTCTGTGGTGTATGGTGCAAAACAAAGTGTCCTTGCCAGACTAAAAGGCAAGACTAAACAGAGCATTAAAAATGTATTAGAAGGGTCAGCTTATTGTTCTAAAATGTAGGGGGGAAAAGTAGGAAAAGTACTAGAAGCTGCAGCCATGTAATAGCAGTTTCCAAGGCTACAAATTTATGAAAAATGGAGAGAAAGCAAAAATTTTTGGGCAACAATTCTCTAAGACATCATTAATCTGTAAACTCTTCCATGTTTTGGGGCTTTTTTTAAATAGAATTTGAAAGAACCAGCAGTTTGTTGTTCTTTTTCTTTTCAATGTGACCTTAAATATGTGCTTCACGTACAGACCATAATAACAAATATATTACATGTGGGCTCTTTTGCAAGTTAACAACACACACAAAAAAAAGATTATGAGCCTCCCAGACTGTATGTACAACTATGAATTAAACAACATTAATATTTAATATGAATGCACCAGTGCTCTCCCCAGGCCTGGGAGGTGATGAACTGCTCCAAATGGCAGCGAGGACAAAGCTGTGGAGGGATGAAGGATGAAGGAATGGGAGATTTGGGGACAGAACCAGCAGTGCTGATGATTCCTTGTGGGGTGAAGGGGGGAGAGAGGCACAGCAGGGATGGGGGGATCCCCATGGGGTGCCCCAAATGCTTTTCTTCATGGAGCCATGGAGGGCTGTGCTTTTGTATTCATCCCCAAATTTCTGCAGGGCACGGGATGACAGGCTGGGACAGCAGGTATTGAGGGAAGGAAGATAACTCTGTGATCCTGGGAGCTCAGGGCTCTCAGAGAGGCTGTGGCACAGAATTCCAGATGAGGGAGATGGGAACAGGCAGGAGGAAATGCTGTCAATGTCGTGTTTTGTGCCAGGCTCACTGGTGATCCTCTTCCAGCCTTGCCCACAAAACCTTGACCTCTGTTCTCAGTAAATCTTTGCCTTGTTTGCCATTAGCAAAAAATTTTAGGCCACAAAAATTTTAGGCAACATCATTAATCAGTCAGTGAATTGTCCATGCCCTTCCACCTCCATGCCTCCCATTTTAGGATGTTCCAAAAATCTGTAGCACAAATTTTTAAACTCTTCTGCTCTCGGTAAATCTTTGCCTTGTTTGCCATTAAAGCTGCCTAATGACAACGTGAATTGGGGCAAAAATGGGGAAGTTTAGCAGAGTCTGGCTTTGGAGACAGGGAATAACAGCAGTGCAGAGGTTGTGGGAAAACCTGAGGGACTCAAACCTTCAGCACATCTGGGAACCCAGGGCTGGGGTGAAAGGCAAAACCCAGAGTTCCACCTCAAAACTCCAGAAGAAGAAAAAGCATTTCCAAAAACACCTGCACATTTCATGAGAGCTGCATCATCTTGAATTTGCTTCCTCAGAGCATGAGAAATGTGAGGCTCCTGCTCGTTTTTGGAGCTCTCTGCCAAACTCCCTCCTCAGCTGGAAGGAGCCATTTGTCAACCTGGAGATTCCATTTGTGCTTTTTTGTTGTTTTTACCCTTCCTCTGCAGCATTTCCCAGCAGTTTCACTGCATCACCCCTCACACAGCACTCTCAGTGCCCCTCTACTCTCAGCATTGCTCCTGACTCTCAGACACACCATGATCCTGACGGAATTTTTGATAGATTTTGATTCTGAGGCCAAATGAAAATAAAAAAATGATAGGATTTCTCATTTTATTTCACTTCCAACATTTAGCATAGTTTTCCTCTCAGTCTTTATAGCACCATTTTGCTAAAGAACTTGCATCTGAACTCCTTTTCTGATAGGTAATTTATTAGTCTTTATAATTTCATGTATTACTTCCACTGTGCCACCTGAGGTTATAATTGAGATCAGGGTCATAATTATGCTTTCACTCTTGAATCAAAGGAAAAAAAAAGAAGTTCCTGCACTATGACAGTTCTAACTAGGGATGATTTAACTTGGGAAAATATAAGTGTCTCTTCTCAGAAATGGAGAACTAAAGGAAATTTGTAGCAGAACACTATAAAATGAAATGATTTTGCAGAAATCAAAAGTCAGAACAAGTGTGGTACCATCCTCACCTCCTTCTTCCACTTGTCAGTCCCACCCTACATCAAACACCTTATTTAATAACAATCCAAACGTAATAAGGAGCTGATTAACAAAGCACAGAGTAAAATTATCTCATCTCAATAACCCAGCACAGGCAAACAGCAAACTCATCATTGAGCAGGGCCCCCGCTCTGCCTGGCTGGTATTTATGGAATATTGGGACTGCCAGGTGCTGCTTTGCTCTGCTAAACCTTCAGCAAATTCCATTTAATACGGAAAATAAACAGAACGCATTCGTTCCCTCGACAAACGTTTGTGCTTTTCCCTCCTAAACCCAGAGGTTACAGAGGAAAAAACACAGAAGGGACAGGAGAGTTGTTTTCCAACTGGTTGGGATGGAAATTCAGCAGAACAACATCCCTGGGGACACCCAGTGACCCACCCTGGGTCCTTTTACATCAATTTAACACGAGGGTGGAAGCTGTGCCCAGTCCATTAACCACAAACATTTCCCTCTGAACAATAAACGTGGTTTTTTAATAATTATTTTTTCCTTGAACTACAATTCTGGGGCAGATGTCCATCTGGCACTGAGTGGCACAATTCCCTACTTATCCCTTTCCACGTGAGAAGCTGGGTGTCTGCGTTTGCTACGAGGGATAAAAGGGAATTCTCATGCAGGAATAAAAGGGAATTCTGCACCAGCTCCCTGCTGCTTTTACACAACTCTTACGTGAATTCCCCTCCTAATTTCATCTGGATAAAATAGATTTCATTTCCTCTTTTAAGCTCTGCTAGGTCTGTGAACATTAACACATCCCAGCAGCTTTCTCACTCCATTAATCAAGTGCTGAAATTGCGCTGGTTAATTTATGCCAATATTTACACGGTAATTATCTACAGCTCTCGCATCATAAAATTTTACCAACCATAAGAAGATTTTTTTTAAATGTATTGAACAGTTCAGGGTTTACCACTGTGACTCAGCCTTTCCTGAAGAAAGCAAAACACAGGACTGCTCCATCACCCATTTTTTGAAGCAAATTTGGTGAAATTGGTGCTTTCCCAGCCACTTGAAACAGGACAAGGGTTTCCCCACACAAACCAGTCATTAATGATCCTTTAAAAATCACTTTTTACTTTCAGTTTCTCCCAGTTTTGGGGAAGTACAAATTCACATTTCAACTCCACAATGAAGACCCCACCTGCCTCGTAAATAAATCAGAGTAGCAGCAATTGCAGAAAAACAGAGAAGAAACTGTTTGGGAAAATCACTAAATAGCAACTCACTCATCCAGGTACATTTTAATTACACAGACTTATTTACTCCCAATAAATACCACAAGAAACAGATACTTTAATGATGAATAGACCAAAATATTATCAAATTTATGTGATCAAAATGATAATTTCCTGGGACCTTAAGGGTTACCAGAGAAGGTGCACAGCTCAGATTGCACCAAGATAACATTGCTGATATTCCTATGTCATTCAAAACAAATCCTGACCACAATGCCCCAAAACTGTTTAAATAACCACCTTTTTCAAGCTGCCTGATGACATTAATATCATAAAAAACAACCTTACAACCTGAAGAGATGTAAATCAAGGCATGCTCAGCTCGCTTCTTTCCTCACATTGCTGTATCTAGATTTAGAGAATTGTTCTCTGGGGATTTTGAGGTGAAATTAATACCTCTCTCCTTCCCTGACCCACTTTTCCTGTTGGAAATCAGCCTTGCTGGAGCTTACCTCAGAGATTCCAGGCTAAAAGCTCTCCAAATCTCTGCTAAAACCACAGATACTCCTCAGCACTGAGGTTTCTCACTCCAAAAAGCCACAGCTTTATTTCCTAACATGCAGCAATTTTATCATTCCCATTGTAGTGGAGAACACGCTGGAGGGTGTCCCAGGCAGGATATTCATCTGTACATTGGTTTTTTTTCCCTCATTTGCCTCTTTCATGATGGATTTTGAGACTAATTGGTGATAAACTGAGAAGGACAGATGCCCTGAAATCAATCCATTTTCTTGAAAAAAGCATTTCCCAATATGGGCCACGTGGTCCGAATCTGTTTTGGGAATAAATTCTTCCACCCAGAACCCAAGGGTTATTCTGCAAACCAGCTCCTGATGCTCAAGCAGGGCCAAGTGGCAACTTTTCAGTTTTTGAGAGCAAAGCTCCTCCAGTTTTGGGTTTCTGTTTGGTTTTTTGTAAATTCCAAATGATTCTACCACTCCATTTGTGCATGTGATGGACTGAAAAGCCTTGGAAACCATAAAGGTGGAGAAAGATAAAGCAGCTGAGAGCCAAACATGTTTTTTTTGGTGGGACACCTCAGTCTGAAAGAGTTTCCTGTTCCTGGTTTAAGAAGGCAAAAGCACAAAGTGTAATTTTTAAAATCAATGGATGCATTTAGGGCCCAAACTCTCACCAGCAGAGTTCAGTTTTCGGAGGTAATGAATTAATTTGGGGAATGGAAATTCAAGTCCTGGGGGAGTTATCTACATGTGCAGATAAAAAGTCATTAAGAATAATGAAAAAAATAAAAATTTATCTTTGACATTATTTCCCAGAATAACAATATAGTGTTTGCTTTCTGTGACCTGAAGGTAAATTAAAATAATTCAGTTTGCTGAAGCCATGACATTTTTGGGATGGTTGTACTTTTGTTAGATTAAATTTCTAAAATATGCAGTATCCTGACATTTATCTATATCTAGATTTCACACAGAGCATTCTACTATGACTTCTAAATTAAGCAAATCCTTAATTTACTCTTTAGAATTTCCTTAATTACTAGAGTTTTAGGCAGTACCTTTAATCCCCAAACTTAAACTGACCTGGATGCATGCAAAAATCCTTTCAATATTTAAATTAATTATTTTCAGAGGAGTAAATGAAAGAAAAAAAAGGACAACATTACTTCAAGTTATTATTTTCTCTTAAAGAAGATCAAGAAGAGTAACCAAATTCAAAATTGGTTTAAAATATTATATTTCACAAGATTGAGATTGATTTTCGAATTTAGACAGAAAACCTTATTCTTGTAGGTGTTTCCAGAAGGGCTGCTGGAACCGTAACACGATTTTTGATGGTTTGATCAATACCAGTTTAAGCAGTGATAAAACTTGCTTTGCACCAAAAGTCAATTTTGCGCACAAAGGGGTGAGCTCAGGAATTTTCTGAATTTATTTTTGCTACAATAAAAGTGTTTTACTCTGCCACTTCAGGACAGATCGATTGGCAGACGTGCACCATCTGCTCCTGCGAAAATCGGGACAGAAAATATATATAAACCTACGTGGTGAGGTTTAAACAATAATCAAATGAAAGCTGCAATAAAACACGCTGAGCACTTTATAACAGGATTACTGTTCAGACAACGTATTTTACCTAAATCTGAACAGTCTCTCTGTCTCTTTTTGGATGGCTTCTCTTCCTTGCAGTGCCAGTTGAAGGTTTTCAATGCAGGATGGAATTTACACACAAAGGTTTTTCACAAGAGAGGGTGGCAACTTCTAGACAAAAACTGCAGAAACTTTCCACAATGTGAAGAGTTTCAGACACAGAGCACAATCATTTTTCCCATCATGAGGGACCTTTCCCAGCTGTGCAGACATTTCCAGGAAGAAAACTCAGGATTTGTGCCAACTGCATTCAGAGGAAACTCTTTTCCTTACTTCCACGTTTCTCTGTGAAAATTTAATTTATTTAACAGTGCAGTGCTGTTAAGGTGCAATGTTTTGTGTGGAGTTCTAGATAGGTCCTTCAGCAGTTATTAAGGTCCATTTCAGTGCTATTCTACATGACATGAACTGTTCTTGGAGCATCATAAGCCTGAGAAATTCTCCCTCCTTTCCAGGTTTCACCAGAGGACACCATCTTTTGCATTTTGGCCCCAAAACTCATCCAGGCTGGAGGCAGAGTTGCCTCAAAAGGCAGAAATTCTCAAGCATGTCACACAAGACACATTTCCATATTCCACCACGATTTAATGGGACTATTGTTTGTCAAGGGTGAACAGAATCAGGTTTGTTGCTGTTAAAAGGTTGATCTGACAGAAATCATTGCAAATATCACATTGTAAAATCTCCAAGGTGTTTGCATCACCTGGGGAAGGGCAGGTGAACAGGAATGACTTGATTTCCTCCATCCCCAAATAATTCCCATATTATCATCTGCTGGGGTTCTGCCCAGTCTATGTCTCTGTGAATTCTGTTTTAATCCCAGCAGGATGGGGTCTATGGGCAGTTTGCATTCTCTGTTCTGTTTCTTCACCAAAATAACTTGCACAAACACCTGCTGATCTTATATTTCTTCAATAATGCATTACAAAGTGATGCTTTCAAATCTTAACCACAGGCACCAGAAAATTAAACTACTTGATCTCTCTTTTTACACACCCACCAGGTTAGTTAATATATTTATTAACTTTAGAGTGGGTCAAAACCGGAAAAATCTTTGAAAGTGAGAAGGAAACCTTCCTAAACCTTGTTTGCAGCAGGAATAATATTGCAAATATTTTTTTTCTTTCCTACTCCACGCTGTTATTCTGCATTTTTCTCACTTGTCAATACATTAGCTCGAAACACACAGCTGATTCTCTCTCAGCAAGAGCAAGTTCCTCCTTCCAATAAACTCTGATTTTGATTTCTAGAGAAACAAGTTCCACACCGGGGCTCCAGTATCTTCTGAATTAGAACAGTTTTCTCTGCATTCCAGATTTAACCCAGCAGGACAACTTTTCCCATCATTTTATGG
Source organism: Malurus cyaneus samueli (assembly GCA_009741485.1). NCBI lineage: Eukaryota > Metazoa > Chordata > Aves > Passeriformes > Maluridae > Malurus > Malurus cyaneus. The sequence continues at coordinate 4,738,521 of CM019230.1, forward strand.
ACAAAATAAAGGGATGGAAGGCTGTTATGTCACCCATGAAGGCTACCTTGATCACAGAACAAAAAATGGGGCAGCCAGAAAACTACAAACAGCAAGAAATGACAATTTTACACCTCTGCAAATTTCATCTGCACATCCACATTTCAGGTGGGAGTCCTGCACTGTTTTTACAGGCAAACCCTGTCACAAATGAAGTTGGCTGCAAAAGTTTTGTAGCAGTTTTGGTTCAACACCTGGTGGAAAGAATAAAAACATCACAGAACTCCACAAACCAACAGGAAACCTCTCAGAAATAAGTTCTGAAAATTGAGGAGATTTGATGGAAAAAAGGATGTTGCCTTTCTCATCTTAGAACTAAACCAAAAATATCTGTCTCAGACTGGACAGAGAGATTTGCTTCATGCAAACCCTTAGGCAGAAAAACAACTTTGAGAGGCTGTTGGTAAAACTGTGGGTGGGGGTATTTAACCCAAATTTGAATTTTCATCACTGTGCCTTTTTGTTTCCAAAACTTGCACCAATCCAAGCTAAAATCCAGTCACAATTTCCTCCAATACAGCACTCACTACATAAGGTTTGGACCATTTCTTCACCATCTTTGCACAATTCCCAAAAACCATCACCTGCCCGTGGATGTGCCTGTGAGAAGAATAAACACAGGTACCTGAGATTGCTGCTGTGTCCCAAAAAGCACCAGGGAACACCAACCTTTGTGCTGTGCTCCTCAACCCCAATTTTCCCTACTCTGAGCCTGAATTGCTGAGGGCTGGGGTGGAAATAATGCTATAAAAACTAAATTATCCCTTTGATATAAAAAAACACAATGGTAATTTCTCTGGAAACTGGAAACACCAAAGGGAGTGAATGCTTTTTGGGAACAGTCTCCCATACAAATTTGGGGCTTAGACTGGCCCAAATTCCCAATTAAGTTTTCTTTAATCAAAAGGAATTTCAGTGGTGAATTCTCCTCCATGCCTAATTTGCAGCAATCCATAAATGTTGGACATTCCCTGAAGAAGTTGTGCTCCCACAATCCCAATCCCAGAGCTCTGCTCTGAGTGTAATCACATCCCAAAGTCAGGGAGAGGGTTCCTGCAACAGAGAGGGCAGGGAAAAGAGAACTTGTTAAATTATTAAGATAAGAGCGTCACTGTTGCTTTGTGTCCAGCCCTTTTAAAAAAAAATATCTACATTGATTTTCTAAGAAATATAATTTCTATTTCTCGCTCTGGATTTCAGCTCTCATTTTCATGCATTTGCATGAGATGTAAATCTGGCATATTTCAAATGACTGCTGCTACACAGATGATGAAAGCAAAGCATAAAATAAGTTTGAGCTTCACTTCCTAAAGTCAAAGAATTGCTGTTGTGGAGAGAAAAGGGAAAGGAAAAAGAAACCACAAAAAAAAACCTCTCTTCCTTTTATCCTGTAATATTCATAAGGAAATTGAAAGGCAGGATTGTACTCATTGATCACACTTGGAGTGCTGCTTTCAGGCATTTCAAGGCTCTTCTGCACCAGTTCATCAGGAATTTGGGGAGAGGCAGAAATGAGTGGGTTCCCTTTGGCAGCTCCATTGGGGATCTTTTGCCAGCGGGGTCCTGGGCATGGTAGGAAACTGTGAAACCCCACAGGAGGGGTTTGGATGCTGGGATTTGGGAAAACTGAGAAAATAAAAATGAGAGGTCTATTTACCTCTTAATATGGCGTTTTTATTAAAACACCTTACTGCTTACATTTTCTAGGTTTTTCCCAATTTTTCATTAAGCTTTTATATTAAAAAAAAAATGAAGTTTTACCTTAAATCTCAACCAAACCCACTGTGTAGTACCATGGGGAAATAGCAGCTGGTCTGTGAGATCATGATGTTTAAAAACACCAAAGCTGCTTAAGGAGCTCTCCTCCCAAAGCAACAAACATTTCTAATTTAGCCACTTGTGAAAATTTTATAGCTGTGTGTTCTCAGGGGCATGACAGAGACAATCAAATAGAAATCCTCTGGTGGAGCACATTTGTGTCTTGTTCTGTTTTCAAAAGCTGGTGCTCCAAACTAGCTGATAACCAAGACAGTCTGCAGTCAGATTGTTTTCCTTTTCTCTCTTTTGTTGTAAAAATCTTTTTCAAATAAATCTCTTTTAAACAAAGCAGTTTTGATTTTCGTAATGAGGCCTGTGAGTTGACAGCTTCTCGTTTGCTTTAAAGGAAATGCTTGAACTGAGCCAATAATTCCTTGGTGAATAATTTATTTGATTAATTTTGCTGTTTCCCTGTTTACTAATTGTTGGTACAAATGGTAGAGCCATAGGGAAAAAACCAAACCCTGCTGCAGTGGGAATAGGGAGAAATTCCTAAAATATCACAGATTGAAAAAATTTCTGCAAATTCTTTACAAGAGCTCTACAGACTTTTGTAGCTCGACCATGATTTCTGTACAGCTTTCTTCAGTGGCTGAAGATGATAAAGACTTACTTTCTAGGAAAGAAATGTGAGAAAAAATTGTAATTTTATTTAAAACTGCAAATTTCTCTCCTCCTGAGAACCCCCAGTTTATCAGGGATAATACTGACCCTCTGTTCTATGTAAAACAAACAGAAAGCTGAACAATAAATCCAGGATATTGAACAGCAGAATATCAAGTAAATAAAGGTACATTTAAGGTTTTAAAGAACACTGGATCTCTTTTCTACTCAATGGGCAGAAGAAGTTTTCCTGAATATATATGGCAGCAAACACAGAGAAAGAATATGGCCTTGAAGGAAAAATTCTGTCAAAAATGTGTTTTGGTATTGAAATGATCAAAGATTTAATAGGTTACATGGATTTAAGTGTGGAGAAAGAAAGAAATAGGCAGTAATATTTGGTTAGATAGGGAACAGTGTGGAATCTATAATGAGGATTGTTTCATGGCATTAAATAATATCCCAGAATGACAAAATCCTATTCCCTGAAGGACTCAGCAAATTGATCCCGCTGGCACTATGAGAGTGTTTCAGTGATGATGATGATGATGATGTCTGAAGACATTCAGGATGTTCTCAGGCAAACAGAAATGAGGTAAAATGATGTTGTGTTTGAAGGCAGAGGAAGTTTTGCCATTGGCTGCGAGGAGCCAGGAACTCACTCAGGAAATCCCACAGCCAAACTTCAAACATGAAATAAATCTGCCTCTTTTTAGAGCAGTTTAATGTTGCTGCAATTTCGCTTCACGCAGTTATCCCAATTTACATCGCGCTGCACAAGGAAAAAATTATAAATTACCCATGACAGGCTGCACCCACCTAATCCCTGAGCAACTCCTTCTCCTACCTGGGAGCTCTTCCCAAGCAGCACCAGGAGAGGTTTTACCTGGCATCTCCAGAAGAAGTGTCTGCATCAAGTACATTTGCATGATTTAATTAACAAAAAGATGCTAATTAGGATTCTCGTTACCATAAGGTAACTTTATAGAGCTCCAAAAAATACAGTCATAGTCAAAGCAAACACACCTCAAAAGCTTCGCAGGGATCTAATATTTTAAAAGTAGATACTAAAGGAAAGCTATAATAATTAACCATTCTGTCTTTAATTGAGTCCTGCTGGGCTGAAATACTGCATATCTGTGATCAGATGTTGTAATAGTGAAGGAATTAATGTGATCTGAATGGAAAGTTCAAATCCTAAATGCACACAGATTTCCAGCATTATCCTAGAAAGTCTCAGCTGCTTCTCCTCAGCTTTTTTTATATGTGAAGATAATATTTTATTTACTTTACAAGACTATTATGCAACTGAACTAATGTCCATAAGAACTCTGCCTAAGGCAAAAGAAGCATTGCACAAATATGCATTTTACTTAAGGAGGAACTGAGCCTTTTAGAGGGAAAAAAATCAGACATCTTCCACTCCAAATTCTCTTAGTTTGATGTGAAAAAGGCACCTGGCATAGCAGCAATTTGGGATTCACGGAGCTGCCAGCTCAATACCAGCAGGGCAATCAGGACCCCCAACACATGCAGGGTTTGTATGTCAATAACTCAAAACCAGGTTATTTAAAGTGGAGGAATGAAATTTGCTGATGGTGCAAAAGTAGAGCCAAAAGTGGGGCGAGAGAAGGGCTGAAGTGAGAACAGAGCCAAAATCAGGAACATTTAGAGGAATTCAGGAGCAGTGGCTCTGCAAGTTTCATATAGAGATCCTGGAGATAACAAGGTCACTGAGAACGCTGAAGAAACTTTAAGTTACAGGCTGAAAAATTGGAACAGAAGATAAAATTTGCAGCAGGAGCTACATGAACAAAATCCCCAAACTCCCCACACCGAGATCAGAATGGTGCTGATTGTTATTCATGTCTGGTCCTTCCCTGTGTAAGGGAAGGATCCTTCTTCCTATGTAAAAAGACTCCAGTGAAGGTCACAGATCCTGATTCCAACCCTTTAAACACCCAGGCCATGTGCAGGAGCTCCATGATCATCAGAACCACCACCTCAGATTTGTTTGGCAATGAGCATCCTTAATGATGACTCATAATGATTGGAGGAGTTGATCAAGAACTGTGATGCTTTAGGATTTCAGCTTCTCTATTTCCATGTCTCCTGAGGAAGAATCACTTCCGTGATTCTTCAGTGTTTAACTCCAGACTCCACAGACAGTGCTGAGCTCCTGCTCTCCCATTTTCACACAAAACAATTCCTCTGCAGCCCCAAACTCAAGGACACCTCCCTGTGCCAGGCCCCCAGAGATGGAAACAACAGAGAATTGGGGGAGCCAAGTTGGAGTTTTTGACTGCATTGGCTGCAGCTGCAATTGGAGGATTCAGCAAATCCCGATGTGCAAATGGACAAAAGTGAGAAAGGGTGAAAAAGCCGTGAGCCATTGTCCATTGTGGGTGCAGCCCCTGGCTGGGCTGGGACTGCCCTGGATGGCCCTGAAGGCCCTGCCATGAACAGAACTGCTTTGGATTCTCTGAATTTTGTTTGGTTTAGGTAGCCAGATTCTAGGCATCAACTACAATAGGCCCATGCCTTCACTGGGAACTTTGAATAGGAAGAAATTGCCGGTTTCAGCCTGGCAGATTGGAATATTCAAGGCTGCAGCTCTGGGCAATGCAGGAATTTATTTTTATCAGCTTTAATTTGCTACTTTGCCAGTTGCTGCATGGTGAAAAGCAGCAGCACCAATAACGCTGATGTGGAGAGCAGCCCAGGGGATCCCCAAATCCCTGAGATTTCTGCAGCCATGGCCTGACCCATGGATGGTCCCACACTGACCCTGAGGACACAGCAGGGCTCCATTCACTCATCTGAGAGGTAACCCAAGGAACCCCAAAATGCAGTCCCACCCCTGCTGCTGGAGCCACAGGCGAGAAATTCCCCATAATAAAAATCAATGACACTGCCAGTCTTCAGCCAGCCAGGCATTTTCAATATTTAACCCAGGTCTGCTCCCACTTGGGTGTGATTTCCATAATTGCCTGTTCCTGGCTCGCTCTGCTCCTGCTGAAATCAATCACTGTTTTCCACCGACTTCAGGAGCAGCGGAGTTGGGTCACTGCTGAAGTCCTTGCAGATTCCAACCTCACTGCATAAAAATTTTAAAAAATTAAAATATTCAGTGTAAATCTGTTGAGATCATCACACAACTGTGTTACAGTATTTTTCTTAGGGACTTTTGAATTCTTTTAAAGACTGCAAAAAGGGGCAATTTTCTTTTCTTACATTCCCCAACAAAATTAAACATTTTGCAAACACAGAAAATATTCTGAAGAGTGTATCAAGGTATATTTTCAGCACATTTAGGTCTATCTTTCACACCAGTAATAGCACTTATGCAAGACGAGGCAAATTTGGAAAACACAGGCAAAGAATAAGGGATAATACTGATATTTTGCAAGTAATCATTTCCCCAAAAATGTAACAACTATAAAACCTAACCTGAAGCCATATTAATCCACTTCTCATAAAGAACTAATGTAGTAAATGAAATAAAACTGATAGCAGTGAGACTCTCATTAGCAGACAGGATGGCGAATGATACAACATTTCATGTTGAGTTAATCTTCTCTCCCCCAACTCATTTATTTCTCATGCTGGGGGAAAAAATAAAATCGGTTTGAGGAAGTTTGATCCTATTGAGCTTCTTTGAGTTAAATTAAAGTTGCTGTAAAAGTGAACTGGCAAAGCTCGAGTCATCCTGGTACGATCTTCAGATGGACACGGATTCAGGGGTGGGTTCTCACCTGTGAAAAGGCTGAATTCGATCAATAAAATGTAAATAATGCCAAGAAAGGAAATCCAGGTGTTTGAAGAGGGATCACGCAGTGATGAAAAGCTTCAGCCAAGGTCAGGCCGGGTTCAGGACCCGGGACAGTTCTGAAAATGAGGAGCTTGACTCCTCTCACCCCTCCTCATCCCTTCTGCTCAGGAGCTGATCAGCCTGGGGGGAGAGATTCTCTTTAAATTCCCCCAAAACCAAGGAAACATCACTCTTGGGAGTTCAGATCGCTCCATTTCCACATCTGGTATTATTTTGGAGGGGTCAGGAGGTCGTTTGCTTCTTTTATTATTGTTTTCCAAAGCATAATTGCCTTAATTTAAGCAAACTCCAGGATTTTTTCTTTGTTGGAGTGGGAATTGATAGGCACAGACACGCTCCTCTAAACGAAGGTTGTTGGGAGCAGAGTTGTGCACATTTCTGCAGAAATGAATTGAAAAATAAATCTCCCTAATTCCCTCCTGTTTCCTCCCAAGTGTGGAGGGACCGGCTGAACTTTAATTTCTCGGGAGTGACAACGCAGAAGTGCTTTGCCAGTGACCCAGACTGGCAGAGCAGTAAAGAATTCTCTTCCCAGACTCGGAGCAGATGGTTGCATGTCAGAACAAGGCAGTGCAGCTTTTCTGGAGCAGAAGGGAGGGTAGGAGGTAAGACACCATCCTGCTGAGCGACCAGGTTCATGAATGAAGCTTAACTCACGTTTCCTACCCAAAAAAATGCAGGAAATTTGGAATATTTAATAAGTTTAAACAAACTGTAAGACCTTAATATTTTTTTCCTTGATTTAATTAATTTTGTGCCACATTCTGTATGACTCTTGGAGGGGTTTCTTTGCACTGCTGGCATTTAAAGTGACACTACACAGTTGTGGGGACACAGCCTTAAACCCCTCAGTCAGGGGTGTGGCAGCTCTCCTCCCTCACCCCAAAATCAGCAGAAATTCCCTTTTTTCAGAGCACCTCTGGCTATGCTATGCCCACCCCAGCTCTCAAATCCCATCCCACTGGTTTAACACCTCCATTCTGATCAGGCCACGTGAGCAAAGCAAAATTTAATAAGTGTCCTATTAGTAAATTGCTTTTAAAATATAAACACTCACATATTATACACCCAAACACACTCTGCTTGAGCAGATGAAAAATTTTGTTGAACTAGCGCTGTTCATGAATCTTAACTATGTGAGGCTTTTAGTGCAGCAAAGACAAAAGCTGAAGCAAAACCAAGTCAGCAGGGCTTTTCCCTTCTGGGTTGCACGAGAACACAGACCTCTTTGGTAATAAATTTACTTTGACAGCTGCTAAAAAATTTACCGAGCTCGACAGCATGCACAGAAAGCAAAACAGGACGGAGAATTGTGTGGGCTTCCCTGCTAGCCCCGAAGAAAAACTGTTTATTTTAAAGAAATGATATTTAATTATGTTTTGCGCAGTAAACTTCAAAAGGTAGGTTTGCTGGCTCCATCCTGCTGCTCCCCCAGATGCTTTTTTCTGTAGTCATTTTGTAGACAATGCATTCTGCTCTCCCAGAGAGCTCTGAAGGATAAATGAGGGCTCAGTTTGAGTAGGCGCTGGGTTGTATTTGGAATATAAAACACACTGTCTAGTCAGGAGGAGTAACTTCTCCTTTTCAGGCCGAGATAAAGCAGAAAAACAGAGCTTTGATGATTTCTACAATGAACTCAGAGAAATGACTTTGAGGAATTCTGAGCTTCTCAGGATTTCGCTCTCAGCCCCACAAGATTAATTTGATTTTGTACCTCGTATGGATCGGAATCCATCTCACTTTGCTCCCTAATGCTTCCCAAGTGCCAATGGCAGCACAAAGGACTCTGGTGGCTCAGCACAAATGAAAACAAATTGCAGGAACAGTGCCCAAGCAGGAACTGATGCTGCTGCATGGCAGAGGAGAGCCAGCTGTGAGCTCTGCTGGTGCTGGGGCTCGTGGCTGCATTGATCTGTTGGACCTGCATTAATATTTGTGATCTCCTCCCCAAGCCTTGGCTCCATCAGACCTGGAAGGAGATAACCCCATGTGGTGTAGGGAGAACATGTGCTGTGGAGTAAAGACTGAAATGGGATTGACTAAAACACAGTGATTTTGTGTGATGCCTTATCTGATTTACCTAAACCCGAGGGTGGGCAGAATTCAGAGAATCCAAAGCAGTTCTGTTCATGGCAGAGCCTTCAGGGCCATCCAGGGCAGTCCCAGCCCAGCCAGGGGCTGCACCCACAATGGACAATGGCTCACGGCTTTTTCACCCTTTCTCACTTTTGTCCATTTGCACATCGGGATTTGCTGAATCCTCCAATTGCAGCTGCAGCCAATGCAGTCAAAAACTCCAACTTGGCTCCCCCAATTCTCTGTTGTTTCCATCTCTTGGGGCCTGGCACAGGGAGGTGTCCTTGAGTTTGGGGCTGCAGAGGAATTGTTTTGTGTGAAAATGGGAGAGCAGGAGCTCAGCACTGTCTGTGGAGTCTCGAGTTAAACACTGAAGAATCACAGGGGTGCAGAGACATGGAAATGAAGAAGATGAAATCTTAAGGAATCGCGCATGGCTGGAATTGAAATGGGATCTGGAACAGAAATAAAGGGTGGTGACTCAGTGCTGTCCCAAACTCACCCACAGGGTAGCAGAAGGAAGTTTCTCCACTATGTGCAATACACACCTTTCTTAATTGTTAATCACCTTTGAAACATCCCCTTCCTCGATGCCTGTTTGCTTTGCTGTGTGCTCAGAGTGAAACATTTCAAGAGAGTTATGGCTGCAAAGAGCCCTCCTGAGCACTATTTCTGTCACACCTTGGGAGGGCACTGCAGAATGCAAAGGGACACAGGAGGAACATGGCAGGTTCTGCGTCGCAGAGTTCACAGGAAAATTCAACTTTTAATCTTTAAGAGAGATTTGTTTCCTGGCTGATAGGAGATAAATCACACCCAGCACCACAGGCCAGAGCATCCCAGACAGATCATCTGAGTATCTAAAACATCCCTCATCGACTTTCAGAGGCTGATAATTAATGGCATATAAAAATTCGCTTTACTACACACGCAACTACCATATATTCACTTTATCTCATCATGAAAAATTATTGTTCTCAACATCCCTCAAGGATGAAAAGTGTGTGTCCATGAACTGCTTTTCCTAACTAAAAACATGCTTAAAAATGACGATTTCCTCAGATCCCAAGGCAAATCAATTTCAGTCATACTTGGGGGATATTCTGGAAAAATGACATCTTGCAGGAGATGTATTATTTTTTCTTTAAAATTAATCAATTCCTTTAAAATCGTTAAGTGGAGAAAGAGTAATGATTTTATCAAATAATCTTATTTCTCACTTTCTTAAACATCTGAAGTTATCAGCGAGTGAAGGAAGACTTTACAATGTATCTCCTCCAGCAATTTCTGCTGATAAAGAATTATCTGGAACAACCCTTGCAAAACATCTAAAACCCATGTATTTTCAGAGGGTGGATTGGATTATCAGTACAAGACACTGAGTAGAACAATTAAAAAAAAATGAAGTTCCTTTAACACACTAATTGGAATATGTTCACAACTTTTCCCCCTGGCATGGTTTCTTTTTTCCCTTTCCCTAAGGCTTCCTTGACTTGAGGAATGCAGTTCCAGCTAAAAAGAAATAATTTAGCACATTTAGCACAAACACTGAGTTCTGCGCCACTGTGCTGAAGGGTTTATTCTTAGGGCCCATCAAATTTAGTTATTTTTATGCCTTTTGTTTTGCATTTGTTGTTGCACTGAAGAAACTCCTGGGAGCATCCCTCTGCCTCAGCACTGTCCCAGCTCTGTGTTGTGCTCTGTGTAGTAGAAGGCAGATTTTTTTTTTTTTTTTAATGAGTAAACCACATTTCAATCTTATTCTTGGTGTTTCACAGACTTTTGGGAGTGGTGACATTTTCTGGAATCCTGAACCCCAAAATGTGCCCTTTGTAATGTGTATGTGGGGTGATAATTACTTGGGACCAAGCAAAAAAAATTAAAAAAAAAAACCAACAAATCATCACATGTTGTAAAAAAACATCAAATCATCACATCAGTGAACAATTTTAACAACCAGGGCGTAAGGATCAGCAACTGGAAATTCGGAGTGAATTTAGGAAATTAGTGTTAACTTGATCCTATTGACCTTCCTTGGGTTAAATTAAACTTGTTTTAAAACTAAACTGGCAAAGCTCGAGTCATCCCGGCACAATCATCAGATGGACACGGATTCAGGGGTGGTTCTCATGTGTGAAAAAAGCTGAGGTTGATCAATGAGCATGAGCAATCAGTAAAAATTGATCATGAGCAACATGGCCTTTGAGTTGGTGAGTACTACTGAGTAGGTGAAAAATATTACCACAATATTTTAAAAAATTACTATGACACAGAAGAAGAAATATGAAAGAAAAATGAAAATACAAAAAAAAAAAAAAAAAAAAAAAAAAGAGGAGAATTTGGTGTTAGACATGAAAATCACCAGCTGGGCTGTGGGGAATGAGTCGATCCCATCCCACCAGCCTCGCTGGACAACTTCTACCAGGCAAGAGCTGCTGTGCTCACTACATCCCCTTGGCCAGCGCTGTCCCTGGTGCCCACACAACCTCACTGAGGGGAATATTTTATATTGAGTGATTCAGGCCTGTTATGAGCCAACCAAAAACCCTAAAAGCCTCCTTGGGCAGGGAGGACTTTCCTGCAGGACCTCTCAGATGGGCAGCAGCGAGAGGCATTGCAGTGACAATATAATGAAATGAGCTGTTCCCAAGGGATTCCCACAGCAGTTCCCACATCAGGCCATACAGAGCACATCCCTGAGTGCCTTCATGGCTGGTGCCTGGCTCAGAAATGGGATCTGGAGCATTCCCTGGCTCGGAAAACCCCGAGCTTGGTGGAGTGATTCAAGTGACAAAGAAACAAGTGCCCGGCGAGGTTCATTAATCCAAGTCTGCTTCGCTTCCGACTTTTGGGTGGCAAGCACAGCTTGAGGTCACCTCTGGAGAAGTTAATCTTCTAAACCCCGACAAGCAGGTATCTTGTCAGGACTAATCTCAGCGGCTTTGGGCACGTTATCCATTACAGCTGTTATCCAGCTCTGCCATCAGAGCACTGCACACAAACTCAAGGGCACCATCTGCATTCAGGCCAGGCATCAGCCACCCCCAGGGCTCAGAGCAGTCCCTGCTGCAGCAACAGGCTGCCTGGGTGGGATTCTGTAATTCTGTGTGCTCACAGGCACACAAGGAAAGTCCTAACCCAACAACGCTGCTGAACACAAAAAGATTTCTATCCAGGTTACAGATCTGTGACTTGTGAGAAAAATCAATCATCTAAACATTATTTAATTTAAAACTTCTCAGAGTTGGATATGTAATTTTGAGTGAGCAATTCCTCTACAAAACCAGCCACTTTACATATGATTTTTCCACATTTATTCGTTTTTATGCTGATCAGTTCTTTCTCCTGTATGCTACATACCTGTAAGATCAATATATATACAATATTCATATACAAATAGAAACAAGCACAAGAAGAAAATGCAGACTAGATATCTCATCTAATAGCTTTTCTTAATACTCACAACTCTCCCAGAGAGATGGAAATGTTTTGAGTGTGTTTAACTGCCTTTGACATCAGCTTTTATTTATTCACCCAGAGGTCAATGGGATCTGAGTGCCTCCAGCAGCCTGAGAAGGACATTTAGCATTTTACAGGGCTGTAACTTGTAGCTATTTATGTAATTCAATGAGGCCAATCCCATAAACTGCAGTGACACTAAAAGGGTCTGCACTGGAGAGGGGCTGAGCGTTTACTGCTGACGAGACACCGGCCTAAGGTTCATGGACAACCAGGGCTGACACTTGTGCCACCAGATTTGTGCTGGCCCAGCCCTGTCCCTTCCTCTGTCACAGCTCATATTTTAAGATCACAAGCCCAAGGACCTGTCAAATGTACCAGCAAAGTGACTTCTTCCCAAGTGACCCTACAGGATTAAACAAGGATCGGTTGCAATCCTGAATTTTGGGATAAAATAGATTTACTGCAGAGAGGTCAAAACTTCTGGTAGCTGGAAGCTGGAAGGGAAAAAAAACCCAACAAACCACCAACCTCTGAAATAGTTTCCTCTGTTTAAAAATAAGAATGACTGAATAATGAGACTGATGCCTGCATCTTCCAGAGGCAAGGCTTGAACTCTCAGCTCCACACTGGACCCTTGCTGTGCAAAGCCACAGCTTCTCTTCTCTGCCTGACTCCACTCCCAGACCCAACACCTGCGCTCCTGAAAGGCTGGCAAAGCTTTTCTGCATTCAAAGAGCAGAATATGACTTCAGCTCCTTTCTGCTTTTCAGCTCCCTCGGCTGATAAAACGCACACGGGATGATTTTGGCACAAAAGAAATTCTTCTCCTTGATGCTCACACGAGTCTCCATTGTGAGAGAACAGCTTTTCAGCAACAGCACCTACAGGGATCCTATTGCAGCACCCTAAATTAAAAGGCAGGGGGATGGTGGCTGTCAGTGCCTCTGCCCCTACACTACAGCCTCCTTTATGGCCACAGAGCTGTGGGAGGGCTGCAAAGGATCCCTCAGCAAACATCTGGAAATTAAATTTTCAATTCTGTTCCTTGCAGTGGGGAGCGGCTTCCTCTGCCAGGCACCTGCTCTTCTGCAGACTGAGCTCTCATGAAGGTTTAGCTGCACTGTCAGTGATGAAAAATGGCAAAAGAGCTGCTCTGGTGTGACTGTGCTGTGTCTGCAGAGCCTCTGAAAGGGAGGTGGCAGGCAGGAACACGGCACTGCTCAAATAATTGCTTTCTTGGTAGAAGGAAGAAAATAATGTTTGAGGGCACAGCTTTCCTAAATGATTATTTTGGTTTAGACAGCCTTGCCAATTAAATGCAAATTGTAATGGGTTACAAACATCAAATCAGCAAAGGAAAGGAGAAAAAAACCTAGCAAACCACCAACCCCTGAAAGAGTTCCCTCTGTTTAAAAATAAGGATGATTGAATAATGAGACTGATGCCTACATTTTCCAGAGGCAAGGCTTTAAGTCTCAGATTTATGTGGTGGTAATAATGGATATCCTCCCAGGACTGCCCAAAAGCACAGAGCAGCCTTAAACAGCTACCTGTGGATTCCCCCTGAGTTACAGAATTCTCCAGATGGAGAAAATTCTTTTTGACCCTCTCAACCTTTTCATTTTCTTTTTTTCATTTTCTTTTCTTTTCATTTTCTTTTTTTCATTTTCTTTTTTTTAGTGCATATAGTATTCCTGTTTCTGGTATTTCTGTTTCTCTCAGAGAAGAAGAGAACCTGTCAAAATTTATAAGTACAAAATATTTCAGATCACCCAGACTGTCCTGCAAGAGAGACAATGTGTGCTTTTCTCTGAATGTAATGTGTAAATTCCAGCTGATTTTCCAGCTGGATCTGTATGTGTGTGTCTACATATATATTTATTGGTGTGGGATTTTTTTTACTGAGGTTCCTGGGCTATGATGTTCAGAAATCAGATGTTCTTTGTGGACCTGTGTTGAGGGACAAATGCAGCAGCCCATTTTCCTCAAACTGTGGACATTTCCGTGGCACAAAGCATCACCTGATGCTTTCTTGGATCCTTTTCTGGAGACCAAGGGTGTAAAAACCTTTAATTTTTCCCCTTCTGTGATGCTGCTGTTGGTCTTTAGACAACCACAGTTTAATAAAATCCCTTTACCTCCCTGAAAATCCTTCATCTCTCATTTACAGCTCCTGCACAACCTGACCTGTGCAGAACATTTGGGTCAAAACCATTTCTGCAGCCCTACAGAAGAATTTAACAAGAGCACGTCCAACCTGAATTGCACCTCTGAGGCATCTCCTCCTATCAGCTGAAAAACTTCCATTTAGGTACTTCTGGGCCACCAAATTGGTTCTCCAAAATATTTAAGCTGGATATTAAAAGTATAATAAAATAGATAATATGCCTGCTGTGCTGTAGACAACACATTTAATTAGTCCCATACATCACTGGAGTGAAACCACATCTCCCCCAGTGAAATGGCCCAGTCTTTAGTCTAATGAGGTTGGTGAATTTTTCCTTTTAAAAATAAACCTGGATTTTTAAAAATGGATGAACATTATCATGTTTACCTGCAATGCCTTTTGCTGATCTTAACGGTTATTGTAGGAAAACTTTTATGAGAAGATACAACATATATGCAAGAAAAAAAAAAAAAGGAGAGAATACAAAATAATGGGAAAAAAAAGGGTCAAAATTGTAACAGGAGGGAAAAGTAGTGTTTAAACATTGGACTTTGGTGAGTGTTGGATGTATTTTTGAACAGAGTCTCTAAGAGTTTGCCAGAGACCCCCTGCAGCCCTGGGTACAACAAACAGGCAGTTTGGGGCGAACCCCACACTGTAGGATGACCCAAGAGTAATTAGAGTCTACTGCAAAAAAAACCAAAAAAGCAATTATCTGCTATGGTCTAATGATAATATTTTAAATAAGGATTAAGACATAAGCAACTTCTGAAGGTACTTTTGTATAAATGAAGCCTTAAAGATTCTTTTCATGGCACTGGATGACCTCACAGGCATCCTCTTAGTGCTTTGCAAAACTGAGAGGCTGCTTGGCTTTGGAAAACAAGCCTCTGGAGCAAGATGCAGCTAAAAATAAATATTTATTTATATTTTAGTATTTCATTAGGCAGTTGATGTTGTCTGTCTTATGCAATAGTGCACTTTGAGAGGTCAACCCAAGTTCAGGCAGCAGCAGAGCAATTTCTGCTGAAACAGGGATGTCCTGGATGACACCATCACTGCACAGTGTGCAGAGGAGTTTAGGGGGCATCAGGGAAAGCAGTGATGTTACACTAATACTGAAATTAGTGTTGAAATTCAATACTAGAAATATTGAACTATTTCATGTGTTGAAAATGTGCTGTTTTATATGGCTGGGAGAAGCCAGGAAGGCAAAGGGCCAAGGGTTACCGTGGCTTCAGCTGAGAATACCTGGCATTGTTCACTGAAACCACACAATTTTAATAACAGCCTTCTCCTTTCTCTTCTAGTGTTCACCTGGGACCAGCAGTGCTTTTTATTACTTCAGAGTTGTGTGGGTTTTTCCAGCAATCAGCCCTGGACCAACAGATTCCTGCCAGAGGAGAGTGTGTGTTTAGCTGAGTGTTAATCCCAGGCTCATGGAAATACCGGGGAATTTTAATATTCCTGCAGAATTCCCCAGGCTGGAGCTTCACCCCAGGATGCTGCCAGGAGCGCAGCTCACTGCTGCCTTTTGGCTCTGCATTGGGTTATCCACAAATCCCATCACAAAAAGCCATTAGTGACACCCTTTTCTCCAAACAGACCCTGTGCCCTGCATCCAGCTACCAGAGTTAATTATTTAATAATGATAGTGAGATTACAGGAATGTTGGAATGCTGCATCTTAATGTCTTTATTATCTCTCTGCCAGAGCAGGAAGCACCTGCAGGCCCCAAGGAGAGCAACAATGATGCCAGAATAACTTTTGCCTTTTTTAAAATATATTTGTAACCTCCCCAGTACTTTTCCCTCACCTTTTCCCCAGCTAAAAGACCAAACACATTCCAGAGCTCTGAGGCCCCTGTCCTATCTTGGTTCTTCCTGGGAACCAAGCTCTTCCAGATCCACTTTCGTAACCAAGTACAGCTGGTACCAAGAGTGAAGGCCTTCAGAAAAGGAGCTTGACTTGAGGAAAATTACATCAGCACTTGTCCTAATTACTACTTTTTATCAATTCTGCTAATTTTCTAAAATCTATCAAACTGTATTTACCCCTGTAAAAGTGGTCTTTTATAAATATTCTTCCATGATTGCCCCTAGAACTTCAATAAAGACCCACTTTTATATTACCTCCTATACGAAAACCATCTCCAGTTTCATTTCTAAGTTAAAAAAACCCCAACAACTGGAACATTTCAAACATTGCAGACATGTTTACAATAAAGCTGCTCGCTCTGGGAACAAGGAGAGAAAGTTTCCTCAAGAACTTTGTTGAGGAAAAACCTGTCAAGGTTCACAGCTACACCAGGAAAGAGAATTCACCTTCAGAGCAACAGCAGAGCAAAAACCAATCTAGAAAAGCTCCTGCTTACTCAATATCTTCAATTTGCAAACCTCTCTTGGCAGAGGGACTCATTCTGGAACTTTGCTCACTAAATATTAATTTCAAGAGGGAAAACTAATGAATAAAATAAGCTAATATCCTAAAGTCCCACAAAATAATCAGGAGGACACAGGTTACTCTCAGATTACAAAATAATCAGGAGGACACATGCAATGCAATGTAATAAGCTGGTCTGACTAAATATATTTCTCCTCTTAGGTTGTTTCAGAGCACTGCTGTTAATGAGATTTTATGGTCCATGCCAAATATTCTCATATCAATTTTCTTATTTCTAACATGAAATTATGAATAATGTATTTTTCTCAGTATCTCAAACTAATTCTCTTTAACAGGGAAAAATGTGAATAAATCCAAATATCAATTATTTAAAATTTCTATTTGTCTTTACACGCAAAGAAACTGGGACTGACTGCATTAAGTGTCCCTAAAATAAGATTTAACTCTGTGCTGGAGGTAAAATTGCATCTTTAATTTGTAATAGTATATCATGCATGTAGAAAATGGTTGCAGGTAGACAATAAAATGGCTAAAGTTAGAGTTGCAAACTTTCCTAGTGAGTGTGTACACACACATACCCCCAGTTTTGATTACAGAATACTCAAGGAGAAATTCTTGCCTTTGGAGTACATACATCCAGGATCCTGATTTTCACATCTGCTGCCAGGTAAATTGGAACCAGTGAAATCAATTGAGCTGGCAAAATTAGCAAAATCTGAGGATATGAACAGCCTTTGTGAAATAAATCTTACTCACATACAGAGAGCCCACATTTTCAAACATATCCCAGAGTTTTGACAGCATGAACTGCTGTTGGTACATATTTTTTTCCTCTTTCCTATGGAAGAAGCAGCAATAAACTCGCAGTAATAAACCCTATCACCAAGGTGTTCTCAGGAATAACAGATCATCTGCCTGGCTATGAAAATAAGCTCAATTTGAAAAGCCTTGCTTTTTTTTTTTTCCAGCCAAGCAAATGATGCTAAGTGATTCAACTCTCACATCCATTTACAGAAACAATTATAAGAGGCAATAGCACATAAATCTCTTAAGCCCCAGCGTATCTTCCAATCCTGACTTAAAAAACAAATGCCTGCCTTGTGAAAACCATGTTTAATAATTCTTCTTATGGGCACCGTGTGGGGAAATGAAAGAACTGTAGCTTTAGGCACATTTTGCACAGCGCTGTGTTTGCCTGGCTCCCTGAACAGGAGTTAAAAAGTGCTGGGAATAAACACAACATCAGCATTTTCTCCCATTTCAAATTTTACAGCTGGCAGAGGTTTTACCTTTTATTCGAATGCATTGTCAGGGAGTGGGGCAGGAACAACTAACCTGTGAGTCAGTAAAAAAAGTTTATTGAAAACCACCTAAATGTACAAAAGTTAAGCCTGAACCCATCAAATTAGAAGAAACCCATCTTTGGTTAGAAGATCTCTGAAAAGAAGAGGGTGGATAAGGTAAATCACAGATAGATTAACAGATATTCCATTTCCAGCCCTTCCCTCAGATCCTGCAGCTTTTGTTCTGGGACAAGCACAGCCCAACCCCTCAGATGTGTGGGGATAAACACACTGCAGCCACTTCCTGGGTCATCTGGAGATAAAAGAGAGAATTTCTGTGTTGAAAAAACACACATGACCATTGCCTTTGACCCAGCACAGCCAGCCCTTACTGAGAAAGAGAAAAGCTACACTCTTCTACATGCAGGGGCCTCCAGCAGCTGAAAATACAGCAGCTCTCATGCAACTGGAATGTGCTCTAATTAAAACAAAAATCTGAGAGGGTGCCTTTAGGGAGAGACAAAGGCTTAAGGCACCAAATTTTGATGCGCAGACCTCATGAGAGAGACTCTCCCTTCCCCGAGCAAATACCTGGCTGAATTCTGTACAGAAAGCAGCAGAGCTTCACCAGCTGACAAAGGATGAGGCTTTGTCAACATTGTCTGTGCAAAACTCCTGGCAAATCCTCTCCAGTTTCCCCAGAGATTCGCTGCTTTCTGGTTGTGCTGCAGCTTCCTGTCACTCATCTCAGGCTCATTTCACTTTGATTCTGAGTAGATTTGCAGGTAAATTCATGTATTTCTTTGTTTCACTCTTTTTGCCTCCTCCAGGAGCTCAGCCAGAGGGACTGACCTGGGAATGTGTGACCATGAAAGGGCTTTGAGAATAGGTGATTCTTCCATTATACAGTCGTGCTGAAAGAGGGAACACAGAAAAGTGAGCAGACCACAAGCAGCAGCACCTGACAGCATCAGATGCTTCTGCTGAAAAATTCATTCTCGTTTCCCAGGGTCTGCCTGCGAGCACTCTCTCAGGCTCATTATTAAACACAGAGCTTACAGAAGTTACTGTGTTTCATACACACACCGTAAATGTCATTTAAAAATCACATCAAGGGTGTGGATGAGATTTTCAAGGTGAGATGTAAAACCCTAATGGAAGTGGAGAAAGAATTTAATCAGTCACGGCAAAGCTGTCAAACTTCCCATTTCGCTGTGTGCCATGTGCAAATATTCATAACCATTGCTTAATAGATGAACTCCAGCTCACATTAAACCTCAGCTGTTGAAAGAGATGCAAACACACTTAAGGTGAAATTTGCAGCAGGATATGCCTCTGGAACTCCCTTATGAGGCTTTTGAAATGCCTGTGTGAAGGACTCCTGTTGCTTTCAGTCCTCCATTTATTCCTAATATACTGAGACAAGGAATAATAGATTCATTTCAGCTCCCAGATTACTCCAGGCAAGCAGAATTAGTTTAGCCCATGTTTTTTTTTCCCCAATACTTAATTAAAATTCTGTTGTAAAGGGAAATATTTTCTCTGTAATATTAATCTTGGTTTATTCTTCTTCTTGGATGGGAATAAACATCATAAAGGATATGATTAACTAAATGCTGGAGTGGGACAAAAATATATATTTCTGACATACTTTAATTTAAATGTTTTATTTGATGATGCTCCTGTGTAGCTCCCTCAGGACCAATTTAAAATCTACCACATCCTTTCTTTGAAAGGTGCTTCAAAAATGCTTGCAGAGTTTACCAACCCATTCAGCTTTAATATTCTATTTTTCTCCCTCAACTTTCCCAAATATTTTCTAAACACAGACTGATTTCAGAGCATCTCAGTTTATCTCAGGAGTTACATCTGCTGCATACTTTAACATCACTTCCAGTCAACAGCAGAAATGCCCATCAAACCAATGTGGAGACAAGCACAAAAGGAAAACAATTCCATCTCAGAAATTCCTTTTGTGTTCCCTCACTGGAGACTCAGCTTTGCTCACATGAACAGTGTATTCACATCTGGAGAGCATTTAGGGCTCTGCCATGCCTTGCTTTGCTCCTGTTGCTTTCAGGTGCAGCAGGACTGAGCTGCCTCCATTCCATTTTTGCCAAGATTGACCAGACATCAGCAGTGATGTGCTGCCAGAGTGAAGGAAGCACTGAGAATGAAGCCCTGCAGCCAGCCTGAAGCTGCAGTGTGCAGTTACCTGGACAAACTCAGAAAATGCCCTTTTTTTCACCCCTCTCTCCTTTGCAGACCACTGTGGCTAAAGAGAGCTGCCCACAGAGGCAGAGGCTAATGAACTCACTGAAATCACATAAATCTGCTCACTTTCTTCACCAGCAGGAATTTACTTTCTCATGTGCTCATTTGTCCTTCTCTTGTAGATCCCTATAGATATAACCCTCTAAATCTCCTGTGGAGAAAGAACAGGAGAGTAGAGCATCATTTTTGGTGACTGCAGCCCCATCCTGCCTCAAGGACAACTCTTAACCATCCTAAGAAAATTTCAGAAACCTAAGGAAAATGTAACAAAGAGGCAATGAGAAACCCCTCACATACATGGCAATATAGATGCACTGAAATAATTTCTTGTTTGCAGATAGGAGGAAGAATTAGCAAACAACAGCAGAAGGGAAAGGCGAACTATGTTTTGTCATTTGCTCTAAGCATGTTAAAGGTTAATAAATTAAAATTTGATGTAAAAGCTTGCATTTGTTCAAGGACAATGAAAAGGAGAGATTACAAACAGCCACAAAATCACCAGCAGCTGACAGAGCAATGTGCTGGATACACAAATCACATCTGTGCAAGGCACAAACCCCACATTTTGTGGGTCTCCTTTTCCTTTCCAGAGATATGTGGCCAACCAAGCATCTGTCAGAACTTTACAGCTTTCCATTGCTTTGACAAAAAGCTCCAGAAAATTCTACACCTGCACACTCTAGTAGAACCTCTTCACCTTTATGTCTCCTGCAGAAATAAAAGCGGTGACTGACAGTCCTGGGGGATGAGGAGGAATACAAAGGATGGGAGGCTGGCAAGGTCTAATCCTTCCCTGAAGTGTCAGGGTCTTCAAAACCAAGGAGATGCTGAATTATTGCTCAGGGAAGGTGCTGGGGTGGTACAAACAGCTCTGGTTTCACAATCTGTGTGCACTTCGCTGCTTAATGGCTGAATCAGGTCTGAGCACAGTATCTGCCTTGAGAACAGACCCCACCCACTCCTGTCCCCCACAGAAAGTGTCCCCAGGACTTCTCCACACTCTCAGACCCCCTGGCATCCAGCAATCCCCCCAAACCCTGCTCTCCTTTGGCAGGCTTGTCCTCCTCTCTGTTATATTTCCATTTCTCTGCCTTGGGAGAGCACAGGTGACTCAGTGCTTTCTCCAAAACATCCATGGACTCTGCCTCAGCCAGACAAAATCCAGCTGGGCTCTGCTCCCAGCAGCGTGGTGGCCTCTTCTCACTGCACCATCAGCAGGAAGAACTACCCTGGAGTGGCAAGTTCCCAGAGTTAACGAGTCCAGAAGCACAGCTAAAGCAAGAGCTGCACTCTGCACTCATTTGATTTTGACAGCTGTGCTTCAGCTGTGATTGTGGCTCTGTTCTGTACAGGAAATGTGCTGCCTGCCTTCTGATGAACCCTTCATCATCAAAACAGTGTAGGACCAAGCAATTAAATATTTGGGAAGAGATGGACTGAGACACCAAACCATTGACATGTTCTAAACACAGAGATTAGAAGAGCCTTAATCATCCCCTACAGTGCTTTTTTGTGACTAACCAGGCAGAAAAAGCCCCACAGGGTTTGGGTTCAAACCAAAGCACCCCAGAAGATGCACATCAGGAGAGCTGGAAAGAAGAGCAGTAAAATCACACAACCCTAAACAGGAACAAGATCAGTGTGCACCCTTCACCTGCTCTGTCAGTTTGTCCTGGCAGGGTGGAGGTGCTCAGGTATTCCAAGCTAACTCTGCTAACATGAGCAGTGCAGCTTTCCTCGATTCTCACAGACTGTTGTCCCCAGCCCAAGAGGCAAATAAACCCTTTTCAAATAAATTTCAATTAGCCAGGCTTTTCTATTGTTAAAGATCAAGGGAAAGCCCTGGAGAACCCCATTAACATGCAAATGAGTAGGTACACAAACGGAGTTCCTTCGTGTCTCAGTTTTGAGACAATGTTTTCAGAGAAAAACGTTCCAGAGAAACGTTTCCTCTGAAATGAAAATAAATTTGATAATTTTTTCCCCCACGGCAACAAGAAATAGATACTGGGCAAAAAAAAAAAATGAAGAGAAAAAAAGTAATTTATTTACACAGTGCCCACAGGACACAGACAAAAAGAAAAAAACCCCGCCACTGGGACAGATGGCGCCTCCCCCCCCGTAACAGATACAGAGTAACGGTTAGATATCAAAAACCCGCCACGCGTGCGACAAAATGGCGCCTCCGTCCCCGGGAAAAAAAGAAACAAAAGAAAAACAAACGCGTGGGCCGTTTCCGTAACAGTGGCAAAAAGAAAAAAAAACTTGTACCACAGTCTTCTTCCCTGTGACGGGTCAGATGACTCGGTGTGTTTCTGCTGCCAGCCCGGTTTCGCTTCCACATCCCGACCAGGTGAAGCGCGCGGTTTTCTCCCGGCTGGAGGGATCGCAGGAGAGCAGACGGGGGCTGAGGAGAGCTGCCGAAGCTACAGCCGAAACTGTAACAGTGTAACTGCACCGCGAGCAGAAGGACTCCCACGGAGAGAACTGAACCAGAGCGGAGCTGGGAAAAAGCCCGGAATCGTGGCAGCGCTGGCTTTTTAAACGCCGCGTGCCTTTCCCAGCAGCCACGCGGCTTCTTCCGGTTACACTTAAAGAGACAGTGTCTTTTGGGTAATACCAACAGAAAGGAATACAGAACAAAATTGGCACAAAAATCAACCCAAGACACTTCGTGAGCCGCTCTCAGCAGAAACAATTAATTCTATACAGATCATCGGCAGAATTAACCCCGACAGCTTTGAGAGAGACGCCGGTCATCTTCTCATCCATACCACTGCTGCCACCGAGCCTCCCCGAGAGGCAGCACAGCCACCCCATCCCTGTGCTGCCAAAAACCCCTCAAGTCCCTGAGGGTAAATCCCACAATATCTCACACGAAATCCCAGCAGAGAAGCAGGTCTGGGTGCAGCACGATGTGGATTGCAGAAATGGGGTCCAGCCCACCCAGCCTTGGCATGGGCATGTGCATCCCAGTGCTCTGTCTCTGTGAGGAAGCCTTTATTTATGATTTTTTTATTAAGTATATATTATATAGATAATATATAAATTACTGTATATACAATATTATATAGTGTATTTTATTTATGGTTCATATATCTATAATATAATGCAATAATCTATATTATCTATAATATTATATATGCTTATTGTAGTATTGCAATTAATATACCAATATATATTATATATTAGTACATTATATATAATATATAATCATAACTATTATACTATATTATTATTATATAACATATAATAATGATATACTATATATGTTATTATGTGATCATAATATATATAATTATTATATTATTATATTTTTATTATTATTTATTTTATGCTCACTTGATTTTCCTTGCCCTGAGAAAACACTTGAGCAAATCCTGCACCAGCAGCTCCATTCCCCTGACACCTGAGCTGACACTGCCCTTGTGTCCTTTCCTGAGGTCACATCCTGGGGACAAAGCCACCCCACTGAGCCCAAGCCTTCCAGCAGCACAGGGGTTCAGCGCAGGATCTCCTCTGCAGCCCCAAACCTTATTTGCTTTCTCATTTTGCAGTAATAAATCTGCTCTGACCTTTGTTTTTTCCCATTTGCTTTCAACAAGTTATTTAACCCGGCAATTTCTCGAGGTGCAACCACTTCCCTCCCCAACCGGAGTATTTTGATAATTTCTAATTTAATATTTGCAAAATGCTTGCTGGAGTTGTACTGTAATTATTCCTCTAGTGAATGCAAAATAATCCGAGTCCTTTCTCGCATTTTGCCTGAACAGCATGACAAGGCCCCCGCCCCTACACTTTGCACAGCCAAATTACCACAAAGCGTTTTTTCATTAGAAATCATTTAGGTCTTTAAACAAATTTCTGTTGCTCATGATTGTTTGCCTCCAACCTTTCCACCATGCTGGGGGATCATTTGCTATTTTCTTTTTTACCCCATTTTATTTGCATTAACTTATTCCAAAAAAAGTGCATAAAATTTAGAGATTCTACAGCTTTCTGAAAGTATATTTTAAAAGATATTTTCCATTAGCTTCTCCTCCTGTGACTGAGTTACAGGGGTCATGTTTTTTTTCAGCCAGTAAGAGCATTACGCAACTGAATGCTGAGTTTAAAACTTTGATTAAGTTTTAAGTTTAAGAGCGCAAACTAAACACCTTCTTAAAACACAAATAGTGCATCAGCTGAAACAAATAAAGGAAAGGGTAAAAAGAAACTGCTGCTGTCAGAACACAGCAACCACAGGAACCAGCACCAGTGCTCCCAGTTTAACTCAATAGCTTGACTTGGCTTTTTTGGCTGGAAAGGAAAATGGATGGAGGGATAGGAGACATCCTGGGAAGTTAAAATCCATTTTGTGGATTGGCACCAATGTGCCAATATCCCTGTGCCAGCAAATAGGAGGAAATAGGAATTATCAATTTCTATTCAACAGGATTGCTTTGCAAAGATTGTGTTTCTACTGCTTTCCAGGAGGAACTGACATTGAAATCATTCCTTCAAACACACCCAGAAATGTCCAACAAAACCTGACCAGTGCAAAGGCAGAGCAGAGTTTGGTGCTCATGTTTTAGCTCAGGAAGATACTTGCATCAAGAAATGGAAATTAATTGCAGACTGTTAAGAGACTGTGCAATGACAGAGGCGAATCCAGCCCCCAAACTGCTCAGGAATCCTGATTCAGCAGCAGCTCCTCAGGCTGCTCAGCCAGGACAGGGATGGGTGGCCTCAGCCCATGCCAATATTCCTGGTGCAGGATATTTAAGAAATGAGCTACAATTTAATATTGTGATGTCCAAATATGGGATTAACTCAGCAGGAGAGGGTTACAACAGAGTAATTTGAAAAGTAATGTTTGCCAAGAATGGAGTTCTGTGGCTACAGGACCCAAACCACCACCAAACAGCCCCAAACTGCCAGGTTTGCTTTGGACAGGGTTGTAGGGAGAGACAGACAAACCCAAGACACCAAATCCTAATCCAGCCTAAATACATGTGGCTGGTTTGCCACAATTAATTATCATGACACCATTTGATTGAATTTTCTGCTGATTTTCTCAATTCCCAGACTTAGACTGTGCAGCAAAATCATCATTGCATGCACAGAAGATATGTGGGTGGTTCTGACGTGCTGCAGTTGTTAGCCATAAACTGAATTTAATATTTCATAGAGGCCCAGCTGGAGGAAGCTCTCAGCCTGTCCACCCAGCTGCTCAGGCCCCACACTTGTCCAGCTTGCACGTAAACATGTGCTGTGCTCCAGCCTGGAACAGCCCACAGCACACTGGGCAGCAAGGAATCTGAATGCAGGTGACAGGCTCTCCCTTGAGACCCTACCAGAGACTGCCATGACAGATTTTTGAGGTTCGGGGTTTTTTTCTGTGGTTTTTTTTTTTTCTGTTTGTTTTTTTTTTTTTCCTACTTCTTTTTTTTGCCTCAAATGATTCCCAAAGACTACCCCAGTTAATGTGAAATCCCAAATCATCCTGCCATGGATGATTTCCATCCAAAGAACCGTTTCAGGCGGTGCTTTGGGGGCTCTGTGATCCATGTCCACTCTGACACCAATGGAATCTGCAGGCTCAGGGTCACAGGTGGGTGTCAAACTACATCCAAGATGACAAATTAATTAGATTTGGAGAAGCTGTTGTACCCACAGAGGGGTAAATCTGCAGAGCAAAATATAGAGAAGAAAAGGTCTTTTTTCCCAATTTTTAGTACATGAGATGAAGACGAGACAGAAAAAAAATCCTAACTGAAGATGAGACACAAAAAAATCCTAACTAGGGATTTAAATATCTAAGCAGTGGCAAGACATGTTCTACTGCAGCTCAGAATTACACATTTCTGCAGAGTATTTTTATGGGCTCACTCAGAAGTCTCAGTTTTACTTTCATTACCTTCTAATCTTCCTCTTAGTGTGTAAATGTATTATTTAACTGGTAATTTGCATTTATGTTCTAAAAACTGTTTGTGAAAGGAATTTAAGTAGTTTTATTCAGAGTTAAACTATAAAAAAACCCGAAACAATCCAAATGCTCCACCCTCACACAACACTGACAGAAAAATATTCAGGGTTTCTATGTTTTGATTGTGCTTGGGGTTTTTTGATTTGGGTTTGTGTGTAGGTGTGTTTGGTTTTTTGGGGGTGTTGGGGTTCTCTGGTTTTTTTTTGTTGTTGTTGTTTGCCCGGTTGCTTTATTTTGTGATTTTTTTTTTTAATCTTGGCAAGAAATTCAGTCTAAACCTAAATTTATACCAGAGTCATAATTATGTATTCAGGTAGAATTTCAGACAGCTTCGGATCAGCAGAGATGGCAGTGTTTGATAGTCAGATATTCCTCATAAACATGGATATATAATGATTGATCACGACAAAAAAGGAAATTCTTTGAAAGCTTTGGGTTTTTTTCCCAACAAATAGCCATCCCAGTTCTTAGCACAAATAATTTTTATGCAATGAGCTATTCTTATTCATTATGATGGAGTCACCAGGACAGCAGCAGCAAAGAGGTCCCCTCACTCCTGCCCAGAGGTGTGGTGCAGGTCAGAATTACCCTGCACAGAAATGCGGTCTGGCTTTTCAAGCTGCTCCGCCCCAACTTGGTGACATTTCATCCCCAAAGCATCTGCAGAGCTCAGTGCCAGCATTTCTCCTTCCTGAGTCCTTAGGTAACACCCTCGGTATGTGACAGGGTGAGACCAGGCCGCTGCTACAGGAACTGCCTCTGTCTCCACGGAATCATGGAATAAATTAGGCTGGAAAGGATCTTTGAGGTCACCCAGTCCCACCCATGACCCAACAGCACCGTGTCACCCACACCATGACACCAAGTGCCACATCCCATCTGTCCTTAAACACCTCCAGGACAGTGACACTTCTGGGCAGCCCAATCACCTTTTTGGGGATGAATTTCTTCCTGATGTCCAACCTGAACCTCCCCTAAGGCCGTGTCCTCCTGTCCTGTCCCCATTCCCTGGGAGCAGAGACCGACCCCCTCAGCTGTCCCCTCCTGTCAGGGAGCTGCAGAGAGCGATGAGGAGACCCTGAGCCCCCTTTTCTCCTCAGCAAACACCCCCAGCCCTCAGCCCCCTGAGCCTCCTTTTCTCCTCAGCAAACACCCCCAGCTCCCTCAGCCTCCCCTGAGCCTCCTTTTCTCCACAGCAAACACCCCCAACTCCTCAGCCCCTGAGCCTCCTTTTCCCTCAGCAAACACCCCAGCTCCCTCAGCCCCCTGAACCTCCTTTTCCCCCAGCCCCCCATCTCCCTCAGCCACCCTGAGCCTCCTTTTCCCCTCAGCAAACACCCCCATCTCCCTCAGCCACCCTGAGCCTCCTTTTCTCCAGCAACACCCCCATCTCCTCGCCAGCCTAGCCCCTCAAGCAACACCACTCCCTCAGCTGCCTGAGCCTCCTTTTCTCCACAGAAACGCCCAGCTCCCTCAGCCACCTGAGCCTCCTTCTCCCCAGACTCTCCCAGGCCTGCCCTTCCACGCAAACACCAGCCCCTAGCCACCTGGTCCTTTCCCACAGCAAACACCCCATCCCTCACACCCTGAGCTCTTCTCCCCAGCAAAACCCAGCCTCAGCTCCCCTGAGCCCTTTCCTCAGCAACACCCCCAGCTCCCTCAGCCGCCCCTGAACCTCCTTTTCCCCTCAGCAAACACCCCCAGCTCCCTCAGCTGCCCCTGAGCCTCCTTTTCTCCACAGCAAACAGCCCCAGCTCCCTCAGCTCCCCTGAGCCTCCTTTTCTCCACAGCAAATACCCCCAGCTCCCTCAGCCGCCCCTCACAGGAATTGTGCTCCAGACCCTTTTCCAGCCTTGCTGCCCTTCCCGGGACACATTCCAGCCCCTCAAAATCCTTCCTAAATCGGGCCCCGAGCTGGGCCCAGCACTCGAGGTGCGGCCTCAAGTGCAGCAGAGGAATCCCTGCCCTGGCCCTGCTGGCCACACCATTCCTGATCCAGGTCAGTGGCCACCTGGGCACAGCTGGCTCCCCTCAGCAGCCTCAGGTCCCTTTCTGATGGCCACTGTCACTCTGTCCCCAGCGTGTGGCTCTGCAGAGCTTTGTTGTGGCCACAGACCAGGACAGGGTACCTGGTTCTGTTAAACCTGATATGGCTGAATTTGCTCCTCTCTGCAGCCTGTCCTTCATAGGAGAGCCAAGGAGGGCCTCCCACGCTCAAAACAACACCCTGATGGCTGAAAACAGCTGGGTTATCCTTCATGGAAGCTCAAGAAGGGCCTGCCATGCTCAAAACAACTCCCTGATGGCTGAAAACAGCTGGGTTATCCTTCATGTAAGCACGCGGAGGGTCTGCCATGCTCAAAACAAGACCCTGATGGCTGAACCAGCTGGGTTTCCCCTCATGGAAGAACAAGAAGGGTCTGCCATGCTCAAAATAGCACATTAATAACTGAACCAGCTGGGTTATCTCTCATGGAAGCACAAGGAGGGCTTGCCATGCTCAAAACAACACATAATAACTGAACTTGCTGGGTTTTCCCTCATGGAATAACAAGGAGGGCCTGCCATGCTCAAAACACCCTGATGGCTTAAAACAGCTGGGTTATCCTTCATGGAAGCACAAGGAGGGTCTGCCATGCTCAAAACAAGACCCTGATGGCTGAACCAGCTGGGTTTCCCCTCATGGAGCACAAGAGAGACCTGCCACACTCAAAACAGCACATAATAACTGAACCAGAGGCTGCTTCACCTATGCCCAGAAATTCCCCAGCCATAAAAACATTCCTAATGTGTCTGAGAAAGGGATTCTTCCCTGGTTACCCTCTTGGAAAGCTTTGTCTGTTCTCTTATTTTGGATTCACATTACAGAAAATATCGCTGCGAGCAATCCCAGTGTCCCTGCAGAGCCTGCTTTGTTCTGACTCTACAAAGCAGGAAAACACACACACATCATTCCTGTTGATCAGCCAGAACCCTCCAATGGGCTGGATCACTTCTCTAAGCCAAATTGTCATTTGTTTAATTTGTCTCAGCTTTTTTCACTTCAACAAATCCATGCTAAGGTACATCTGGATGGTCTAGGCCAGGCTTCACCAGCCCTGAAAGCAGGAATGGGTCACACATCCCCACCCACGGCAGCAAGAAAATGATTAAAATATAAAAAAAAAACAAAAAAAAAAAAAAAAAAAAAAACCAGGTGACAATATGGAGAAGTAATGAGAAATAAGTTCCATTGTGGAGAAAGAACAGGCAGGAAGAATGCACTTTCTGGCACACACAATTTTGATGTCACAATGTAAACAGTTTTTCCCAGGGTCACAGCAAAATGCTGGCTTTTCAAACAGAAATGGAGAGCCCAGAACCCTGAAAGGCAGTAACTTTTCCAACTGGAGGATCCGTACTCCGTGCAAACTACACAAGAGAGGGGAGATGGGAGAAGCAACACTTCCTTCACTCAACCTTCCTTATTTCTAATGCAACATCAGCCCAGGTGCCCAGGAAAAGAAAATGAGGAAAAAAATGGCAAACATAAAAAAAAACAACCAAACAAAACAAAAAAAAAAAAAAAAAAAAAAAACAAAAACAAAAAAAACGTACAAACAAACAAAACCACAAAAAACCAACCAAAAATAAAAAAAAAAAACAAAAAACCCCCAAAAAACAAAAAAAAAACCTCCAAAAATAAAAAAAAAAAAGAAAAAGAACAAAACCAAAAAAACAAAGAAAATAAAAACACACCAAAAAAACCGAAACACCCAAAAAAAAATACAAGGGCAGAGCATGGACTTTCAGCCCAAGGATTACTTTAAAGTAAACACTCAACAAATAATAAAGCAAGGAAATATTTGCCAGAGATAAAGGCTCAGACCATGGACCTGCTCTAGCTTAAAAAACTGCAAAGCAGGTCTCTGCTGGGAGCTTGTAGAGGTGTCTCTGAAATGCAAAACTCCAGGTAAATGCAAGGAAAAGGAAAGATCTCATTAGCTACAAGGATCATGGCCTGCTGAGTGTACCTGCACTTTGAAAAATTACCTTTGCTAGAAGTAATATCATAGTTTGAGCGACTTGGGTTTTCATTAGGCAGGAGCTTTACTGGGCTATTCCAGCAATATCAAGGCCTTAAAAGTACTAAGGAACAGTGCCATGCTTTGAAGAATCTTGTCCAGCTTTGCTCTGCCCCAGTTAGGGCAAAAAAAACCCTGTTACAACAGAGAGGTATTCCAGAATACACAGAATATCTTCATTATATGAACCAGCCAACCCTACAGCCTGACAGGGAATGCACTTGGGGCATTTATTAAATCAATGTTACAGTGTGATTTTAGCAGGGATCCCAGACAAACCTTTGGAAGAGTTTTCAGGGGAATCAGACTTTTTCATGAATGACATAAAATACATAATCACCTCAACAGGAAGACGATCCATTATTTATTAGAAAACCTCCACGAGTTTCAAGACTTGGGGTTGAACCCCAGCTGTGTTCAAGTTCTCAGAAATTCACTCCATGTCTGTGCTGCAGCTTCTCATCCATGAGGATTGTTTTCCCTGCATCAAAAATAGGGTTTATAGAAGCCCATATTATCTGTAGGAGCAGTTCTGATCTTCCCTTGTGGAAGAGGAAAGGCTTCTGATCTCCCCTTGTGCCAAGCACTGCAGGTTGGTTTGGGATTCTCCTGCAGCTCCTCAGTGGTGCCTCCTCACAGTTGTGTTTGTAAAGTCTTCTCTACTTGTAGGAAACCTGCCATGGACATTGTTTTTTGGATTTCCCCCCCCTCTTTTAGCCTGGGTGTTCCTGATCTAATGGAACAGCAGCAATAGGGAGCATCTGATTGATGGAAGATTGGGTTCCAGGTCCACTTATAACACCACTCTGAGTTCCTGGGGGAGGTGAAACTCCCTCCCAGGGAATGCCTGAAAAATGGACCCTCCAAGAGAGTGAAGCATTCTGCTTCATTGTTATTATTCTCTGTGTGTGGTGCATTGACCTCTGGTTGGAAAACCATAAAAATTACAGAGGTAAGAAACAGGCTGTCAGCTCGATGGAAACATTGCTCTGGTGATTATTTAAATGGCAGGCACACACTTTGAACTTATGTTAAAAAAAAAAAAAAGTGCATAAAAGAGTGAGGTTTCTTCTAGGTTTTGACTTCCCACTCACAAAAAAAAAACCACCCAAGGGGCTGTAAACCCCAACCATTCTGCTCCAGGACATCTCTGTGTTTCAGGGATGCTGAGAGGGAAAGATGGAGCAGGCAAGAATCGGTGTTTGAAGGAGGAGAACATTAAACAGAGAGAGCAAACTTCACATGGCAGGAGCTTTGTTCAGGGGACAGAGAGGGAATGGTTATGAGCTCACCTCTGGTGAAACTGCTTTCAAATAAAGCCCTACAACAGGTAACATTTAACTTATTAAAAACAAGAGGTAGAACATTCATTTCTAAATTACATATGACCTGAGACTTGAGCTCTCGGCACCTGCCCATCAAATTAAGATTTCAGCCCTTGTACATAATTTAACATAATTACAGTGAGGATATTTAAATGCAAATTGATTTTATCAAACAATGAATACTTCAAGAAGGTTAAGCCTCATCTTTCTGAAATTAGTTCTGATTTGTGGAGACCTTAAGGCTAATCTTCAGCATTACCAGCTATCCATGAGCAGTCACAAGAGCTGAAAAGTACATTCAGGAGGTCTCGGAAAAATCTGGGCGTCCAAAATATTACCACACATTGGTGAACACTTGAAAGCTTCACTCTAATTAAAGCTTTGCTCCTAATCAGAGGGAGATGGGAGTGCAGGAGGCAGAGAGGGGTGAGATGGCTCTTGCTGCCTGCTCCAAAGCCCTGCAGCACTTCCCAGCCCGAATTTGGGAAGGACCACTGGCAGAGCATTCCGCTCATGGGTCAGAAAGGCTGTGAAGGAAGCAGCTGCATCCCTCCCTGCTGCTCCAGGGCCAGCCTGGCACAGACCCCAGGATTTTGGGACCCAGTTCCTCTTTCTCTGTGGGACCTTTTCCTGTCTTTGCCCTGTGGTTTATTCCAGAAATCTGCCAGTCCCAGGTGCCAGAGCCTCTCTCTACAGTCCTGCCCACAGTGCCATCTGAGATGTTGATTCCTATTGAGGTGATTATAATGTTTTATGTCATATCTGAAAAAGTCTGATTCTCCTGAAAACTCTTCCAAAGATGTGTGTGGGATCCCTGCTAAAATCATTCTAACATTGATTAAATAAATGCCCCAGGTATATTCCCTGTCTCGCCATGTGCTGGCTGGTTCATGCAATGAAGATATTCTCTGTATTCTGGAATAACTGTTATATACAACAGTTTTGGTTTTTGTTTTGTTTTTTTTTGTTTTGTTTTGTTTTTTTAATTGCTGCAGTGCAATCAACAGGGTATCTCTGATTTCTGTCAATGCAATGGGCTCCAAAGAACACAGCTTTGATTTTTTTTTCCTTATGGCAATGTGACAGGCCATGCTGCTGCCTTTGGAGGATGCACCGAGCAGGCAGGCACTGCATCCCTCAAACACCGTGTCCTTCACAAACCCTGATCTGAGACAGCGACCCAGGTGCACGTCCTTGAGGGCTGCAGGTGGAATCTCTGCACAAGTGCACAAGAAACATTGAAGGTCAGAAGCACTTAGAAGCTGCAGGAGAGTTAGTGATTGCTCAGTGGCCAGGAAAAAAAATAATTAGCCTTGCCAGAGATTTCGGAGGAAATCCTGATGCGTTAGGGGACCTATTTTACATCCTGCCTGCTAAAAGGATTATCTCATCTATCAGAGGTGGCTGCACTACAAACTTCCTTTCATCATACACACACCAAAGATCAGGTGAGAGGTTTAATAAAACACTAAATGGAACAAAATGCCAAAGAAGCAAAGCTATAATTACCTCTGGAGCTTTTTCCTTGCCTAGCAGGAAACCTTTCCATTACACAGTTTTTACATTTTGAAGGCACCTGAGTTCTTGCTTGAACAGTGACAGATTAAATAAACAAACCAAAAAATTCACAAGGAAAGGCAAAGTTTTGTCACCAAGTCCTGCTTGTTTGTTATCCCAAAACAACAAGGTTGAGAGGAAGTAGGAAAAACCTCAGTGTGAAAAATAGGTTGCTTTCCTTCCCTCATGATGAGGGTAGACCAGGTCTTTACTTGGAGAAAATTGGCATAATTTCTTTTTAGTCAACCAATTAAAAGAGAAAAGCTCCAGAGTCCCTAAGGCTCTGATTATTTCATCCTGTGCTCCTGCAGAAATTTTCGTCACCGTGGGGTAGAGTTACCATGATGCGTGTCCTTGAGGATGTATTAATAGTGAAACACTAGTACTACAATTTAATAGGATTAGCTGAAATTGCTGTAATACATTTTACAGATGGGGAAACTGGGACACAGGCAGACTTAATTTTAAGCAACTAAATCCATATTTTGGCACCAAAGCAACCTGATTCTCAGCAGTGCAGAACGCTCAACTCCCACGTCGCAAAGGACTGCGGTTCCCCAGTTCATTTTTCCTGAAGGCAGCACCACACCTCTCTCTAGCTCATACTGTGTTCCTGAGGGGTAAAATCAGCCCCTGGCAGGGCCTGGCAGGACCAGATCCTAAAGGGATTCCCACCAAAAGAATCGACCTGCCTTGCACGAATTCCTACAGCTGCTTTATGTGATCACCTCAGATCACCTTCTCTGTCCCTCCCTTGAGTCCACTTTCCCCACCTCTGATCTGATCTGGAGCATCTTTCTCCCTTCTGCTTTCAAAATCCATGGGCAAATATGTTTTATTTTTATTTACTCCTCTAAACTGTGTTTGCTCCAATGGAGCCGAGGTTGACCCAATGTAAAATCTGACTCCCTGCTGAGAGATGCTGTTATTTGTTTTTCTCTCCTCTTCTAATAATTTCTCTTCCTTAATTTCTTTCTTTTTGCTCATTACTGTTCAGGGAATGGAGCAGTACCAATTCTCAACCTTGGCAACAGATCTCTAAACTGTTCAATAATAAAAAAATAATTGCCAAAGAGCACCACAGCCCACTTTCCACAATCGCAAACCAAGAGCAAAGCAAGTTATTTCTGTATCGTAAATCTCACCATGCCCGTTACATTATTAATTTTTACCTTTCCAGTACCTGAAACTGTCACAATTTGTGCTGGTCCTTATCCACATTGTGGTTTTTATCGCATTTTCATTCTGCAAACTCTGAAAATGCTCCTGGGCTGTTTCCTCTCTGCAAACTCATGGGGCACCTTCATTATGGCCTGGCTCTTCCTGGTGTCCTGGCTGAATTCTCAGCCATCCCTTCTCCCCCATTCAAGAGGCCAAATGAGCACCTTGTTTTCCATCTACCACAGCCATTAAACCAAATTTATTCTTCTGCAGAGCAGCCGTGTCCCCCAGCAGAGCTCGTTTGGCTGCCTGCAGCTGGAGAAGGAGAGCGCTGCACCTCCGGCAGCTCAGCAGCCTCCAAGCCATGGATCCATCACCTCTCACAGAACCTGACAGCTCCACTCAAGGAAGAGTTTTCACCCTTTGCTGACCTCCTTGCCCGTCCTCCCACCGGGACCCTGCTGACCAGTGGTGACCTCTGTCAGCAGCCAGCTCCTGTGAGGGCGTGGACACTCCACGAGAATAAAAACCCCGCTTCCATCAGCCCTGCCCTTTGTGCGAGGCTGTGACTGCACTGAATGCCTAATGAGAGGAATTAAAATCCTCTCTCCTGCTTCCACAGGGTTAACTTGACTAAGTAGAATGAAATTTGACAGCACTTTCTCTTTAGAAGCTTTATATCCCGGCTGGTTAACAAATGTAGTAAATAAGCTACAATTGCACTTTTTCTTGTTGCTGTCAACTCTGAGCTCCCGCCAGATGAAGAGGCAGCAGGTTAATTGTACATGCTTTGCTTGCTGGCTCTGCTGCTCTCTCACTTTTGAGGGAAAGAAGAGAGAAAGTGGTGAGCCCTGCTGAGTCCAAGCCCTCTATCTCTCGAGATTTTGCCAAATATCTCCTTTTCTGGTGAAAAATTTGGGATGGAAACCTCCAGAGGTGAGACAGCACTGTCCAGGCACCAGGTCCTCTGAGCTGCCAAGTCCAGATGTCTCCAACACACCCAAGCTTGGAGCAGCTCAATCCCAACAGCAGCTCTGCACCTCAGCAACCTGTCTTTAAATATATTTAAATGTATATTTAAATATATAAATTATGTTATAATGTATATATAATGTATATTAATGTATTTTGAATGCATATATAAATTTATATTTAAATGTATATATAAATGTATATTTGTATATTTAAATGTGTATTTAAATGTATTTAAACCAGTGTTTAAATATCTTTATAGCCGTGGATAGTACCCATTACATAAGCACACACTCTCCTGTCGGCCACTGAGAGGTAATCCTCCTGCAAATCTACAGCAGTGGGTCTTAAAAAGGTGGATAAAGCTAAATATTATTTGTGTGTGTGTGGTAAGTTTAGAGAAAGGAGTAAGAGGGATCCATCCTTGCAAGTTTTCTTAAGTTCATTAACAAAATGATCTGTCAAATAATAAAAGAAGAAAACAAACAAACTCAGAGGTGATTTAAGCACTTGGATCTGTATTTGTGGGGGAAAAGTAGGAGTAAGGAACTACCTCAGAACACACAGCCCCAGTGTGCAGGAGCAGCTCCCTCGGAGCACTTGCTCTGCAAAGGTGGAGGGAACAGATGTTCAAGGCCACAGCCACAAAGTCAAAAATCATCAGGAGCTGCAGAGGATGAAGGGATTAACATCACATCAGGGCAGTCTGGCTGTCCCCACAACCTCTCACAGGGCAGTGACCAGCTGATGTGCCAGCCAGATATGATTAATAAAGAGCAGACTGAAAAGGGGCTGAATACAGAAATTCAGCATTTGGACACTTGCCAGCAGCCAGGACTAATCAAAAGAAATTACAGCCTTTGGTCGTGGCAGCAGGACAGTGACACACTGATCACAGTGTGGGGTCACAGCCATGTCCAGACACCCCAGGGATGGCCATGAGCTCCTTGTGGTCAGCCCTGCCCAGCTCTGCAGAGCCTTGTGGTCAGTGCATCTGAAAGTTCTGTGCTCTTACCACACCATCTTTGTCATCACCTGCCCCTCCTGGTGTTTTTCACCCAGATCTCTGGCATTTTTCCCCATTCCAAGAGGTCAAATCAGCATCTTCTTTTCCCTCTACCACAGCCCTTAAAGCAATTTTATTCTGCCGTGGAGCATCCCTGTCACCCACCAGACCTGCTTTTCCTCCTGCAGTCCCATGGCTAGTCACCCACAGAATCACTGCCAGCATATTAAAAACAAGTATTTGCTCAGGAGGATTTCCACAGGATTTCAGGAGGTGATGCCAGGTTTGAGGGGTTTCTTTTTCTTCTTTTTTACTGCAGCACAACCGAGGAAAACAGACATCACAGAGAGAGGAGACCTTTAATACCAAATTCTGGAACTGTTAGAGGGAAATTTCAACCTTTTTTATCCCATAACCCAGAATTCCTCCCTTCTCCATATACAGGAGAATTGTGAACCAAACAAGTTTTAATCCTACATGTGTAGATTAACTCAGATTAAAAACTTCCCAACAGACAGAACATTCACCAAGTGAACACTTGGTGCTTTTCACGTGGCCACAGTGTGTGTTCCTTTAACAGGAGCTCTTCTGTTTTCACCCACACCACTCCTCTCATCAGGGGTTTCTCCTCAGTCCTGTAACAGAGCCTGTGGAGTTTGGAGAAAAGGCCTCCTCAGCACTGCTGCCCAGGGGATTCTCAGTAAACTGGAACTCTGTGGGGTTTTTTTAATTCTAAATTTGTACCACCATGAGCAGAGTCATTACAAAGCACTTAGGGATGTTCAGCAAATTAGAAGGCTGGGCTGGATGAACTTTCCCTAACCCTTATAAAGAAAATTCCCTATTCCAGCACAAAGTGCTGTGCTGTCTATTACCCATCACATCTCACTTTGCTTCCATCGACTTAAAGAAATCTCTGATTACTTGTAGATATAAAGTCAGGTTCTTTACCTCTTTAATTTACAGAATAGTCATAACAGAAAATGTGTATCATCAAATAACAAACAAGCGACTCCATAATTATGAAACTGCCTACAGAGGATTCCTTGTACAGTCTCGAAATGAAATCTGAACTTCAAACACCAGGAAAAGAAGATATATTATTTAAAAACTAATTAGCAGAACAAATGTACAACAGAGAATGATACAGAGGACTATGAGTTCTTGTAAGCTTCCCTTTTACCATTAGCATTTTAGCAAGAAAAATACCCTAATTTAAAAAAAAGACCATCACTTTGACTTCATCAGTGATATTATTTGGCAATTTAAATCGTTCCTCTCAGCTTCAGAAAGAAATTGCACAGAGTTTGGTTAACAATTTCCTAATGTGATTTGAAATAATGCCCATTAAGATTGGAATCTGAAGCAAGGCCCTGAAGAGCACAAAACTGTTTTTGCAGAGGTGGTGCAAAATAAAGTCTCAGTACCAGAAGTCCAAAAGCAGCATCGGTTTTTATGGAATAAGGAATCTCTCAATCAGAAATTGCATTAGAAATGGAGGATAAGGACTCTGAGTGGTGCTGATTACCCTCCTGCTCTGTCCCTGACCCTAGGTACTGCTGAGATGTTTGGTTTTAAACACAGCAAAGAGGAAAAAGAATCTTGGTTCTACAATGAACCTTTACTTTTCGGTGCATCTGATTAAGCAAATATTTCATTAGAAAGGAATTGGAAAAAACCCCAAACTGTCAGTCTGGTAGCTGAATCAGGGGCCCAATTAATAAAATATCACAGAATTTTTGACTTTGGAAAGGATCTCAAGAGGTTACCTTGTCCAACAGCCCTGCTCAAGCTAGGGCACCTAAAGCAAGCAGCCAGCCCATGTTCAGAGAGCTCTGAATATCTCCAAGGTTCCTATTAAAAACTGCTTAAAATCATCTATTCTTTAGGGTGAGCAATTCATATCAGATTGGCACCGACCTCTCTAGGTCATCTTTTGATTTATCTGTTCTTTCTATGCAAGAAAAGGAGTTTGAAACTTAACGAGGAAACTTCATTGGAAACTATTTCCTCCTGGAAAGAGCTGAGTGTGAGCACCTAAAACTCCATCAAAAGAGGGGGAGATGGCACAAACTGCATGGCTGAATGCTCTGGGAAAACTCCAAGTACTTTAAACGAGCCTACTTCAGAATGAACACTGCCTCAGGATGTTTGCATCACACCGCTCCCTGGTTCTGAAGTTTTGTTTTTATGGATTTTTCATCACTTGCCTCGGCCTTGAGATTCTGTAAAAGGAACGGGGGTAGAACTGAATTTTAAAAGCCCTTTGTGCTTCTTCTCTATAAAATTTCTAAAAAAAAAAAACCCAATCCCCTTAATCCTGGGACAGATTTATGTATAATTTATGTGTACAAAATCCAGTCACATAGGATGACTCTGTGCTTCAGGCCAGCATTACTTTCATTTTTAAGAGATACACAGAGTAACAAGGAAGTAATGGAGTTTGGTAGCGTCAGCTGTACACAGAATAAAACAAATATCCCTTCTGCAGCCCTGGGAGCTCTCCACTTCAGCCCTGGAGAACCGTGGAGGTTGATTTGCAGCACAGCACAGGCACCAGGAATCGATGGCTTTGTAGATCTGTGCTCTACAGGAAAACAGGAGCCACAAGAACCCCCATTTGCAGAATTCATCTCATGTCTTGCCTGCTTTTCCTGAGTCTTTAACAGGGTTTTAAAGTTTCCCCCTTTATTAAAAAAATCCTTCAGAATGGCAAATTACAGATTGTAAAAAAAAAAAAAAAAATAAAGCAATCCAGCAATTAATTTACACTTCTCTGGGGAAAATCAACAGCACAAAATGATGCTCTTTGAATCTCAGACACCATTTGGGGTGCTCACTGAGTCTGGTTATTATTGCAGCACCAAAAATAAAGTAACTTATACATTGGCCCAGCAATATCTCAGAATGCACAGAATTTGCATTAAATTCCAGCTCTAATATAACTGTAATGGATGAAAAGTCTTTCCCAGGCAGTGAAAGTTAGCTGGGTTAGGAAGACACAGAATTGAAGAGATTAAAATACACACAAGTGTTGGTTATATTAAAAAAATTAGTCAAGGCATAAATAGAAATACCATTAAAGTAATAATGTGCCACATGTATCCCAAGGAATTGCAGCAGAATATTTTGAAAGCTCATCACAGAATGGCTGGTACTGACTCAGGGGAACAGATTAAATATTAAAAAGGAAGGAGGGGCAACATCCTGTGGTCCAGACACCTCATTTGCAAAAAAAGTACCCATTCATGCAAAGAGATGTGACAAGAATGAACAGCTGGGTGTGAAGGAAGAGTTCTGCTGCCCCTTGAGCAAGGCCTGTCCTCCAGCAGCCCCCAATTTCTCCCCCAGGCCTTGGGATGACTCTTTCCTTTTCAGGCATAAAATCCCGACTTCAGCTTGCAAAGGAACATTAAAGCAGAGCTCAAAGGCAAAAATCAAGATTTATGGACATGGGCAAAGGCCACAAATTAATACAGAGTGCAGTGTGCAAGGGAGGGATTTGAAGAGATTTGCCAAGAGAGGAAGATCATCAATCTCACACGTGCCGGGCTGGAGAAGTGCAGGTGGCTCTGATTTTCAGGTTTAAATCAGACTCACTGTCCATGCACATGGGAAGGGGCAGCCCTAAACTTGACCTCATGCTGCTTAAACATCTCAAATTAAATAGTTTATTCCTGTAAGCAGTGACCAGTGGAGAGCAGCTCAGTGCCTGGCTTGGTTACCTGCAGGTTTTGTTTGAAAATCCCGGCATTTCTTTGAAGCACAGTTGATTCTCTACGGGCACATTTCACACAGAGGTTCAGCAACGATTGGATACACGGCCTAAATGACAAATGAGCAGGTGGAGATGGCTTCATAAATAATTCATCATTTCTATTTATCATTTATGATCATTGCAGCCATTTTTATGCTAATAGAGCTTGCAAAAATATTAACACTAAGTGAGTGTTGATGAAAAGGTTGTGGGAACATTTGAGTGATTTTATTGTATTTATAATATACAGTAGTGGTAACATGAAACCAGCTATCAATGTTTAATAAATGCTTTAACAACATGTGTTATAAATTATAAGTGGGGGACTATATATGCCATGTAAAATATGCATCATGTTTTCAGGTATTTGCTAAACATGTGAAAAAAACCTATCAATCACAAAGTGACCAGGGCTATAAAAGTTTCCTGACATGTTTGAGATCAATTTCTAATTTAAAAAGTAGATTTTAAAATCAATTTTATACAATTATATTGGTATCTCTGTCATACTGTAATTGTTTAATGAGCCTTTCATTCTGAGCTGCCTGAAGATACTGACTACTCCAAATGCTGTATTTGGAAAAAAAAACTACATATGATGAGCTTTCCAATTGTTGTTGTCAGCTGCTGAGCAACTTGTTAATTCCAAATCTCTGCTCTTAAAGATGAAATATTTATTGGGAACAAGCTATTCAGTGAAAGACGACAATGATTTTTGTAGGATTTATGTAGGGCAATATCACTTTTTGTTTTCTTCTTACTGTGCAGGGATCAGTAAAAACCTGTTCCAATTACAAAAGTCCTTCTCATAAATGAAAACCTCTGCATTATCACTGGTTCTGAGGGCACTTGGTGGACACAGATGTGTACTTATAAAGATAATAATCAATATCTAAAAGGTGATTAAACCCAAAGTACTCAAAGTTTTCCCTTCTTAGCTGTGTCAAGAAGAGAAATCCAGATCCTCACAGCTGGTAAAAATGCAGCTATTCTCCAGTTCACCACAGCTAATTAAGACAACCTTTTATGCAAATGTGACACAACTGGTTAAAAAAGAAACAACATATATTCCCTTTCTTTTCCACAAATCACTTCATTTTCTAACATTTTAGGTCATGGAAACAGCCAATGTTCATTACTGCTGAGGAACACAGAGCAGTTACTACTGCTGACATGGAGACCAGAATCATTCCTCTTCAGGGAGCAGTACTGCTCTGCAAAATAAAACCAAACGAGCTAAGAATAAGGGAGAACATTTTATTTCTCTAATGAGGAGCATGAATACACACACCTGTGCTCTGCTCTCTCCAAGCCCTCCCCACAAATGGACTCTCTGTTCCAAGAGCCTGGCTCCCTTTGCAGCTCTTGGGTCATATTGTGCTTCGGAATAACTCCAGCCTGGCACAGCACTGCACTCATTTGACTCCTTCCAAGTCATTTTTTATTGCCCTCTGTAAAGTTGCTGTCTGTGTTCTGTGGTTAGCAAATACCACTCAACAGGAGTGTCATTGCCAAGCCCATCCATTTAGCTCAGTTTGGGCTCTGGCAGCAGCAGAGGAAAGAAATCATTTCAGAGGCTCAGTGCTTTGATAAAGTTTTGATTCATTTCCTGAGGTGGGTTTATTCTCAAGGCTGTTTTTCCTACCTGCTTTACCTGGAGTGGGACAAAACTCCTGCAATAATTGGGGCAGTTTCACAAACCATAGCCTGAATTAACTGAATTCAAACAGATCCAGCAGCAGGGAGATTGTTTGCAAGCACAAAACCCCGTTCCAATCCGACCTATCGATTGTGCACTCGCTCCAAATTCCAATTAACCTGCTGCTGCAACAGCTCTGCACAAGTGCATCAAACCAAACACATGGGTAATTGTTTGCAAGATCAGGTCAGCGATTCAGCCACAGCATTGAGCTGTTCAAAACTGAAAAGCTCATGGGGGCCAAGGGCTCCTGCCATCCATGGGCAATTATCAAATATCTCCCAGTTTGTCTTTGCTTATTCACGGAAGAAGATGCATATTTACAGGATTTAAATGGTAGCGAATGCATCTTCCACACTAAAATTATCCCAGCACTGCATCCTCCCATCTGGATCAGAGCAGGCAACTCCATTCATGTTCTATTTATACGAAACCTGCGCAGAAAAACGACAGGAAGAGAGACTCAGAAGGGGAAGAGCAGCACAAAAGGAACATTTTGCACCTGTTCTCTCCCAGAAAAAAAGATAAAATCACAGATCTCGGAATTAATCTCTCAGTTTTAGGCCAGAACAATTTTATTTGCTTGCCTTTCTGCCCTTAGCTTTACACCCGAATATAACAGAAATCCTTTCAAAAAAATAAGAAACTAAGGTTATTGTCTCAAAAATGCAAATGTTTCCCACTACTTATTTTCATGACTGTCTCTGTACATACTCTAGGTTGCATGAAGCCTTCCTAAATAAAATTAGCAGCCATCAGTCCTCAAATTGTAGCACTGAGCAACTCCTGGGCAGGAAGGCCTAAGTGAATTCCAGATCCCTAGGGGTAAGGAAAATAAAGATTCCTGCCATCAGACACTGGGTTTCAGATCTACTCTGTCAGGGCACTGCCATGTAAAATCAGGAATTGGCAACTGCAGCATTTTCATAAACACAATCATTATGAGAGTTTCAAAGTCACCTCCTCCTGAAAGAAAAAACACAAAAAAAGGTCTGGTGTTCAGATTGCTGATGCATCTGATTGTATTTTCTTTGACAGATTGCTGTGAATTTTGAGCACCCCAAACATTTGCTGAGGAACCAAAGGAGGAGTTTGGTTGTCCCTGTTCAGGGAGCTG
Organism: Malurus cyaneus samueli; assembly: GCA_009741485.1. Classification (NCBI taxonomy): domain Eukaryota; kingdom Metazoa; phylum Chordata; class Aves; order Passeriformes; family Maluridae; genus Malurus; species Malurus cyaneus. The sequence continues at coordinate 4,781,104 of CM019230.1, forward strand.
AGCATCACAAACCTTTCCCTAATTTCCAAAGCATTTCAAAGTTCCACTTTGTCCTTTTTTAACATGATTTGAGAGCATCAGGCCAAAGATATGTGATTACTTATGGTTTATTGTTAAACACAGGGATCCTCACGTGCTGCTTTGAAAATTAGAAAATCACATTTGATTTGAAAATTAGAGAGCAGTAAAGGATGTTACTGTTTATTGCACTTGTAATTCTAGAACTGGTTCGAGGATTTCTGACTCATTTCAGCAAACATTTGTTGCAAGTTTCACTGTCCACCTAATCAGAATTATTCCAGAATTGGTTCGAGGATTTCTGACTCATTTTAGCAACTATGTATTGCAAATTTCATTGTCCACCTAATCTGAATTATTCCAGAACTGTTTGAGGATTTCTGACTCATTTCAGCAAACATTTATTCATATTTCACTGTCCATCTAATCAGAGCAGGGACTCATCTGCTCCTAATATCCAGGAGAAAAATGTAGCTATCTAAGCAGAATGACTTTAAAACAATCTCCCAGGAGCACACCTTGATGAGTAACTCCCCCTTATACCAGCATCAGCTGGAAATGCAGCCACCTTTAGTTTTTCCCCTTTTTTCTTTAAAGGACAGTGAGACCATTCTCGAGTCTGCTGCGAGTTCCTGTGAGTGACCTTGTGCAGCGTGAACACAGCTCCAAGCTGATGGTGATAAAGTTGCGCAGAAGATTTAAGTTCTACTCTGATCTGGGATCTGGGGGTCAATCTTGTTTTCAAGAGCTCTTTCAGCTTCTCAAGGAACACCCAGCCACTTCTCACAGCAGCTAATGGGAATCTTTCAGCTCCTTCTCACAGGCTCTGGATTTATCCTCAGTTTATTTGTTTGCTACAACACACGGTAAAAAAGGACCAGAGTGTGCTGGGGTCTCAGTGATCATCATTAAACATCTGAAAGCAGATAATGAGCAATGAAATCTCTTTTGTTGGTACGTTCAGTTTTACCAATACCACATGGGGTACAAGACATTTGAACGAGCAGCAGAGATCCCTACAGCAAATTTGGAATGGCATTCCACAAAAAAAAAAAAAAAAAAATTGCCAAACAACACAACAACAATAGCAAAAAACCAAAAGAAATACAAAACAGCACAAAAAAAAGCGAAAACACACGCACCAAAAAAACAAAAACAAAACAACAAAAAAAACACAAAAAAAAAAAAATCCAACAAGCACCAAACACTTGGCTATGGAGCAAAATGACCACAGAACAGATGAAGATGACCTTCAAGAAATTATCTTTAAAATGCTCCTCACTTTTGACCATTGTAGCTGCATTTCTGACCCCATCTTCCACCCAGACCTACCCCAAATTATAACAGAGAGAGGGAAATACTCTGTGCATTGTAACCAAAGCAAAGATCTTGACCCCAAGTGAGATTTGCCACTGGAAAAGTCGTGCAGAAGTTCCCTGGAGGTCTCCCAAGGTCTGTGCTGTGAGAGCAACGTTGGATTTGCAGTGAGAGGCTCAGCAGGATAAAAACAATAAATGAACCAGATTAGATTAAATCATTGGACATCCTCTCTTTTGAAAGAGAAAAAAGAATAATCTAATTGAAAAAAAAATTAGAAAATAAATGACATACTCTGGTCACAGTCCCAACAGAAACTGCTGAGGTTGATCTTTTGAATCCTTTCATTTCTGCAGAAGAGGAATAATTTCACATTTGGAAGTTTCTGCTAGCTTCTGGGAAACCAGATTAATTGCACAGGCCCAGTTTCAGGATCAAAAACGTCCTGATGTTACAACACACACTTTTTTTTTTTTCCTCCCTTTTGGATTATCTATCCCTCGCTGTTCAGCTCAGATAAATTTCATAAACTAGAAACTTCATGCCACTTTATTGAAGCTGATCCTCTGGATAACTCCAAACTGATAAGAATGTTCTTTTGCAGTTACTGCTGTTACTCAGATTTCTTTGGTGGCACCTAAAAACCAAGCCAGGCTGGTGGGAAATCATGTCAGGAGCTGCACACACACAGCAGAGAGAGGCCCTGACCCCAGAGGATTTATAAATTACAGCGCAGAGACACAATTTGGGGTGAAAGTGGCAAAAATACACAAATACCCCAACATGCCAGGCAGTGCCTGGTGCAGTTTTTGCTCTCAGGAGCAGTGAATGGTTACCAGGAGCACCTCAGCTGAAGGGAGGGAAGGGGAAGATGGAAAAGGGGTGATTTCTTGTCCTGTGGATTGCAGGACACGAGGCAGGAATGGAAAGGGAGCTCATGGGAAGGACAGAATGAAGTAGGGACAGAAGAAATTCCAACTGCAGTGAGGTCTCTAAGCACCAAGAGGATCCCTGCTCATTATTTTAGTTCTCTCCAATTTTCTTGGCTAGGTCATCCAAGGAGAAGGAAATTCATTCACAGACCCCAGAGTGAATTCCTGCCCCTATACCATCTCTGCTACAGTCTTTGTGCAGCTGCACTGATCTTGTGCTGGTTTATATTAGCATTATATTTTAATTTCTCCAATTCACTTCTTGCTCTCTCCAGATATAGCTCCTCAGTTTTTTTCCAGAACTCTCAGAACTAGATGAAAAATAGTATAATTTTTGTCCAAAAAAATGATTATGAAACTGTCTTCTGCTTTAAATTTTTAACCAGCACCACAGAATCTTAGAGCAGTTGCCTCAAATTAGACTTAAAATGAACCTTTCATAACTCCAAGCTTTGATAAATCCTATCCTGTTCTGAGTTTTAATCAGAGTTTTGTTCTTATTTTAGCTGGTGGGAGCGGGGAAATCCAACCCAACTCTGTAAATGCTATGAAAGAAATTGCTCTGTGGGATTCCTCCAACTGCCTGACAAGATCCAGAGGTGCTTTAGCTTCAGGAGGATCATCCAAAAAAGTCTCCTTGCCACCCAAAACTGCCTGCTGTGGAAACTTCCAGGTTATGGAGGGCTCAGGACAATCAGCTTTTAGTGCTCACATCAATTCATCTCCACCACCCTCGGCACACCAGCCAGGCTAGAAATCTTGATAAATCTAGAAATCTGGGGCTTTCATGGTAAATCTAGAAATCTAAGGCTATCTTGAGAAGTCTAGAAATCTACGGCTATCTTAATAAATCTAGAAATCCAGGGCTTTCTTGATAAATCTAGAAATCCAGGGCTTTCTTGATAAATCTAGAAATCTAGGGCTATCTTTTCATTGGAACTATTTTCATTTAAAATACAGACTTGTTTATCCTCAAAACTATCCAGAATCCAAAACCATTACAGAGCTAAATACTCAATATTCATCTATGCAAGAGGTAACAGGCACTTTTCCTGACAAGCTTTAGGATTTTAGGAGTCCAACAGGGGATGTCAGGGCATCAAACACTTGAGGCTTTTGCCAGAGCAGTGATGCATGGCTCTCATTACTGTCAATAAAGGCACAGAGAGCTTTGATGAAGGTCTCACTACAACAGGGAAGGGTTAAGGAATGGAAAGCTCTTGAGCTGGGCACATAAAGGATGCCAGAAGTTTAAAGAAAGAGAAAAACAGTGATTTATTTAAGTGGCTGGTCAGGGACAGCTGCAGTGCTCCAGCACAGCAATGCTCAGGCTGCTGCTGGAACTGAGTTTTAATCCTGTTGAGGTCCAAAATAAAAAATTATCCCAGAGCAGCAGAGCTGCTGCACTCAGACAGCCCAGGGGCTGCAGGAGGAATTCCCTTGGCGGGCCCTCAGCTTGGGAATGGCTCCATCCAGTCAAATAGGAGAGATTTAACATGGCTTATTAATAATTAGTTACAGCATAAAGTGTTAGAGACATTCTGGCCTTTATTAATATTGGGCCTGAAGTGATTTGCAGCCTTTCTGTATCTGTCATTTTATTTGATACACCCGAGGTCCAGCTCCTGCTCTTGCTGCCAAAACATCTCTAATCAGTTTGTGCCCTGCCTTTACCAGCTTGAAGTTTTCTCTTGATTGGAGATCTTACAGAGTCTCTTCATAATTATTAATAGCACATTTTTAATCCACCTTTTCATTGCACCAACTTGCCCCTGCTGCAAAGTAAATTTTTACACATATTTAAAAAAAAAAAAAGAGTTTACAAGCTAAGAATTAAAAAAGCATTAACAGCAGATAACCTGACAGGATGTAACAGTGACCAATTGCCTACAAAGATGTGAAGATGATGGTTTAAATTTTGTTTATTGACAGGAAAGCTTTGGGTCGTTGCTGCAGAGGACAGAGATGAGGATGGAGGGGATGCTCCACTCTCAGCTCCCAGGAAATCACCAGCATGTTTCTCTTTCAGTGCCAATGTCACAAGAACATGTTTGGTGTACACACCCAGCACAACAGCACTTCCAGGAGAAAGCAGGCCAATTATGCCCTTGAGCAGTTCTGCAATTTTACATTTCATCTTATGAAATACGCTCCTCCAGTTTAAGAAATCATCTCTAAATTGCCAATCAAATCACTCCAGGAAACAAGGCTCTTCATTTCTCAGGCTTGCAAGAAGTAATTTACCAATTAAAGCCAAAGAGAGTTACAAGAATAATTTAGGGAAGCTTTCTTGGAATTTATTTCTCGAACTGTGTACAAAATCCAGCAAAAAGGGCCCCATTCATCATCAGACATTGAGCCTTCTGAAAAAAAAATTACAGATTCCCCTCTTTAAATAGCACAATCAAGGCTGCCCAGCCAAGCACTGTAAGGCCAGGAAAAGGCAGGAGTAAGGTGACCCAAGGAGCCATCACTCAGCCCTGTCAGTGCCTGCTGTACACAGAATTCATTATTGGAGCACACAGCTCAGCACACATTGCTGCTGCTGCATTTCTGAGTGCTGTGCACCTGAATTAACAGCCCTGGGCAGCAGCTGAGAGCTCTCAGACCCCTCTGGCTCTTGTGGGGTTTCACATCATGCTCTGCACTAAAGAACATCCCTTTGATTTCTATGTGATGGGGTCTGAATTGTTTTGGTAAAGCAGGCTTCAGAGTTACCTGCCTGGGGAATGAAGGAAATGTTTGAAGCACCTTGCCCAGAGTGCTACCAAAACCACAAAAAAATGTCCACATTCCACATTTCTAAACTCAATTCACCCCTTTCCCCTCCTGTGGCATCTAATAAACCACCTTCCTTTGGTGACAGTCCAACCTCTCCTGCCTCAATCTCTCTGCCCAAACATCTCCAGGTTTCCTGTTCAGCTGCTAAACCTCCCCTGGAGATGCCTAAAGAAGGGCACAAAATGCAAACCAGCTATCAATACCTCAATTTTGCTGAAGTTTTCCTGATCTGTCTTTGTCAGATGCATTGTTTTTGGCTGATGCATTTCTTCATTCTCATTCATTCTTGCACAAAAACTTTTTACCAGAAAATCATTCCTTCAAAATTCAATTTCTCAACCCCTTTTTCTTTTGCCAGACACTGAGTTTGAAGAGAAAAAGCCACAGAAAAAGCCAGTGTGGACCACACCAGTCTCTTTCAGAGTGGGAATTTATTGAGGGATCTTTCATAAACCCCTCTACTACAGCTGACAAAGCACAAGGCACAGAGAGTGAAAAATTCTAGATTTCTTTACTGCTTTCTCTGGATTAGCATTGTTGGGTTTTGCAAGGCAAGACTTGATTGCTTTACTATGCAGAACAGAAAGAGATAAAAATAAAATCAGTTCATCTCAAAGTCCCAGCTGAAAATTATAAATTCCTCATGTGAAATGTGATTTCACAAGCTAATTTTATCTGCAGGTTCTTTGTGGCACATTGCAGACAGCCAGACCAGGGCACTGCATGGGTTATTTAAGGGCTGAACTGTGAAGATTTTTGACCCAGAGGGTTTTAACTTTTCTGTGCTCCATCAGCAGCCATGAGGTCGGCATGAGCAGGAAAAAGGAGCAAAAAAATAATAAAATATTAAAATATTGGCACAAGGCCCCAGAGTGTCACAGCAGGTGGCACACAGGTAAGGAGGAGGTGTCAGATGAGCTGATGGGATGCAGATCAGGAGCAAAGGAGGTTTTTTCCCCTTCCCTAAAGGATGCAGGAGTGTGCTGCAACCCTTCCCCACCATCACAGAGAATCCATCACACAAACGCTCGGGAAAAGAGCAAAGACCCAAACTTTAGTCCAGATCAGAGCCCAGAAACCACCCACCAACCACGAGATGGGTTTATCACTTCAGCTCCAGGCAGCAATCAGCCGGGGTTTGTTTGTTATTGATCCTGGATTCATCATCTCACCGTCACTGTCTAATTGCAGTGGCTGGGAATGGCAGCACCAACCTGCCTGGCCGTGAGTAACTCTGAAATCAACTCCTGAAATGTGCATGACGCGTTTCAAAGTGGAACAAAACGAAGGAGATTTGCCAAAAGTACCCAAAGCATCACTTTTCTCTGCAGAACCATTAGTTCTCCTTAGAAACTGTAATAATTGAGAGCGCTAAAAAGGCAGATATTCATCCAGACAATTGCAAAGATGACTCACAGCATTCCAGAGCTTTCAGCCTCCCTTCCTGTGCATCACTCTTATTTCCAAGTTCAGGCTACAGCTATGAAAAGTTTGACAAACTCCTGTTATCACAAAAAACAGCAGCTTGATGGAGCATTCCTGGTCCCTGTGATTTCTCCAGAGCTGAACTGGCTCAAGAGAAATCGAGGGTCAACACATTATAAAGATTTATTTGCTGGAGACATCAAGTTTTTATCTGAGCAGCCTGACAGCCTTTCGAGTATTTATACAGGTACAGTTTATGGGTTATAACACATGACATTACCAATGTATTCTGCCCTTTGAAAGAACACTTCCTGGTTTTTACAATTTAATATTCACTGCCGAGCTGTCCTCGCTTGTAAAGGACTGTCAGGTTCAAATGTAGAATTAGATGATCCAAGACATCCTGTCTCTGGTGAATAAAAATTTGAAAATATTGAATTTGCCAGAAGAGTAATAAAGATGCCTATTCTGTATTTGCAGGTTATTATCATCTCTATTTCCCAAAGTTGCACAAATTGCAGGGTTTGCACACAGGCTGCCTCTTGCTTAACCTGAAGAGAGGCATGGCAATCTTCCTATTTATTATGCTAATCCTTGTGTGCCACAGCATTAATTTATCTTTAAATGTTAAGCAGAAATAATCAATGCACAGAGCTGGGGAAAAAAAAAAGTTTGCAAATTATGCCTCACTACAAAATTCCCAGACTGATTCTTCTTCAGGGGAGCTGAAGGTTCCAAGAATAACAATGCTCTGTCAATGAAAGCATTGCAAAAAAAAATTAAGAGTTATGCAATATGGATTAAGTGACATAGGGAAATCAGGAATTTCAGTTACACAAAGCTCCCAGCAGTGGAGCAGCATCCTCTGAGAAGATTTTTCTACATATGTAAAAAGATATGCATTTTGGGCAGAGCAGACCATTCCTTACTTCATCTTGGAGAGCAGAGGCATCCCTCACACCAGCTGCTCCCCTGGGAAGGGTTTTGGAAGCTCTGGCATTTCTGGGAGCAGATGGATGAGCCCCAGCCTGTGCTCAGCAGAATCTGCTGCTCCCTGAGTCAGCAGGAGAAACCAAACCTCACCACTGCAGGGCCTGATTTTCAAACCAGCACCTCCTCCCTGGCACCACAAACCCCATTAATCCCCCATCACTGGCTGGCCAGAGGTTTGAAAGGAATGATGGAGAGTTCTCTGCAGTGATTTTTCTTCACAGCACTGTATAACAGCTCCTTTTGTTCAGCTGAGGGACAAATCATAGACATTTTTAGTTTTACTTGCAGCAGTCAGTGCTGGTGCGGAACAATACATTTAGGAACTTTATAAAACAAGACAAGGGTAAGATATCTCGAGCTAAAGTGCTTGGAAATGTTTTGATTTTGAAATAACCCTACTAATTACCATAAACAGACTGGTAAATAAACTTTCAGAACACTTCAACAGTAAAAGTCATTAAAGACAGCTGAAGCACTCAGTAAGATATAGAAGGTTATTAACATGTTGCTGCAGTTCATCTGAAGCTCCTTAAGCCTTTTAAATTCTTACTTATTACAGAGAAGAAGTGCACCATAAATAATATATGTTTGGGGAAGTTTTAATTATGGTTGTCAATGGTTGCTCACACAAAAGCCCATTTAACATGTCCATAAACATGCAGAAGGTTATAGGAACAATTGCAAACACTCATTTTATCACAGCTACTGCTGTTTTGCTTGTAAAATTCCAGGGCATTTTGGGGTTTATAGCACTCCCTGTTGTAAAGATTCAGGGGATTTGTGGGTTAATAGCATTTCTTACCCAAACCCATAAATTTCAGTGTTTTTCCCTTTTACAATTGCATATTCTCTCTTACACAATCCATACTATCGTTAAGCATTTATTGACGGATTTTTTTTATTATTATTTTTTTGCCTTTGAAGACCCACAGCATCAATTAAGAAAGTTAATAAGGAATGACATGGAGGAGCCAAGATACATCAGAAAATCTCATACTTGAGCAGTGTTTTCAAGCAGATGTTTGTCAGGTCTCTGCCTATAAAACTGGGCTGGAATCTTCTGGATGGTGGAGGCTGCACCTCCACAGCAGCAGAAAAGGAGGATCCCACTGTGAAGTTCCATCCAGAGAGACCTGGAAATGCTCAGAAGTGACCCACAGGAATCTCAGGAGGTTTGGTAAGACCAAGTTCAAAGCTCAGGCTGGATCTGAGCATTCTGATTTAGTGAAATGGGTCCCTTTGGATCCAGGAACCCTCAAGGTTCCTGCCAACCCAAACCACTCCATGACCACCACTGCCACCTCTGCGGGCAACTCAGCACAGCACTGGGGACATCACCCAAATCTGTCAAAGGTCAGTGGAACGGGGCCAAACATCCCCCTTTTGGTCATACAAACAAGATAATAAACAAAATTTAATTAAAACCCAGAGTCTTTTGGGTCTGTGGAACAGAGAGGGAAGAAGTACAGCAATAACTCCACAAAATTAATACAGAAGGTCAAGAGCCACCTTTTCTCCTCCTCTAGAAAGCTTAATGAGCATTGCAGCAGTGAAATGTTGTGGAGTTGGGGGGTTTGTTGTCGTGGGGTTGGGGCTTTTTGGTTGTCACAGGTTGGGTATTTTTCTCATGGGGTTGGGATTTTTTTATTTTGTCTCAGGGTTCAGATTTTTTTTGTGGTGGGGTTGGGATTTTTCTTTTGTTGTGGGGTTGAGATTTTTTTTTTTGTAGGGTTGGGCTTTTTTAATGCCGCCCTCATGTCCTTTAAAAAGACAATCCACGCAGCAAATTAAAACCAATCCACATTGTCCTTACAACATTCCAGCTACTTCTCCACTCTTTGTCATTAAACTCACTCCAAAACCCTCTGGAAGACCTGGGCAAACTTTCTATAAAAATGCCTTGAAGAAAATCATCTGGGCTGCTCACAGAAGTAAAACTTGTTGGAAATTGGGGAAACAGAAGCACGTACCCCTCCATGCTAAAAATAACGAGGACACAAATGGGAGGGGGAGCAGGAGAAGCTGCGTGCCCATTTTCAGTGTTCACCGTTTGAGCCCTTCTCTGCTGTATTGATTTTGTGCTGCAACAATTTAAAACAAATCGCCCAAAAGGCAACGGTTGCAAAATAATGGTCACTGTGGAATGTGCTGGCAGGATGGAGCAGAATGCAAAGTTACTGACCAGCACTGTGCTGACAGCAGAGGGACCGAGGGCTCGGGCAGACAGATTTCATCCTCTGACTGGAAAACCACAGATCTCCCAAACTAAAGATGGTTTAGTAATGGAAACCCCACTTGGAGATGATATTCTCCAGGTTGTTCAGACATACACACCTTAATATACATTTTTAAATTAGTTTTGTCTTTAATTTTATCTTAGATTTTTAAAATTAGATTTGTCTGCCAAATTTCTCCAAGAGAAAATCAGTTTGAGGTTTCCTGTTAATTTTTTTCCACAGAGTAGGGCTGATTTAACACGTGTTGCTTGACCTACTACGAGATTCTGTTCCCATTTCAAGGAAAATAACCCAAATCACAGGGATGTTATGTAGGGAATGTCCTATATCTCCATCAGCAGTCAAAATAATTTTTATTTAGCTGTGCTGGTGTGAGAAATGCATCAACAGCTCTCCCATGCCCCATTCCTGGCCATGTCAGGGTTAACTTTCCTTCTGAGCTCTTTAGGTGCTCAGCACATTTCTTCCTAATGCTGCTAATGCTCATTTCATTAAGGTAAAAGTAATTATAGATTTGCATGCTCTACTCTTTACCCTTATCCACCATTCCAGCAGCTAAAATGGAGGTGCCAAACCACCCCTAATTGAAAATTGATTTTAGATTCCATTAAATGGCAAGCCCAAGAGGTGAATGTGTATGCAGCGTTATCATCAGCTGCCCCGGTCCCTGGTGGGCACCCTGAACTTCACTGGCACCAGCAGCACCTCCAGATGATGCTTGCAGAACTAAAACTTCAGCTTTTAATTGCTGGAGAGCAACAGACACAATGAGGTGTTCTCAGGTGGGACTGAACATGGTGACAGTGATAATTTGTGATGGTCGAGCGTTGCCAGACCTGGAAGATGAACCCACACTCACTATGCCCTGCTGCTGTTTGAGTCTGCTTTATTTTCTTAGCCCGTGGCAAGATCTGGGAAAGAAATGCTCCAAAATCAATCTAACCGTAAATTTAAGACAACCTTGTGGTAAAAAGTTGCAAGATTTTTTTGAAAGTTTTGTTTCAGATCCAAACCAAGCTTTTTTTTTCATCCTCCCTCTCTCCCCTAAAGGTGCTGTAAAAATCATTTGACACATGGCCAAGATAAATCTCGCTCACAGCACCAGGCTGTGAGCTTTTGTCCCATGTCAGGAGAAGGCTTGGCCACCAGCAGATCTCAGGGCAGGAAAATGCCTCCAGAAAGTCAAAATTTCACAGGTGGAAATCAGAGACTGAACAAGGCAAACACTTTCCAGGTTGCTGACTGCACATGGGCATTTTCCCTGCTTAAAAACCAAAAACCAGACAAACCTGGGGGTTTTTTTGCTTGTTAGGTGGGGTTTTCATGTTTTTTAAGTTTGGTTTTGGGATTTCTTTTTAATTTTTTTTTTTAATGAAAACAGCTCACCAACAGCAATTCTCTTTCCCATGATGAGTCACTCCATAAAAGCACAAGACAAAACTACCAATGAAATGAGAAGCTGGATTCACCCCTGCAATCCTCAAGAACACTGTGATACGACAACTTTAGAGGGGAGGAGAGCTAAGGCAGATTTGAGACCAAAAATCAACGGTGACAAGAAAGATGATGAAAATTATTTAAAGGCACACAAAGCCTTTCAGCACTTTCTGTGACCTGTGTGCAAGAGGGGCTGATGAGTTTCCACATCCAACCCCCTCCATCCTGAGAGGCAGCAGCCTGCCAGAGATGAATGATGGGAAATGTGAACTGTTTCAGATGAAGGGATTCATTCATCCTGCTCTCAAAATGTGATGTTAAAGGAACTCAGCAGCTGGAGACGGGCTGATGTTAACACCACCAAGATTTAGGCACACCTGTAAAAAGCAGCAAAGATGACACGGTGAAAGTGAAGATTGGGGGATGGTGTGAGGAGTCAGAAAAGCTCATTGATACAGCACATAGCAGTGGGTAAAAATTGAAAGAAGTGGGAGAGGAATGCATTTATTCTCTTGTTTTTCTATCTTCAGGCATTCAGACTAAAGCCACTGTCTGTGTATCACTGTTTTAGTTCAGAACAAAAGAGTGGGACCAAAAGAGTGGCAAGAGGGCTTGGCCAAGATTGAAAGGGCAGTTAAACAAATGGCAGAGCTCACAGAGGATCGAGGTGGGGAGAATTCAGCAGAGCACTCAGCCCTATAAAACAAAAAGCAGCTGGGGTGCAGTCACAGAAAGGTACAGACAGGGCAGCACCTTCAGCTGCCAGCATTTCAGGAATGGTGGGCAGAATTTTGGGAATGGTGGGCAGCATTTCAAGAATGGTGGGCAGCATTTCAGGAATGGTGGGCAGCATTTTGGGAATGGTGAGCACCATTCCACAGCTCCATTTGCTGCGAGAGCAATTCTACAAAAACATGCAGATGATTACGATTTCACTGCACTCTACACCATAAAATAATCACTCTCCCAAGAATCGCCCCTATTTAGTTCCGGCTCAAACCACCTCAAATCCACGATTTGCTGTGCACAGAGGAGATGTACACACAACCTGTGCACAAGGATGCCAATTCTCCTCCTTGCACGCAGCAGAGCCATCCAGATGTCTGCTGCTGAGCAGATCTGACAAGGTGCAGCACGGCATCTGCTCTAAAGCACTTGTCAGCAGGGATGCAGGGAGGTGTTGGAAACAGTAGAAAAAGAAAAAAAAAAACGCTGAAAGTAAGGAAAAGCAGCACAGGAGAAGAGGGATTGTTGATTGATACAGGCTGGGACTGCTGCAGGTGATAATGCAGAGGGAAGAAGGCAGCACAAAGAATTCTCTGCACTCTACAGTGAAAAGGAAGAGTGCAGAAATCAGGTGCAGGAATCTTGGCACCACTCCCCTCATCCCCTGCTCCTCTCTGGAAAGCAACTGGGAAGCAATTTCAGAATTAATGGTCACCAGCAAGAGAAAAATAGAAGAGGGAAGTGAATTGAAAAGGCAAAGCAGAGCTGTGGAATCATTCTCAGAAAGGGGGAAGGGTGGGAAATCCACGGCACAGGAACAGGGAAGGGACAGGGACAGAGCTGAGGGTGCAGTGATGGAAGCTGCAGCTCCTGGAGACAGCACTGAGTAATGTGGGATGAGTAAAACACACAATCCATGAGTTACAGGGAAGATGTTAGCTGGGCTCATTGAGGAAATGAGGTTTTTGGGATCCCAGCCTCATTAAAACCCTCTGGCCAGCCAGAAACACTGAGGGCTCAGAGCTGCACTCCCAAAGCACCACAAAAACAGCATCTGGAGCTGGGTGAGGGGTGCCCTAAGAGCAGGAAGGGTGTTCATCACCCAGGAACCATCACTGAGCCTGACCCTATTGGGTTTGGGATGGGCTGAGGACAGGAAACCATCAAGGGATTGTCATGGGCAGGACCAAGGGTTATCAGCTCTACTCGAGGGTTATCAGTTCTAATCATCCAGGAGTGCCTGGGATTTATTGAAGAATTTTGTCAGCACACAAGCAACACGTGGCAGTGCTCATTCCCACTGGAAAAGATGTCACTGAGCAGCTGGACTCTGAAATCAGAAGCAGAGGTTTGAATTAACAGAATTGCAATGCACATTCTCCACATTTTTATTGGAGTGTAGAAAACCAGGCAGCTCCAGGGAATCCCTGCAGTCCTCCTGTGCTGATGGGGATGTGCAACCGGCAGGGCTATGGATTTTTTTCTGCAGTGCATCAGCAGATTCATGCAAAGAATAATCCATTACCAGCAGAAGACGAGCTTTGGTGGACCCATGCACAGGAAAAATCGTTTTATTTTTCAGGGGAACACCACAGCTGCCAAAATCATCCTTCTGTTCCTCGCACAGAGGACCTGGTGGTTTTAAATTGTTAATGAGGTCTCCAACTGACCTGCTGTCTTAAATGAACATCCTAGCACAGCTCCATCCTGAGATGGGCTCCCGTGTGCTCAGATTAAAGGTAATCACTCACAGAACTGGGCCTGAGTACATCAAAATGGAAAGCTCAGTAAACAGAGAAATGCTTTTAAAAGGGGGAAGAGAAACAAGACAATTTCAATAATGTAAGCAAAAAGTTACTGGAGTACTTAAAATACCCTTCAGTATTCGAACTGTTTACTTTATCTGAAAACAAAATAACATTTGCCAAATTGCTCAAGTCCCTCAATGGAGGCCTGTGATAATTGCCCTGTGGTCCCCGAGTGGCACAGAAAGCTGTGCACACAGCAGAGGATGCCAATTTACAACCAGCTCGTTTCTATAAAAATAGAACCAATTCCCAGTTTCCAAGAAGGAAATGCACCATCAGAAATGTGGCTTCAAGGGACGGGACAGCTGATGCTGAGGAAGCTGCGTGTCCTAATGTGCTCATTTCCCAGAGCTGAGCTCTCACAGCCATGATGCAAAATTTAATTCTAGCCCATAGTTAGATTTTTATGGAAATAATGTACTCTGGTGTTTGCTCAGCCCAGCTTGACCCCATCCATTTCCCCCAGTAATTTAGAGATGAAGGGGATGTCAAGGTGGTCTTACCTGGCACAGCACACCTCACACACAGCTCCTTTTCAAATATTCCCACTCACAACCCCATTTTCAAATATTCCCACTCACAACCCCATTTTCAAATATTCCAAACCTTCCAAGGAGATCTCCACTAATGCCTGGGGAGGGTTTCACGAGGACAATTTTCCCTCTGTACAGTTTACTCCTCTGGGATCAGTCAAACTTTTTGAGTGAAATGATGAAGGAAGACAGTTCTGCTGGAATGTTCTTCTTGGACTCTTTGTATCTTACATTTCTCAAATCACCCAACACCTGAAACACTAAGTTAATTATGGTTTTAATATAATTATAAAATCTTTCCATTTTAAAAATGTTCCAAATTCAAACTTCTACTTTAAATGCCAAAAAACTGTAATTTGGCCACTATCCCATTTCAGAACCCTACTGACAACACTGTTTGTGATACTCCCCTGGATCTGGGGATGGAAAGATCGGCTCCAGCTCCAGTCAGAGCTTTGCAAACCAATTCTAATTTCCCTTTCATTTATCTATGGAGCCTGCCTGGCTTTTCTGAGGGATGTGACTTGCCAAACATTATGCAGGAAGCCCAAGATGTAATTGGGGTCTTTAAAGTCCTGAGCCATCAGCATAATGAGAGCATTGCCCTTTCACAGCAAGCTACAGGTGCAGCTCCGGTGTCTCTGCAGATTTATTCCTGGAATTAGAGACAGTGGGCAAAGGAAAGCAGAGCCCAGCTAATAAAAAGCACACGAGGCAAGAAATGGGCACAAAACTGAGTTTTATGAGCAGCAGAAGTTGGGCAGATGGCTCTGGATAGCCCTGACTGGGCAGCAGGAATTATTACTCTGATTTATGGAGATAAACAGCATCTTTTGGTTTAGATAAATGAGATTGAAACAGAAATGCTGGTCCTCGACTCTGGAGCACGTGCAGGGGCTGAAGGAAATTGCTCTGAGTGGAGAGAGCAGCTCCTGTGGGTTCTGAGCAGGACTGAGCTCCCTGAACCCTGAACCCAGCCAGGATTGCCAGAGCAAAGAGCCATCACCCCAAAATTCACCCCCACAAATCCCCTCTGTACCTGCTCAGGGGGTTAATTGCACTAAATAATGTTAAATAATATTATTTAAAAACCTCCCACCCAAACTTTGATTTCCCAAGGCGTTCCAGGCACTTTGCTGTTGGCAATTCCAGTTTAAATTAATGGGAACAGTGCATCTTAATCCTCCTGAGATCACTTTGAGCATGTCAGAACAAATCAATGAAATCAAAACTCTCTTTCTGCAAAACGGGGATAATTTTCAGAGACCAAAGCAGGGAGAATCTGTTGATGGCATGCTCTGCATTTCCCATTTTTCTGCTGTGGGTACAACCAAGCCCTTTCCCAGCAGCATGTCCCTCACTTCAAAATGGGGAATTTTGTCACACACTCTGAAATAAGAGCCCAGCAGCCTCCCTTGCCCAATTAATGAATTCAGCAGCAGTTCCATGTTAACCCAGCATGGTGGGAGCTTTGCTGGGTGTCTGGAACCTCTGCAGAAAAGTTCTTGTGTGGGGAAAAAAAAGAAATAGAAATAATTTGAAAGGAAAAATGAGCATTTTGCTGCCTCCTGATTTTGAAGTCACCCAGGAAGAAGATGAGGACAAAACTCACCAAGGGAAAATCTCAAGAGGCAAAATTCTGACGCAGACCCTGAACTAGAGCTGAGCTGGAGAGGAAGGGATCAGTTTTGGGGGCACAGTTCCTCACACAGACAGGGGGTCGGTGATATTCGTGTCATGTGTGGGTTCCCCCAAATCACAAAGACAAAACTCACAGGGGAAGAGCAGCCCTGGGCAAAGGGTCAGAGGGAACTGGGAGCCCACAAAGGTGATTCTGGACTCACACAGCCAGGCTGGGGGTTTTTTAGGTTTTCCAGCTTGGTGAGCATGAGGTGACTCCTTCAAACCATCAGCAGTGAGTGGGAGGAGTTGCTGGGTGTTGGTGCAGAGATTTCACCACAGCCTGAACTTCCAGCACACCAGGGATGGGGTGAAACCCTCAGCACTGAACTTCTGCAGCATCCAACAACTGCTGAACTCCCTGGAGTCCACAAATCCCCATTTTTCCAAGGGTTTTGGCAGCTCAGCTTTGCACCAACACGAAATTTGACGGAGAAAAATGGGCTTCAAAGAGAAAGCACATCCTGATGTGCACGAACACAACTGCACCATCATCTGGGGCTCATCAGTGTGTTTCAGACGCTAAAAAACTCCTCAGGGGGAAATGCACTGACTTTAAATCCACTTGGAGTGAACTGCACAGAGCCCTGAGCATCACCAGGCATCAGTTGTGTGATGCCAAGGGAACTCCAGCAGCCACGACTGCTCTGCTCTCCCAGAAATGCAAACTTTTACCTCATTTAAGGAAATATCAGCCTGAGAAGCAGCCTAGATTAACGATGCAGAGCTAATTAAAGAGGTAAATAATTGTGGTGATGTACCCTGAATGAGAGGCAAAATATATAATGCAGCAGGAAATAAGAAATACAGGGGTTTGATTAAAGTACATTTCTAAAGGTAGGTAGGACTATAAAATGCCAAATATTAATGCAGAGGAGGTTTATTGGGAAAATAAATTACAGCTTAATATAAATTAGATTAAGAGTTTGTTTTCTGCAGCCAGTATTGTTGAACTTAATTGTTACAGCTTCGTTTTGGGGGGAGAAACAGAAGTTGGCCATGACTGAGGAGAAGACTCCAGTGTTCCACAGATATGAAAAATCTTGGGCTGAACAAACCAACTCTGCAAAACCTGTGCTTAGGAGAGGGCTTGACCCATCTCCTTGAGCAGTAGAGGAAATTATTTCAATTATTGCGGCTCTGAAGCCAGAATTTCCCACCCAAATTAGGGGAGGAACCAAAGAGCCTCCCATGTTCTGCTCCCTGGAACAGAATGTACCCCCCACACACACAAAGGCAGAGTAAAAAAAGGTAAAAAAGGTCTGTGCTGCCTGTTCTCCTTCAAACACAGGTAAACAGAACCATAAAAACCAACAAAACCAGGAAATCGGCCCATCTGACGTCAGAGCCCCCCAGCAGTAACCAGGGATGTTACCGTGCCGGGGGAAAAAATTCATTAATCAAATATTGCATCAACCTTTGTTCTTAGCACGGCATCAATCCCCGCTCAGCAGCGTCACCATGGTTACGCCGTTATTACATTTGAGCCTTATCGAGATGTACCAAAACAATCCCGGCCACATTCCAGACAAATCACCCGGCTGCCACATCCACCCCATTAACACCATCTCCATCCCTTCATTAACTCAGACCCACAAGAGCTTCTCCTGTGTCCAAAGTTGGCTATTGTTCAGCAGAGCCCGATCCCCAACGCGAAGCAGAACGCTCCTAATTCAAAACAGAACGCTCCTAATTAGCTGCCCATCAATTTGCATTCCTACATCACTAAGAAAAGTGGGTTTTTCCATCAGCAGCAGGACCATTAAAGTTATAAAAATATCCACGTGGGGAAAGGAAATTTATCAGAGGTTTTGTCAGAGAGATAAAGATGAAGGCAGGCTTTAAAAGTTTGTAAAAAGAATTAAAATAGCGTTCAGACAACACTAGCAAGAGTGTGCAATCCCAACTGCTTCACCTCAAAGCATTAGGAAATCCTAAATTATGCAATCTACCAAAGATGGGACAAACTCTGACGGTCCAAGCAGACTGTGGTGATTTGATTTTATTTGATCGATTTTCTTGTGGGTTTACTCAGAAATTCACTAAAATCCAGAGTTTCAAATGGCCAGCTAAATCGACGAAAGCAGAGATCCCTGGCTTCAGGATTATTGGGTGTCCCAGACTTTAAGAAACCACTCTCCTCAGGATTCCTGCCTTTGTGTTCCCCTTGCTCTTCCCTTGACACATTTCCCTGCCAGGTTTCATCTCCCTGTGACTGTGACTCAGAATTCATTATGTTCATTATCTGATGAACACAAACACTGATTCAGCCTCTCCCCTTCATTTGGCTGGTCTGGTTTGCTCCTGATTTATTCCATGTCTGTCTGAGACCTCACCTGCACCTACTGCTCCCTGGATTTTGGAATTGTTGGGTCCCATTTTGAGTTTTGCTGTTGGGCTGTGTCCTGAATATCTGCTGTAAACTGGTTTTGTACAGGACTACAAACCCTAATCTGAGCAGAGTCCTGGAATTTCAGTGAGCCAAGTACAGTTCAAATAACACAGATGATGAAAAAAAGCATTCTTAAAATAATTTGTAGGGATGTGGAAGATTCAATCTTGAGCATTTGTGATCCCTAACTTATCATTTCTGATCCAGATGCATGTTTCCCATGAAAATCAGGGGAAAAAAAACCCACTGAACAGTAATAGGAACAAGATTTACCCCAACCTAGGAATTGAAGATGAAAACATTAGGATGATTACACTGAACTATCTGGACATTAATATGTCCAAGCATTTCCCATAATAAATCAATTTAATTTGAATTTAAGGGTTTCCCCTACAGGACTCTGTTTTTTCTTTCCAAGCACCTGAGGACATCCCAGGATTATTCCCAGGATATCCCATCCCATGCCTGTGACTCAAAAGCACAATGATTAAAACAATCACAGCACGATTAAAAACTCATTATCAGAAATATTTCTGCAGCACATTGAAATAACTATTTCTAAGGAAATTTTTCTCACAGCATACAGTTGATGTTGCCATTTAATTGGTTGGCAGACAAACAAATTGCTTATAATGAATATTTTCTTTCAGAAATGACAGCATTTTGCCTTTTAACTGTACCTGAATGGAGGATTTCCTGCAATAGAGTTCTGATTCCAAACAAAATGTGTGTGTTCCATCATTTGGGGAGTTGAGCAACACCCAGAGGGGATTATTTCCTGCAGATCTGCAAAAGGTGGAGTTAATTTTACATCCATGTAAGCAAATTAAACGTTTAACCTAAGCTATAAATTACACTGCTGAACCAAATGGAGAGACAGGTTTTAGGTAGGAATTAATGGGGAAAGTCAGACTTCTGTAATTTGAAAAAACAGCAAAGTTTAGCTTATTTTGTCCCCTGCAACTGCACAAATTATCTCGCTATTCCACTTGTAATGTGGGTGTTCAAAATACTCACACTGCAAAATAATTCCTGCAATAAAAAGATCAGATTGCTCTAATTATTTTTACTTTGTACTTCAGTTGACACGATGGAGATTGTTCAGGCTGGCATTCCCTAAAAATTTATCCACAGGCGAAAGAAAATTTATTGGAGCTTTGTTAGGGAAGTAAAGCTGAAGAAAGGCTTTAAAAGTTAAAAAAAAAAAATTAAAATAGCTTTCAGACAACACTAACAAGAGTCTGCAATCCCAACTGCTTCACCTCAAAGCATAAGGAAACCCTAAATTATGCAATTTACCAAAAATGGGACAAACTTTGACAGTCCAGGCCTACTGCAATGATTTGATTCCATTGAATAGATTTTCCTGTGGGTTTACAAAGAAATTCACTAAAATCCAGTTTCAAATTGCCAGCTGAATCAACTAAAGCAGAGATCCCTGGCTTCAGGATGGGAATTGTTCAGGCTGGCATTCCCTTAAAATTATGAATTGAGCAGAGCAGACAGCTCTGAGCTGTGGTCAGGAATGCTTCCCTGGAAATCTGCTGCTGGAATAAAACTCAGAAAATCAGTGAGAGAGAAAAAAACCGAAAAGCAATGGTTTAGAATGATGTTTATTGACTTATTCCTAGTTGGCAGTGCTGATAAAAAGGACAGGACACAGCCCTGACACGACAGGAGCAGCGCTCAGATTGGGATGTCTGTCCCCAGGGCTGCTGCTCCAGATCTTATCTGGCACAGCTGATAGCAGGAGCTATCAAAAATGGACTAAATGTCCAAAAAATGGACAATTTTCCAGCAATGAGGAGAAGATTACCAGACATTCTGCTCTATAAAGCAGCAGGGGGAGACGAAAAGGAGAGGGGGGGATAAAAATTGGAACAAGAGCAATAGAAGTTTCGTTGCATTACAAGTATCACCAGTAAACACTTCCAATAAAAAGCTCGGGTGAGGAGTGTTATTTATCAGAGAACATCTGCTTGGCTGCCCTTTCTCTGTGCTAGTGGGGCCTGACACGAATGTTTATGGGCAGGAGCTCAGCCTGGCTCAGCAGCAGAGAGGGAGAATGAATATATCCACACCTGGGCTGCTAGAATTCCTGAATTCCAACTGGTTTTTCTAACACCAAGCTTCTTTCACCAATTCATCCCCGTGTTTCACTCCAGATATCATCCCTAATGTCATATGCTAGGTATTTTGGAATATTTCAGTCTCATCTGGCTCTTAATTCTTCCTCTACTTTGGTTTTGTCCAACTTATCAGACACCTGCATAATTCCATTTACAGCAGACCACTGGATCCTTCTGACAAGAATATTCCTAGATTTCACACTCAACTCAGTCTTTGGCACCCTGCTCCTGAAAACTACAGCATTTTCAAGTTTCCAGAGGATAAAGGACAAGGCTTCTATCCATGACAAAATTTAGCCCTGTTGGAGTTGGGCTGTTGGAAAAACTGGTGTGAAATAAGTGCACATCGTCCTAAACTGAGGGAATAAAATACCTTTATGCTTAATTTTGAGGTAAGGTGGAACAATCTGTTCTCCATGTCAAGAGAGGAATTTTGTGATGCTAAAATTTTAGGATTTTAACATGATAAAGGAGGGAATTTTAAGTAGATTTTTCTCACTCCAGAGCCATTCTAGAGGGAATAACCTGCACTGGGATATGGGGTGAAGGTTCCCATTCCCACTGCTGGCAGCCAGATTTTCACTGCTTGGAAGTTCAGCTTTACTACAGCCCTCAGCTTCTCTCACTCAACTGAACCCAAAATTTAATCTCAAAAAATTGAACCCAAAATTTGATTATCTGACCCAAAGTTCTACTTGGCTCCAATCTGTGACCATCCCATTCCATGACTCCATTTGTTCTAAACACTCAATTCAAAGAATCATTAAAAACTGCTGAGGAACCAGAGTGGGGAGAGAAAAATTATACCAGAAACAGGTGAACTGATCAAATGTGCAATTGTTTGATTCAAAATGACTTCCATTTTTGCATGAGCAAGCAGGTAAACAAGAAACCTCTTCTGTCAGAGCTGCTGAGGGGGAAATAATTCACAGTGATTTCCACTCCTGGTAAAACACAACCAAAACTGAACTGGAATAGATTTTCTCAGGCCCAACAAGAGCAAATCTCACACTTTACTGGTGATGGAATCACTGCTCTGTCTTCACTGACAGCTATTTTAACAAATTTGCCCTCCTGAAGGCATCTATTTGCTGAAATTTTGTTGAATTTAGCCCATTAGGGCCAAAGTTATCCCACTCTGGCTCAGGGTGTGAGGGTGATGTGAGGCTCACCCAAATCCACACTGAAAATTCAACTGCAGCAGCAGCTCTGACTTTGACCTTCAAGTCCAGGCGTCCTGTGCCAGGTTTAAGGAAAAATTGAATGATGCCAGCACAGTGGATGCTTCAGAATGAAATTTCCAAGTAAAAGGAAAATAAAAATTTCCTAATTCTGCAAGATTCTTTGTGGCAGAGAGAAAGGACAGCACCAGAGCACACCAGTGCCCAAATCATCCCCCACTTCTGGGCACAGCAGACACAAATGGAAACAGATTAAACTGGCTCAGGAAAGGACCTTTCCCTCCCAGCACTGCAGACTGTGAATGTCTGAGATCTCAAATTCAATGTCTTGTTTACTCAGGTGTTCCTTGTATCAAAACCAAGGTGAAAAGTCACATTTGACTCTTGGCTGACACCCTCTAAAATCTGGGGATTTTAGTGGGAGCCCCAGCTGCCAAAGTGCTGCTCAAACTCAGATATTTTTGCTCTGAATGTGCATCATCCTGTTCCTTCAGCGTGCTACAAACCCTTATAAATCACACCATAAACCAACTCCACGTATTTATGAACTTGTCAGGTATTAATTAGGTGTCTTTAGCATAATTATTTGTTACCAGTCATTTAAAATGCACAGCTACAGGCCCATCTTCAACCATGTTTTTATCACCTATTTAACATCATAAATTTTTGAAAGTCATGCAAATTAACAACTGTCCCTTCTCACATATAAATGAAGTTATTGTTGCCATGTAGAATCTACACAATAAAATTTATACAATAAATTATTTTCTTGCTAAATAGGTTAATGGATATGGGTCATACTAGTTTGGATACCTTTTCCACTTGCTTCTTACATTTACAGAGGGTTTATTCACAAGAAGCTCTCAAGATGGTCAAAATAATTGAGATCTAGCAATGGGATAATGCTGAATATTTCAATTGAAACACAAAGCAGGAAAAAAACAAATCTGTCACTGTCATCAGGCTCAGGACTCCAGCACTGGGAAGGCTTTGGGGGAACCTCCTAATTTCAAAACCCAATATGGAAAAGGGAACAAACTCCCAGGCAACTTGTTAGAAAATACTTGGGCAACATTTGTTTTACAGCATCACCCTTGAGACTAGATCCACGCATTGCTTTGGCCAGGGGCAATATTTTCATTAATTGCGGCTGAAATTGATGGGATTGGCAGCATTTCCTCGCAGGATTAAGTCCAGCAGACTCTTTGCCCTGGCCCTGCAGCCCCATTACCTTCATTCTTGTGGAATTATTTATGTGAGTTTAGAAATAATGCAGGGTAGAATAGAAGAATAGCACTGCTCCATCACCGAGGGAGCACAGCACAGGGCAGTGCAGGTGTGTCCCAAACCATCAGAGCTGCTCTCTCTCCATGGATGATGATTTCCTCTGTGTGCCCTGATGGCAGATCAGGCTGTGAACTCCTTTAACTCCTGCCATGGCTGTGCAGCTCGTTCTTCATCACAGAGTTGTGAGCACACACTGCAAATCCCACACTCAGCAGCGATCCCTGCTCGGCTCTGCTGGCAAACAGCCTCGGGGCTTTTCCCTCTGTCTGTGGGCAGTGGGGTCAAATTGCATCAAAAGCTCAAATCTTGCCAGAATTGCTTCTTTTCTTAGTCCAGAGCAAGGCAATATTTATGTATTTTCATGGACATGGGAAGGTAATTTAAGCTGCCCCAGAAAGGAGGTAAAATTATTCTCATTGCCACTTAGTTCAGCTGAAAGGGTCCTTATACAGCTTTCTTCCAAAATCTTTAAGCACCACATATCCAAACCTCAGCCTAAGTCAAAGGATTTCCTTGGTTTTGTTTCTTTTTGCAAAAATACCTGTTAATCCCTCACTCTTTTATGATGCAGTTCCTAAATCTCTGCGGCCTCCTAAGGCTGTAATCTCAGATTTACCAACCTCCTGAAGGGATATCACAACAGGCACTGCCACAGATCCTGCACTGACACCACTTTAAAAGCAGCAGAGAAAGTTCAAGTGTCTTTCCCAGCAAGTTTCAGGCAGAGACAATTTTTGTTTCGGGTCCAGAACATCACGTCCTCCTCTCCTTCACACCTCAGGAAGCCCAGGATGCATCAAGCTGGCTCAAACACTGCTGCCTGTCACCATTCCAGCGACTGTCCCAGCACTGATGTGCAAAAATCAGAGTTCATTTCTACCTTCTCCAAAATTTCCCGCCATGGCAGCAGGGTATTTGTAACCAGAGAGTATTTAGCCCCTCTCTCAAAATCCCCCCTCGCTTCTGAGAGGGTTTTATCCTTCACATTTAACTAAAATTACTTTTTTTAACTACCACTTCAAAGACAAGCAATACTCCAGCATCTTAGATGAGGTGGAGCCAATGGGATCATTTACAGAGGCAAAGGAAACAGAGTTTGACCCACAGTTAAAATTAGGCAAGGCTAATAAAGCTCAGCCATGGCTTGGCCATCCCCTCAGGAGGCTGTGGTGATCTTTTGCCTCTCCCTGCCCCGGTCCACAAAACCACTGGGAGGTGAAAATATTCAGCATTTGTCTCAAACATGAGCAGTGTGACAGCCCTGAGCCTTGCCAGGGACCTCCAGCCTGCAGGTAGAACAGGTTCTTCTGGATAAAATTCAAATTATAAAATTATATAGTTATAAAATTATATCCATCCTCTTTCCCTCTCTCTCTCCGGGTCACCTCAGAAAGGGAAAGGGAAAGGGAAAAGGGGAAGGAAAGGGAAAGAAGGGAAAGGGAAAGGGAGAGGAGAGGAGAGGAGAGGAAGAGGAAGAGGAAGAGGAAGAGGAAGAGGAAGAGGGAAGAGGAAAGGAAGAGGAAGAGAAGAGGAAGAGGAAGAGGAAGAGGAAGAGGAAGAGGAAGAGGAAGGAGAGGAAAGAAAGGAAGAGGAAGAGGAAGAAGGAAGAGGAAGAGGAAAGAGGAAGAGGAAGGAGAGGAGAGAGGAGAGGGAGAGGGAGAGGGAGAGAGAAGGAGAGAGAGAAGAGAAGGAAAGGGAGGGGAGAGGGAGAGGGAGAGGAAGAGGAAGAGGAGAGGGAGAGAGAGGAGGAGAGGAGAGGGAGAGAGGAAGGGCAGGGGAAGGGAAGGAGAGAGGAAGGGAAGGGAAAGGGGAAGGGGAAGAGGAAGAGGAAGAGGGAGAGGAAGAGGAAGGGAGGGGAGAGGAAGAAGGAAGAAGGAAGAGAAAGAGGAAGAGGAAGAGGAAGAGGAAGAGGAAGAGGAAGAGGAAAGAGGAAGAGAAGAGGAAGAGGAAGAGGAAGAGGAAGAGGAAGAGGAAGAGGAAGAGGAAAGAAGGAAAGAGGAAGAGGAAGAGGAAGAGGAGAGGGAGAGGGAGAGGGAGAGGGAAGAGGGAAGGGAGAAGGAGAAGAAGAGGAAGAGGAAGAGGGAGAGGGAGAGGGAGAGAAGAGGAAGAGGAAGAGGAAGAGGAAGAGGAAGAGGAAGAGGAAGAGGAGAAGGAAGAGGAAGAGGAAGAAGGAAGAGGAAGAGAAGAGGAGAGGAAAGGAAGAGGAAGAGGAAGAGGAAGAGGAGAGGAAGAGGAGAGGGAAGAGGAAGAGGAGAAGAGGGAGAGGGAGAGGGAGAGGGAGAGGGAGAGGGAGAGAGGGAGAGGGAGGGGAGAGGAGAGGAGGGAAGGGGAAAGGGGAGAGGAAGAGGAAGAGGAAGAGGAGAGGAGAGGAAGAGGAAGAGGAAGAGGAAGGAGGAAGAGAAGAGGAAGAGGAAGAGGAAGAGGAAGAGGAAGAGGGAAAGGAAGAGGAGAGGAAAGAGGGGAGGAAGGGAGGGAAGAGGAGAGGAAGCGGGAGAGGAAGAGGGAGAGGAAGAGGAAGAAGAGGGGAAGGGAAGAGGAGAGGAAGAGGAAGGGAAGAGGAAGAGAAGAGAAGAGGAAGAGGAGGAAAGAGGAAGAGGAAGAGGAAGAGAAGAGGAAGAGGAAGAGGGGAGGAAGAGGGGAGGGAGAACGGAGGGGAAGAGGAAGGGGAAGAGGGGAGGGGAGAGGAAAGCGGGAAGGGAGAGAAGAGGAAGAGGAGAGGAGGAGAGGAAGAGGGAGGGAAGAGGGAGGGAAGGGGAAGGGGAAGGGGAAGGAGGAAGGGGAGGGGAAGAGGAAGAGGAAAGCGGATGAGGAAGAGGAAAGAGGAAAGGAAGAGGATAGAGGAAGAGGAAGAGGAAGAGGAAGAGGAAGAGGAAGAGGAAGAGGAAGGGGAAGGGGAAGAGGAAGGGGAAGAGGAAGAGGAAGGGGAAGAGGAAGAGGAAGAGGAAGAAGCACCAGCAAATCTCCAGCCTGTTTTAACCACAGTCCAGTACAGGAATTCTCCTCCCTTTCCCTCTTGGGCTGTTTTTGGGGTAATCCCAGGGAGCTGGAGCAGCAGCCATGGCTCCCACAGGAGGCACAAAGGTTTCACTCAGCTCTCCTTTACCCTCCCTCTCGAGCCAAGTGAGCTTCCTCATCATTTAAACGATAATTAAACCCAGGTAGAGCAAGCAGGTAATTTCCCAGGCAATTCAAGCTAAGTGCCAGATGAAGTGGCCTCCTCTTTGTTGTGCATATTTATCAGGCTCTTAATGATTCATCAAAGATCACGGTGGGAAATGGCTTCACCTCACTGCCTGGTTCCTGGGGCCCTTACCCTCACCACCAGCATCAGCAGCTGACATTTCAATGTCTTTTCCATTATTCAGAGGTCATATCTGTGGTTAGAAGATATTTCTAAAGTCCTTATGTCTTTTTGTAATTTTTTTTTTCTTCCACCACTTCCTGCTGGTCCCTTCCAAGGAGTGCACCCAGACATGGAGCATGGAAGTGTCAGAGTGTTTGTGGACAATCACTCTGCATTTGAAGACATTTGCTTCTCCTGACTTTTTGTTCTACCCCTGAGGAATCTAAGGCAATAGATTAAAAAAAAATTAAAAGAAAATGCTTCCTCCCAGCCTTAAATCCCTCAGGGCTTTGGTGAAGCACAGCAGGAGCAGCGTCCCCACCTGAGAAAACAGGAGATGAAATTCATCCATTGCTTTGATGAACGGCCAATAACTGAAAAGTCAAACCCAGAGACTGTGCCAGCACTAAATCAGACCTGAAGGACACCACAGAATGGGGTCACACCATAAATCAGGGAAAACCATTCTCTGCTCCACTTGGATTTGTATTTACATGGGAGCCCCATTTCACACAGGAGCTGACCTTGTCTCCCACCAAGACAGAATGTCTGCCCTGCCACCAACAGATCCACGAGGGCAAGGCAGGGATTGATCTCCTGGAGTGCTGGGCATTATGTCAATAATGGGAACAAGGGCAAAAAGCCATTGCTTCTGTTCCTTCTCAGAGAAAACGCTCTTAAATCATGCAAAAAAAAAGTTTTACTGGTGGATGGCCAGTCAATTTTTAGTCTGATAACTGAGCTGGGGAAAAAGGCAAAGCAAACTCTGCTCAGGACTCAGCCAATAGGGTGGGCATGGGAAGGGAGTGGAGCTTGGGTTAGAAGGCTCATTTTTGGAGTTCTCTTTCAGATAAAGCCTTCTTACTCAGCAGGCTCAAACCCAAAGCCTGTTTTACTTCTGATCCCTCAAAAAACAGATGATTTAAAGTTCCCAAAACCACGTGATCCAAAGTTCCCAAACCCAAATGATCCAAATTTCCCAAACTCAGATGATCTAAAGTTTCCAAAACCAGATGATCTCAACTTCTCAAACCAAGATTATCTAAAATTTCCCAAACCCAGATAATCTAAAATTTCCAAAACCAGATGATCCAAAGTTCCCAAAACTTTATCATTTATAAATGACTGATTCAAAGCACATTGACCAAGTCTTCAAAACTCCTATAGCAACCTGGACCAAAATAAGGGTTTACATATTTAGGAGACCTCACAACCATTTTCCTGCATTTCTGGAAGCTCCAAGGCAGACAAGTCCTCACGGGACACAGATGGAATATGTGCTAGGAGGACTTCAGAGCAGTGAACACCCTTCCATTTGTCAGATTAAGGGCATTCCTCCTAAGAGGATTTGCTAGATAAATTAATTCTGAGCGATCACCTCTGGGCTGCTGTGCTGCTTGGGCTTAAGGAAAGGATTTTTTAAAAAAATGTTTTTGTCATTTTCATAAGAATTATTTAATCAGTAGCTATTTTCAGCTATGCTGAGAGCCAGTCAGACTGGCTAAAAACTCACCTGGCTTGTTCTTTTTATATAATGTTGGTTTAAAAAAAAAAAATCAAAAACCATCAGCACACACAGCTCATCCACAGGTGCTCTGTGATAAATAATTCTGCACCACCTCACTACCCCTTTTTCATACGGGAAATAATCAAATTTTCTGAATTCATGAAAGCACTGCTCTCCACCTCATTTTTCCCTGCTGTCATTTAGAAACACCAAAAGGGCTGAATGACAAATGTTACAAGTCTCTGGCCCAGCAGACCCTGACAGCAGTTTCCTAATGTTTTTCTCCTTATCCTCACCTTCTGGCAAAAGGTGAATACATTTGGACATTTATTCCACTGATCCTGCTGCACCAGCAGCCAAGCCTGCCTGGAATTCTTTGTATTAAATATACATCTACACCCACCAACATATGGAATAAACTCACCAAGAGAAAGATATTTTTATGAGGATTTCCCATCCCAAAATTCCCTAAAATTCCAGCACTTCTGCTCAACCAAGCAAGCACATAAGACAGGCTGCAATCTCCATGAAGGTGCATCAGTGAGCACATTTTCAGGGGTATTTGGGATGTTTTCATGCTGAGAATCTCCTGAGATTCATCTTTTCCTGAAAGCTGAGTCCCAGTCTAACCCCTCAACTGAGAGAAATCTCCAAGTACAGCTGGGAAAGGGACACTTGGAGAAGAAAATGAAGCTTCCTTATGAGATTTTTCACCTGAAGAAATGGGCATCAAACAAATTTCAGCAAACAGAGCTTTCCTGCTCCTGCTGTCCATCTCAGCACAAAACGATGCAGAGCTCCCTCCTTAAAGCCACGTGGTGAGAGCAGATGGAATTCCTGGGAATCCAGAGCTGCTTCAGACACAGAGCTGGCATTTCTGCAGCCACAGGGACGTTCTGAGCCTCGTCAAGGTCTGGGATCTGCACCTTGAGCACTCTCAGATGTGGCAACAGATCTGAGCTCAGTGCAGAGCCCTAAACCAGAGCGGAATTGAAGAGCCCTTGACAGCAGTGCCATGGAAACCACGCTGCTGAAGGCAAAATAACACCAACAGATTCATCTGGGAAGGCCAGGGAAATCATAACCCAGACTGAACAGATCAGTCACCAAAGCTGAGCTGTTGAAATCAGAACTGGGCTGAGGATCAGCATTGGGACACAAAACTGGAAAGGCATAAGAGAAAAGGGGCAGAGGGGTGTCAGGTGGCAATAGAAAGGGCAAAATCCAAAAAGGAAATTTTAATCTAAATAGATAAACACAATCTGTGTTTATGGCACATCTCCACATCCTACAGAGTGCTGTGCTAATGTTCATTAAAAAAAAAATGCGTTCAGCACATAAAGACACTGTTGTCTGAGAAGCAGATAGAGAAAACAGACAAAATATTCCAATTTCTATTGCTGTTATTCTGGGAGGAATCCTTCCACGTGCAATTAACTCTGCTTGCAACGTGCCAGAGACAAACAAAGGTAAATTGAAAAAAAAAAATCCAATTAAATTAGAGAACCACAAAGGACACATCCAGTGACCAACAAATAACTCATAAAGCACTGCTGGAAGGGGTTGGTGAGCACTGTTGGGTATCAAAGGCTGAAGGGAATTCCTGGAATAACAGCACAGAGGGGATGCAATGCTCAGATTCACTGAAAATATTAAGGACAGCTCATGGCACAGTGCTGGCTCTGCTGAGGTCCAGAATCCCACATTCAGCAGGTTATTGCAAATTAAGAACCCCCAATGGGGTCTCTAATGGGTCATAGTCAAAACATTTCTCAGCCTTCTTTATTTATTCTATATTACTGCCTACTTTTTGCTCAAATTTAGACACATAACTGAAGTTAAACCTTTGTAAAAACAGAGGTGAAGTTGATGAGAAAATCTCAAATTGACTCCTGTGGCCTTTAAACAGCACAACTCTGAAAGTACAAAAGCTGTTTCCATAACAAACTCGAGTTTCTTTTGTAATCAGAGCTGGAGGTTAAAAGTAAAAACACAAACAGCAATGAAGGTGTTTTGGTGATGGAAAGAAAGAGGCAGCTGCACATCACAGGCTGTTTGGAGTGCTGAGCTAACAGGGGCAGCAGCAGATTAATTTCTATTTGCCCTGCTTAGCTCTGGGTCAGCCACACCTGCTGGATTAAGAACTGAGGTTATCTTGCCTTTTTTTTGCAGGTTTGAGGCATTTTTGGAACACGTTCTCCCTTTGCAGCCAGCAGCCTGGGCGCGTTGGGATATTTCTACAACAAATAGAATCACAATGTGAGGTCATGTTTTCTGAGCCCCTTGGTTAGCAGTGAATAACTTCTCTGGCAGAGGATGCAAATAATTTACAGGGAGAGCCTTGCTCAAAGCTTCTGTCTCCAGCAGCCAGCTCTGATCACAGGAGCAGCTTCAAGTGGGATTTAATGTGACACTGCAGCCACTTTGCTCAGTAAAATAAACAAAATTTGTGTGTGGAAAACACACTCTGCACATACAAACAGGAGTGAGAGGAAGATTTTTGTTCAGTCGGGATCTTTAGCACAAAGCCATCAGGTTGGGCTGCTCCACATCTGCAAGAAAATGCTTTATAGAGAGGTTTTTCAGATGAACTCAGCACTGCTGGAAATATAAAATACCACCTGGCAGCGATATCCATTCCAGCCCAAACACCCTCTGCATGGAGCAATCTGAAATTATGCCATTCACTCAGCCTGTTCCTGTGCTCCTCTTTCCATTCCAGCACTTTATCTTTCGAGTTCTCTGGAGCAGAACGCTTTACACACATCTCTATTTGTCACATGCCTGGCTCAAGAGGCCACCTGTCCTGTTTGGTGTATGGCATCCTCAAAATTACCCAGGAAAAACAGGGCTTGTGAGCCACCCCACATGTACAGTATGGCATTCCCTAAACCACTGTGTGCAGAGAAAAGGAGAAATGTGCTTGGTAGGGTTGTCTTTTTGTGAAATGCTGGTTTGGGAGGAAAAACATAATCAAAAGCCACAAAAATACCATTTATTTCATTTCAGCTCTCATGGTGCAAAATGCTGTTCTCAGTACACAAAGAAAGATTGGATAACTTTTAGCGAGTTTAAACTAATCTGGGTGGTAGAACACTCATTTGAGTCTAAAACATGATATTCTCTGGGAGAAGGGCACATTCCAGCTTTACAATTCACCCTTTTCCTCCATGTCCTAAACTCAGCTTCCCAACACAAACCATAAAAGAGTGAATTCAGTGTGGCCACTCTCAGAATCCCCACATTTCCAGGGGATCCTGGAAGAGCTGCACACCACATGAGCATTTTAGGAACCTGACAGTCACCCCAACACTCTGGGATGGCCCTGGCCTTGAGAGCTCTGTGATTGACTGTACAGCCAGGCTGGGAGCAATTCAGCCATTTGGAAGCTGACAGCAAATCCCAACATCCTTTCATTCACTTCGTTACCCAGGATAATCCCCAGCTTGCACGGCCAAATTCACCTCAGGGCCACCCATCCCTGCAGCTTCAATGGGATTCTCCTTTCTCCTCCTCTCCTGAGCCATCCTTTGGCTGCTGTTACCCTGAGCATCGCTGAGAAAATGAAGGATTTCCCTCTCCTTGCCAGCACACATCTCCTTCAAGCTTTTACAAATGTTTCCTTTCTCCCCTCGCCAAGTTTTGACCTGTTCTTGCCACTAATCCCCTGCACGCTTCTGCATCGCCGATATTGCATCCAGGTCTGCCTTCCCTCCTCATTTCCCTCCTCATTTCCCTCCTCCTCTCCATCAGCATTCCTCACAAAACACCCAGCCTGCTCACACTCTCCCCTGGAATCCATTTCTTCATTTATTAGCTTTCCCTTTTTGACACCTAACTCCCCAGATTTATTTCCAATCCCTTGCCACACCTCGAAAGCCACCGGAATTCAGGGACATCACCTTCATCACCTCCATCCCCACCTGGGATCCAGTGCAGCTCCCACAGGTCGGGGACAAACCCAGGAAAGGGCATTAAAGGCTCTTTTCATGCTGAGTACAAGGAGGAAACCAAACAGGGAACCTTTGTAATCTGCTAAACGTGGCAGGACTCAGAGCAGCCAAAGGAGAAATTTGGAAATGAGGTAATCCTGTCCTGGAGCCACCTGAGATCTTCTGCTGTGCTGGGAACAGTGAAAATCAGAGTGTCCAGCTGGGCAAAGAGGGCTGCACAGTGACCATTTTATTTCCATTTCATTTCCATTTTATTTATAATTTTATTTATTTTGTTTCTGCTAGCAGCACTTCAGAGAGTTGCTCAAGTCCTTTAAAGCCCATATATCAACTTCAGAGCAAACCAGTTTTCCTCATGCGTTTGTTTTGCTGAGGTGTTTTTTTTATTTCATTATATCTGTCTGTTTCCACATTTTCACCTGATTTTCAGGTGCACTGATAGCAAAAACCCCCATGAAGAGTGCAGTAAAGTTGGGAAGGGCTTTAGAACCCACTCAACCAAAGGATTTTAGTCATGGCAATGATATCAAACTTACTCTGGTTAAAGAATCATTTTCTTGCCACCACCTCCCTCCTATCACAACAGTCCCAGCACCACTCAGCACAGAGATATTTACTTTATTTACTCTATTTATTTGTTCTGTTTCACTTTTATCACCCCAATGGTGAAGAAGGCAGGGAGGAGGCACCACAGCCGGGCTGGGAGGTTCACCCCACCAGAATGGAAAAAATTAATATTGTACAAAAAAAGCCCTTCTAGCAGCCACAACATGCAGGGGTGAAAAACAAACACTTGAGGAATCAAATTGTGAAGTTTACCAAGGTTTTTTTGGTTGGTTTTTTTTGAGGAAAGCCTGGCTCTGGCAGATTTGGGCTGGTCAAAAGCTCCTCACAAGAGGAGATTATCTCTCCCCATGCTCTGGTCCTGCCTTAACCCTCTGCAGTGGAGGAGCACAAAGCCCTGGCTGAGACTCATCACAGCCCAGGTGAAGCACTAATAAAGCACAGAGCTGCCACAGCTCAGGAGGAATCAATAACAAATTATTTTATTCTGAACAACAACTCCCAACTTGTGGCCTGGGAAACCATTTTGTTGCGTGCTCATCTCCTGTTCCATCCTATCAGCCAGCATTCGCTAATTTTGCACAGGAATTATTACCAACACAGGATA
Organism: Malurus cyaneus samueli; assembly: GCA_009741485.1. Lineage (NCBI taxonomy): Eukaryota > Metazoa > Chordata > Aves > Passeriformes > Maluridae > Malurus > Malurus cyaneus. The sequence continues at coordinate 4,813,954 of CM019230.1, forward strand.
TTAATTAGCAATCTGACTTCTGAGAAACCTTGAAACAAGAATTATCTTCACATTTAAGCTCAGAGTGTGCAGCTGATCTGCAGTGTCCCATCATCACAACTGACTCGTGGCAGATGGGGGTTGGTGCCCCTTGGCCTTTCTCACATGAAAACAGAGAGTTTTGGGTTTTGGAACGTGGCTCAGCTGTAAAAATGCTCTGCCAGGACAGAGTTCCTCCCTGAGAAGATGAGTTTGTTGTAGATTCATTAAGAGAAATTCGCACCATCCCACAGGAGCCCCTTCCCCACGTCACCCCAGCACAGCACAAAGAGGGAGCTGAAAACATCCATGAAAGGGGCAGAAACACAAGAAAGAACCCTCAGAGCTCTGTTAAAGCACTTTTAAGAGATCTGATTGAATTTTCCCCATCAAAGGGACTCTTTCTTAAGCAGATAGCAGAATATTAAACAAATTCCGTGACGCTTCTTTAGAAGGACCTAATTTATAGTGGCAGGATGATGGCAAAAAGCCACCTCCAAACTGGCAGGTACTACTAAAAAGGAATTATTAAAATGAAAAAAAGAGCAAACAACTAACAAAAAAACTCCAAAGAGATGCATCAGGAAATCCAGTGAATTTAAACATGCACAAACAACCATTTGCTGAAGAATGGCGGGAGGTTAAGTGTGACAATACATTACAAGTTTAAAATTGCCTTTTGAAAATCTGTTTTAACCCAGACTGGCAGCAACTGTTGCTTTTAAGAGACACATTCCCTTTCTAAACAAAGCCAGCTGGATTTTTTTTTTTTTTTTTTTTTTTTTTTTACTTTTTGTTTATTAGAGAACCAGAGGCAGACTGGGAATTTTCCTCTCTGAAATCTTTTCAGCTGCTGTGTCTGGTCTCAGGTGTGCAGCCTTGGCATAAATGGATAATTCTAAAAGGTGTTTTCAGGCACAGCCTGGAGCTTTGGGAATAAAACCACCCTGCCTTGTGAGCACCAGGAAAGGGGTGCAGGGAGACACCCAAAACTCCTCCTTTTTCCCAGAAAAAAAAAAAAAAGGGGAATTAACAAAAAGTGGGGATTGGGGGACAATTTATCTGCATCTGCCTTGTGGTTTGGGAATCCTGTGCCAGTGAGAAGCTGAAAGAGTTGAAAGAGGAAAATTTCAGAGCCCCTCTTTGCCCTCAAAAAAAAAAAACCCAGGTTTTTGCAGTCCCTAGAGAGGAGCCCTCCTCTGGTTCTGTAATTCCACACCAGCCCAGCCCTAAATAAGGTGCAGAAGGAACATTCCAGGGCTGCCAGGAGCAGGCAGGGCCTTGAGGGGCATAAAATCTGCTGTTGGGTGGAACAGGCAGCTCAGACCTCTCAGCAGCTCGAGAAAACCACTTCAGAAAAAAAAAAACAAACAAAAAACACCACTTTAGAAATGCCTCCCTTTCTTCCTGCACACGACACCCTCTGGTCCATTGGCCTCCACCCAGAACGCAGCCACACAAAATGCCACAGGTTCCCCTTTCCCAACCCTCAATTTCCACATTAATGGAACAAAACAAAGCCCAAAATGTTGGTTGGACCAGCAGGGCTCGCTCAGATCAGTCTCTGACGAAACCAACATCTGCTGGCTCCTGCAGAGAGCTGAGCTCCATCCTCACAGGGAACTTTCACAGTGCTGCTGCCCATAATCATGAACTTTGAAAAGGGTTTCATCCACCTCTTTCTGGTTGTGGTTCCCCTCACCTCTCACCAACATTTTTTCACTTTTAGTCCCTTTTCCCCACTGAGAGCTCCCTGAGGCATCCCCAGCTCTTGTACCCTGTGCAATCGGGGGCATTCATACCAAAAAGGGGTTTCATTTGTTTCATTTCAAGGTTCCCTGCCTGGGGTCGGATTTTCCACCCATCACAGAGTGGGATCTCCAGGTGAGGAGCTGTCCCCTGTCCCTCGAGTCCCCACCCTGCTCCAGGGGTGAAGAGTTGTCCCCTGTCCCCTTGAGGCTGTCCCTGGAAGCTGTCCCCTGTCTCTCAATGTTGTCCCCTGTCCCTCCAGGTTGTCCCTGTCCCTCGAATCTGTTTCTCAAGGCTGTCCCCTGTCCCCTTGAGGCTGTCTCCTGTCTCTCAATGTTGTTCCCTGTCCCCTCCAGGCTGTTCCCTGTCCCCTCCAGGTTGTCCCCTGTCCCTGAGCCCATCTCCTGTCCCCTTCCAGCCCCCACCCCACAACAAAGGGGGTTCAGAAGCCCCAGAGATGTCCCCAGAGGATCAGAGCTGTGCCCCTGCCCTGTGCTCAATCACCCCGCTGGTTTTGGGGAGGCTGAGGTGGATAAATTCAGCCTGGGTGCAGTGAGGTTTGTGTCCAGGACATCCCTCATCATTGATAATCGTGTCACACGTGGCAGCTGATCCATCACCACACCTTATCAGCGCAGAGCAGCACGATGAAGGAGCAGTGGCACCTCTGCGGGAAGATTTCACCTCATTTCCTTCAAAACCTGCTGATTCCTCTGGTTCCTCCACCCCTGGATCAGCCAGGATCACCAAAGATCACTCTGACTGCATATTGGATAAAAATTCAGCACTGCACCCTGGGCAGGGCAGCCCAGGTTATTGCAGGGTGGTGTTGTCACGGTGCCTTCCTCCCCGTGCTGATATTTTATCATCTTTTTCCACCACAAATCAAAATCTTTCCCTGCTGCTCCCTTCCCCTGGTGTTTCCATGACAGAGATTTATTTATCAGCTCAGAGCTGTGAGTTGGAGAAGGTGGAACAGGGAGTAAAGGGGGAATATGGAGGTGAATTATTTGAAAATCATCCCTTCATCCCTTCTTCTCCATCACTGACTGCCAAACTCACGTGAGCCTCCGGCTGACCTGCTCTGGGTGAACCAAACCAGGTTAAAAATTCCAAAATTCCTCCAGCAGCCTGTGGTCCAAGCAGGGACCATCTGGGGGAGCTCCGGGAGCAAATGCTCTTCATTTAATCCCATACAACCTTATCCATTTGGCTTTGTCATCCATCAAAAATAATTTCAACCCCTGCTGTTGGTGATTTCATGCAGAAAAGAGCCTCAGAGCCTGCTGGCACACCCCAGGCACCTGATTATTACTCCTTCTCTCCAGTTGAGTTTGGTGCCAGACTGTCACCTGCCTGGATTTCCCAGGAGCAGGAATGGTTAATCTTCTGGAGAATTGCTGAGCTTGGCACAAGCAAGCAGAGCCTGGAAATGGGAGCACTGCTGAAAGCTGATATCTGAATATATCTGAATATACCCCGGCATATGGCTGCCTTTGAAATCGGGCAATGTGCTCTATCACCTCCAGGAAATGTTGATTCACCTTCCTAAAAGTGCTTTATATCATTTTCTAAGATTTCTTCTTTCTTTCCCCCCCCCCCACAATAATCACAAATAAATACTGTTGGTGCCAAGCAAGATGTGGATTTTTTTTTTTTAAAAAAAGTTAGGAACACAGTTCCATTTGTGATTTTGTTTTAAAATCCGTTCTGTGAACCAGCAGACTGTGCAGCAGATGCGAGGACACAAGAGGATTCAACCAAGACAAACCCACACACAAGACAATGTCAGAGCCAAACCTTTCCACTAAAAACATCAGGGAATAGGAGAGCAATAATTCTTGCAAACTACTTGTGTGTGTTTTAAAGAAAACTTCCCAATCTTTTTCATTTAAATAATCGTAATGTTGAAATTTCATCGTTTTGGCAAGGAGAAAGTTGTCTGTTGAGAGCAGAAGTATTTGCATCACAGGGGCATCTGCTAAATTTAGTTGTGAACTCACAGAAACAAGGCTTGCTGCAATCAGGACAAATTTCTGATGCAAAGAGAACAGTGGTTTTACCAGAGCAGGGCCATCAGACACTGAACAAACCAGTGCTTGCTCCAAATGCCCATTCTGGTTTGGAAAACGTGGTTGGATTCCACAACTTCCATGTAAAATTAAAATGCGGTCACTAAAAATCATTCTGGACTTCCTGGGACAAGCCAAATTGTTAAGGAATACACATAAATTTTTACAAGCAATTATTGTCTGTTGTTATTCCTCCAAGAGCTGCTCCATTCTCTGCAGAAATGAAGCTGAAGTGGGGATAAAGCAGATTAATCTATCCTGAGTTTGGTGGGAATGTTCACCTGGAGCTTCCATCCACTCCTCCAGCTTTCCTGAGGATTCATTTTCACCATCAGGTGATGTTTTTCCCTAAAAACGAAGTTCTGCTTTGAAAGTGTGGTGTTTCTGAGGACGTGCCCAGTCCCAGAAAAGTTTAATGTGGAAAACCTAAATGCAGGACCCACATTCAGCTCACGTGGGTGTCGAAATTAAATGTCAGGAATACCCAAGAGAACAACGTTAATGAGGAGCCTTAGCCCACAGCACCTTCTACCTGCCAGCCCTATTAAACACAGCAGAACAAAAGGATAAATGTTGGTATTTAAGCAAAAGGGAACATTTTCTGTGCATATTCATGAGGCATTAACTTCAGCCCCCGTTTTTGTTCTGCCCAATGAGTCTGGTGATAAATGGATATAAAACACAGTTGAATGTGGCTACAGAAAATAAAGATGTCCTGGCAGCTGGCCAGAACATCAATTGATTTTACATGCTTGGTTTTTGGCTTTCATTGTTCAGTACTACCCTCAGGTTATGAATTTTCAGAAGCAAACATGAGCAATTCAGAGTAAATATGCAATTGCTACTTGGGCTGGTGTATCGCTGCTCTTAGGGTTTATTTTTTTTTAAAGGTTGCTTTAATCAATAGAACTGTACACTTGAAAAACTCTACAATATATTCCTGGAATTTTTCTTGGCCATTGGAAAAACTCTCCACAGTATTTCCTTCTCCTTTATTGTAAAATAAATATGGGAAATCTTTAATGCTCTTAAGGACTATGGCTGGCTGTATGATACAAAAATGGATTCATTATTGCTTTTTATCAGTGTAAGTGGTGAATTCACCACTTATATTGCTTAATACTACCAGAACGTGGATGTAAATATTAGTAAATTCAGTTTTCATACCCTTTAACATATATAATTTAGCTCAAAACTGTAATAAATCATATTACTCATTATATTCTATTTTTAAAGCCGTACAGACTCGTAGCAGTTGCACCGAAGAGCCTGATACACAATCCCACATGAAGAAAACCATTTCTGCTGAAATTCCAACTGCAGTTCAACCATGTGGTTTTCATGAACTCCTGGTTCTTCTCCTCCTCCCACCCAGGACTTGTTGTACCTTCTCTTCAGAGCATTAATTATTGAGCAATTCCTCTCTTGAGTGTGCCCTGATGACACTTGGGGCCAATGGATGCTGCTGAAAAGGGTGTAAAAATTAGCAGAAAATGGTTAAAGCATGAAAAGCAATTGTGTCCTGGTTCACTGGTTCACAATATCCATCTGTACCAGTGTAATTAACATCTCCTTTACTGTTTCTCTTAAAATAAATTCTGAATCACCACACCAGTGCTGAGCTTTGCTGCTGTCTGGGAAATGGTTTGGATGTGGTTTGGATGATTCTCAGAGCTCAGAGAGCCAAGTTTCCCCACACCTGGGTGCAGTTTGAGGTGGAAATGCTCCGTTTATGTCCAGACAGTAAAGGGAGGTGATTAAACCTCTCTGCACTGCAGTTTGTCTCCTCTGTGATGCATTGTTGGTCTGTTTTGTTGTTTGAATTTGGGGACAATCTCTTGGTCTCTGCCCACATCAATGACACCAATCCCAGTGCCAGTCCCTGGCACCAGAACAGCAGGAAAAAACCCCAATTTAAGCTGATCCAATGTTGCCATTTCCCCTCTTGTATTTCCATTCCTCCCACACCGGTCTGACTTTGGCTTAAAAGTGATTCTGCTCAGTCACACACTCTGAAATATCCCATTAAAGAGAAATTGTCTTCCTGTGGTATTTACAGTATTCACCACGAGCATCATGAGTAGGGAGTGATTGAAATGAATGCCAATCTAAGAAAACTCAATATTAATCTAATGATGCATTGACAATGGGAATGAAAGACATGATAATCTCACTCTGCATCTTGCAAAATCTAAGCTCAATATTAAATTTTTGGTAGCAATTACTGCTGAATTTGAGGTTGTTTTCTCCCCTTGGGTCCCAGTGCTGTGGGATGTTATTACAGGAGGCAAATGTTGGATTATTTTTGGATTTGTGCAGCCTGTCCCTGGAACAGCAGCAGCATCTCAGCTGGGCCAGGGCAGGACTGCAGGTGCTGTTTGCTCTGGATTCTGTGTTTTTCTCTTTAATGGGGTTCAGTGCAGGCATTGAAAATGCAGCTGAATGCTGCTTGAGGCAGCGCTGACAAAAAAAAATAAAAGCAAAAAAGAGAAAGAAAAGGAAAAAGAGAAGGAAAAAGAAAAATAAAAAGAAAAAGGAAAGGAAAAAGAAAGACAAAGGAAAAGAAAAAGAAGAAAAAGCCTTAAATAGTCCAGTATTTACAGTGTGATGATTCTTTCCATTGGAAGGTTGGTTTGCCAAAATTTACCATAGCCCCCAGCAGATCCTTTCCTGGAAGGAAAGCCAGCCTCCTGGAATCTCTCCTAATCCCTGCTGACCTTCTCACTGTCCATTCACCTCCCTGACCCCACTTTTGGGCACACTGAGACCCTCGTGGAGGTCAGTGCTGGGGGATCTCCCTGGGCAGCTCAGGCTGGAGCAGGTCCCCTCCTGTGAGCTCTGGTTGGCAACAAATTCAGCAAAATTTCCCAGTTTGAGACTCAAACCCACCAAACCCAGAGGTCAGACACTGACTGTGGCCAGGTCATCGCTTGACTCCTCTATTTTCCAGCTCTCACTCTGCTCCCTGTGTGGGTTTCTGCCTCCCCTGCAGATGGAAACCCTTCCAGACAGGGATTTCTCTGTGGTCTGGGCTCAGACAATTCTGGCCCTCCCAGGTGCCGTCATAAACTATTAACGTGCACACTCCCATTGAGCATCATTTTTTAATGATATTGAACAGGCTCTGGCAGGCAGTGTTTGCCAATTTTGAGGCTGGCAGCAATGCTATTTACCATGTGGTTTGCTTCAAGTGGTACACGCAGTTTACTTCAAATGGGAGGCAGTTTTTGGCTCCTAAATCTTGTTTTAACATGCAAATAACCAAACAGTGGTTAAAGAGGATTCACTGCCAAGCAATGCAGGGATTTTTTAATTTTTTTTTCCATCTATATGGCAAAGGCTGTGTTCTCAGTGCTACAGAGCAGCCCACCAGCAAAGCTTTTGCCATCAGCTCCTGGATCTCCAGCACTGAAAGCATTTCCAGTCATGCATTTGTCACTCAGCTTTGCGCCGTGTATTGGTGTGAAATTGAAACAGGGAGGATGAGACAGAAAGAGAGCCCCATGCAGGGCAAAAGCAGGAGTGTCAAACTGCCTTTCAATCAAAAATATGATAGCAGTGAATTAGACAAGGAGGAAATGCATGGTGTCACTGAATGGCGACTTTAGAAATTAACTGAATGTGTAAATCTGAAATATTGGGTGTCTGTCACCCATGTTAAGCATTGTTCTTCCAGCCAGGAATTCAAATGAACCTTGCAAATTGAAATGTGCACGTAGAGCAGGGTGCTCATAAAAGCCTTTGAGGGTTTCACAGTTTGGGCTATAATTACTTTTTTAGCACAATTCCTGGATACAGTGCCTGCCTCTCCAACGAGGACTGATTGCCCACAGCTCCTCCTGGTTTCGCTATGAGCTCTTTGGGGAAGGCCTTGTGCTCTGCAGTGTCAATGAAATGTGGACTAATAAATAAAAATGGGATGATTGATTAAAAGCCAAGAAGAGCCTAAGTACTCCAGATGATTCACTGTGCTGAAAATCTCATGATCTGTAGACAAAAGAGACAAAGGAGCTCAGGAATAAAAAGCCAGCTCGTGGCAGGGAGGAAAAAGAGCCCAGGAGCCAATGGCTTAGTCACTGATCTCATCTTCACGTTAGATAACTCCTCTCTTACTCACTCCATTATTTTAAACACCCATTGCCTGAAACTTCCATCACATTTCTCCCTTTCTCTCGGCTCTGCACCACAGTGAAATGCCAACACATGGAGGTGAGGATGGGCTGAGCAGGGCATTAACCCTCAGCAGCTTATCCCGAGCACAGATCTGCTCATTTCGGAATGATTCCCTTCACCCAACTGGAGCACCCCAGTTCCCATTACTCACCCAGTTTCTCTATGGAATTCACGGGCAGCACTGCCATAGGTGTTTTTCTAGGTGAGATGATTCATGCTCTGGAGGTGGGAATAATTCTTGTTTGACTAAAGAGGGAGCTCAAGTGATTTTTTTAAAGGTGATTTATTTTTGCGTCGTTAAAAAGTAAAGGAAATTTATTTTACTATTAGTGATTGACTTCAGTGCAGAGCTGTACTAGTCCAAAATAGGTTACCATCAAAACAGAATGAGACAGAAGTTTCAGTCAGCTCAGCCTCCTGAGCTGTCAGGACAATTCCATTTTTCTGCTTTTGCCCTGAGATAACATCATAGTCCTGCCCTTTAAAAATAAATGTTCACAAGTCCTCTTCCTGACCGAGATCATGACACAGGTTGATTGCCAAAAGCTGTCCTGCACTGTGGAAAGATTTGCTCCCACCATAAAAATGGAAATGTAGGGCTGTTTATGAGTTTTTAACACCCCAAGGTTTCGGGAAGCATTGTAAGCTCTGACCTGCACTCACAATCAGAGCTGCCATCAATCCTTGGGAATGACACCTGAGGTTATAAACACGTCCGATGCCATGAGATATTAGAAATTACTTCAAAGAATTCGCTTTCATAAAGGAAATGATGCACTAATTAAATAAAAGCCTAAAAATTAGAAACCAGTCCCAAAGGTTTACTTTGAGCAGGCATTCATGCATCTCCCTAGAGAAAAAGTCAGGGGGTAGGAAAGTTCCTTCAGCCCCAATACATCAAATATTTCTGAACCCAAGTGTTGCAGTCAAATCTCTTCTCAGTGAGCCCAAGAAAAAAAAAAACAGCAAAAAGGTTGGTAAAGGGAAGAAAAGTTGACTGATGTTAAAATAATTAGTAAAAAATAAAATTAAATCGATTAAAAGAGTAAACACCTTTATTTTTTTAATTTTGTTACATTAGACAGACTTCACCAACAGGCTGAGGTCCTCATTTAGACTTATTTTCATATGGGAAGAGAGAATCCTCCCTGTGCCTTGAACCTTCTGTGTTTAAGGGACACAATTCCCAGGTTCCCAGAGAGAGTGCCAAGCGCCATTCTTCAATTTCCAGGATAATTTCACAAAGCAAACTTCTGAAGGGCATAAAATATTTGAGCTGTGTTACCCTTATAGCTTTACACGGAACCCTTTAAAGCAGTAAAGGAATCATTTCTACCAAATGAAAGGTTTTACGAGAAAATTTCCTGTTACAATAGGTTTTGGGGTGATTTTTTTTAACACATATTAGAATGGTGGCCCCTAGACTTTCTATTAAATTATTTGATGTGATTTAAAATATATGTAATGTTGTTTTCATTTGAATTCCAGAGAAATTTCCTGCAAAGGCATAGCTGCAAGACAGGAAAAAAAATAAAAAAGAAATTTTCTTTCTGGCTAACCAGCCTCCAACTGGAACAAGCAGCATCTGCAAATGGATCTGGGCTCATTTATTCCCTCCAAATTTTCTCTGTGTGTTATAATATTTCATTTTCACTCGTGCAACAAAGAAAAAAGGACCTATAAAAAAAAATAAGATGATGGGAGAGAATTCGGTACGAGCCTTTGAAGTAATGCTGATAACACATTCCAGAGCTGCAGAATTCCCATTTGCATAATTACACTGGCCAGAACTATCTCCCTGTCCAGCTTGCTGGGGTTCAGCTCCTCTCAAAGGCTGCCTCCACACCCAGGAGACACCAGTGGATTACGCAGGTGAATTGAGAGGAAAATTCAAAGTACAGCTGCCTGATTCAACATTGCACTTAATGGGAACTATGGTACAACTTTCATATTATACAGCAGCAATATTTTAATATTTTGGGTAAATAACAACTGCTGAGGAAGTATTGAATTGCAACACTGCAAAATTGAGGTCAGTAGAGTTGAGGCTGTGGGGTTTTTTTCCCCAAATCAGGGGAGGATGTGGTGAGAGGAATTTGTGAAAGAGCTGACTCAGTTTCCCCCTGAATAAATACAAATTTATCCTCTGTGCAAATTGTTGCTCCTGCATTTTGGAACTCACACAACATGAAAAACTCACTCCTGGAAGTGCTGGAAGGATGTTTTAGGATGTTTTCGGATGTTTTCCACATCCCTGCAGCCGTGAGGGAACTTGGGTTTGATTGCAGAGAGGGAAACTTCTGCCAGAGGGACACAGGTCACCTCTGCACCCCGAAATTTGCATAAAGAAGGGAAATGGTGCCCTGGAATGAATGAAATTCAAAACCTGCAGCCAGAACTCAGCCATGGTGAGGTTGGGAAGGGAAAGATGTCACAGGACAAGCTGCCTTCCCTTCCTGAGCCACCAATATTCCTGTCTGCTGAGCAGGGAAAAGCCCTTGCCCTCTCAGCATCCACAGCTGATTTTCTGTTTCCTGCAGTCAGTTATGGAGAAAACTTTCCTAATTCCATCAACACAGAAGGAAAAAAGCTCCTCCTCCTCAAAACCATGGCTGTGGCTGGCTGAGTCCACAGAGACACTGAAAGGGTTTTCTGGAAGACCCAGAAGCTGCTGAACTTCCCCCAAAGTGCCAATGCCTGCAGCAGGGATCTGAGCTCTCAGGAATGGTGGTGATGAGGAAAAATCATCAGGGAATGTGAGACTTCAATACCTCAAAAATGAGTGTTCCTCTGGAATGACGTCAATGTGCTTGAAAGTTTAATGGTGACAAACTCTGATAAAACAAAACAAACACCCCCCTCCCTAAAAATATCAGAACCCCATCCTGTATCTGCAATTAACCATGAAGTGGCAGAAACCCATCAAAACCATCAACTCCATCAAATCCATCAAAACCATCAAATTCATCAAAGACGCTCTGCTTGGCCATAATCAAAAGGTGACCCACATGTTTCCTGAACATCTCCTTAACACTGAATGCATTTATCAAAGACAATTTTCTGCCAATAATAAAGGATGATGAACCACCTCAAGAAAAGCTGGACCATCTGTCTGCCTCCTTAGTCATTAACATTCACCTTCAGTACATGCTTGGCTTGTTTTATAACCACTTGACTGACAGGAGAATTAGTTCATTCCCGTGGTTTGTTTCTTTTTTTTTAATTTTTTTTTTTCCTGTAGACTTCATTTTTTTCCCCCTCATCTATGCATGCATTTGTTAAACAGAAGGTGGGGGCGGAATATGTGAAGTCTAAACTAATTTGAGGAGCTCGCAGAGCTCCTGCTTGCAGATGTCATGGTGTTTGCATTTTACATATTCATCAGAATGGTTCTCCTTTTCTGGGGTAATGAAAATGCATTTTTAGGCTGCCTTCGAGTCCCAGGTACACCCTGGAGTTGTAAGCACGTTCAGGTTTCCCCCTGGTGCTGAGGGATTGTTCCTCAAATGTCTTTTTATACTTTAGATTTGTCAGATTTCTGGGGTTTTGGAGGTGAGGAGAGCGGTGCACGTGTGTGAGCTGACACGTCTCACATCTGGTTTTCATCGAGCAAGAACTCACCAGGTGCCATCCAAGGTGATAAAATTAAAGGATTCAAGAATTCTGATCAGAATTTGCAGGCTCTAATCTGATTACTGGCAAATTGCCATGTATGAGGGATTCACTTTATAAATTTACGATTAAAAAAACCCCCAACGACGTGTATGTCCTGTGCAAAGCAAAGCATGGCAGAAAATATCTCAAAGAAGCAACTGTAAATAGATTTTTGATTAAAAGCATCATGAAAATGATAAATAATTACAGGGCAGTTTGAATTTTACTGAATTTAACAGCCATGCTTTGAGAATTTACTCAACAATGGCACAGACAAGACGTTTCTATACTTTCTTACAATGAATTCTCTGGTTCAATTTGCTGTAAGTTTAGAAATTTTTGATTCTTATTTTAAGTGATGTCTCTAAGCTCATTCTGGAAAACTATTCAAAGAATTCTCCTTTTCCTCCAGAAATGAGATTATTTAGAGTTAGGATTCCAATAGAAAAAGGATGGTTCAACATGGGGTTCCACTGTCTGCCCATCACTTATTAAAATGAAATTTAGAATTCCTAAATTTATATGTAGAGAGATTATATATTTCAATACATAATTAAAACTTTAAAATCTATAATATGGGTATTATTTATATCTATATTGTAATTTCGAATTACTAAATCCTTCTATTAGCCTATTTATACAAATTAAAGAATGAACCAATCAGTTAAAAATTCCCACTAAAGACCAGCTCAGAGTTACCAATACATTTTTTGCTTTAACCAACCTAAAACTCTGCTGTGGAAGAGCTGCTCAAATGGACTCTGACATTGGCTCCCAAACTGCTCCCATTTGGTCAGGAAAAAAGAGGAAAAGAGATGAAAGTTCAGGCTCAGAGAAATGAGCAGCTCCCACAGCACCAGGAGTTACCAGTCAGCCCAGTCCTTTTGACTTTCTCTGAAAGGCCAACAATTTCTCATCATTCCTGACTTCAGGAGAGTTCACCTGGCTGGAATTTGGGAGTGGAGAGGGGAGGTTTGGATATTTTCCGTCAAATTTTATCCAGCGTGGTGGCATCCCAATACCCTAAAATAGTTATAATAATTATAAACATGCACAGCATCATGCCAGTGGAAAAAAATTGAGAAAAATCAGCATTTTATTTATTTATTTAGTTATTTATTGAGAGAAATCTACATTTTTTTTTCCTGAACATGCAGGTGGAGTTGGTTTTATCTGCACCTGAAAGAATAAATCCATCACAGGGAAAACCGGTGACATCGGTGTTGCCTCGTGAAAACGAAACCCTCACTGGAGATTCACTTAAAGAGCACAAATAATATATTAATGGATGAATAAAGGATCAATAAAATTAAACTCTTTTGCAGCTGTTGACAGTAAGAAAAATTACCCTGTCAGGGGAGGGAAGAACTGAGCCAGACTCTGATGGTTTTAGGACAACTGCTGCTTCCTGTGGCTGGGTTTGCCTTCCCTTATCGAACAGTAAGAGCAGCCAAATTCAATTAAGCCGTCAAAAATCAATGAAATCAAATAATTGAGCCATCATATTCTTTACTGGCCGTTATTAATTTTGTGCTGCTTATCTGAGTTAAAGAGGGAAATTTGCTATGGAGCAGAGGAAGGCAGCTTTACCCACCTTTCCAAAATGCCCACTGCTTGTACATTTTTAACCTCCTGCATTCCAGGCACTGAGCTCAGCAGGTGTAAATGAGAATTTATGTCATTTTTGCAGAAATTATGAGGGCAGAGCCACAAGAGGATGCTCAGCCATGGGAATCGCCAGAGGTCAGCAGCTCCTGCTTGGAGAAGACAAAACCCATCCCCAAGGAGTGACCCTCAGGGAGGAAAGCAGATAAATTCTGGATTAGGCTGAGTTTGGGGTTGGTCTGGTTGGCCTTTTTATACAATAAAATAAAGCAAAATGAGGAAATGTGGCTGTAAATCCCCCCTGTCTCCTATTTCCATTCCATTCAGGACACCACCCATCCCTCATGGCTCTGGGGTGGAATCAGACCCCACCAACCTAGGCTGATAAATGTTTGACGGGTTTTGTTGCAATTAGAGCTGCTCCTGGAAGGCAGCAATGTCAAACCTGCCCAAATTCCATTAGCAGAGAGCAGGGCTGTGTGTAAAGTGAAAGATCGCACGCACAGCCTGGGAAGGATCACTGTTCACTCATTCTGAGTGCCTTCAGCTGAGAAATGAATGCTTCAGAATCAGGAAATGTGATTTTTTTTTTCCAAACCCTTTCAGCTGAAGCATTGTTAAAAACTTTTTTAAAAAAACCCACTGCACTTTAAAATAAAAGTTATTTAAATTCGAAAACATATCTAAACAAAGTATTAGATATCAAGCAAAAACATTATTTCATAGCTAAACATTTGATATGAAGAGGGGATTGTTATATTCTGACAGGAAAATACAATGAAAAAAATACAACAATTGTTTTTTTCTGCCAAGATAATTTCATTTAAAAGAAGATACCAAACTTAAACCAAAACAATGATTCACATGGTATTATTGACAACATTTTGCTGGCATTTCCTTCTTGGTTTTAATAGAATCAACATTCATGACAAGTGCCAGACAAAAAGTCGAAAAGGAATTTATAATCTAGCTGAGATCTGTTTTCAGGTGGGAAGCTGTTTGATAACTACGAATTTATAGTTATTTTGTCTGAGTGGCTGCTGGATGGATTTATCTGGATTCAGAGAGATTCCACCCACTAATTCAAGTGTTCCAAATGTACCTCTTCAGAAATCTCTGTGATTTTACATCACGTTTTTAGGTGAAAAATTTTTGGTGGATTTTCCTCTAATTCCAAGCATGGCAAAAAAAAACCAAAAAAAAAACTCACCAATAATTAATTAAAATAAAAATGTTATAAGTAAGTAGATAAGAGAAGAACCATAATCCAGATGTGGCCATTTGTCTGCAACTCCTCCCTGCTCCATGCTGTTTTACAGCTGTTGACAAGAGTGGCTGAATGCTGGGCTTCTCTGTAGAGTTCATTTTTTAAAAGTGATGGAAAACAGAGATTCTGATTTGCTCAGCTGTGCCTCAGTTCCCCCCCCTGTGCCTCTGGAAGCACCTGGATAGAGGATTCACTGTAGGACCACCCTGGATTTAAAAATGCAGTCACTCCAATGCCATTTCCATTTCCTTGAGTTGGCTACAAAGATCCCCCTAAAAATCCATGTTTTCCCTCCAGTTTCACTCAATTTTCATCGATTTCTGCTGCTTTTAGGTGGTGAAAACCTGGCACAGCCAAACAATCCTCCAGGTAACCCCGAGCAGAGGTTTGCTCAGAGCAATCAGGTGCTTGTAAATGCTGGATTGGGTCACGTTTAGAGGTGGAAATGGCACTTTCCAGGGAGCAAAGAACAATTAAAAAATAATGATGCAGCACTGAAATCAGATTGAAATGGGAAAACTCTCTTTAGGGACTGTCCCCAGGGAGCAGAGTGTCCAGCTGCAGCCTGGGTTGTAGGAATATTTTGCTCCAGGAGTCAATCTTGTCCCAGCACGTTTGTACTGACATTACCATTTATTGTCCCACATTCCTGACAACTGGTGCACGGCTTGTCAATTAAATTAAAAAATATATATATAAATATATAAAATATTGATCAATCAGGGTAATGGAGTGCCCTTATTCTCTTTTAAATTCAGTTTTGAAACAGAAATCCAGGCTATCTGAGAAGGATAAGGCAAATCACTCATGTCTGAATTTCCAATGATTTTTTTTGTCACATTCCATCCCACGCAGGCAGGATTTGGTCCTGCCTTGGCTCGGAGTCATCCTGGGTACAGCAGTTTCTGTCACTGAGGCCACAGAGCCCAGCTGGGTCCCTGACAAAAACCAAAATTGAAAAGTTATGGATTTACCTGGAGAAAACCACAAAACCAAAGATGCAAACAAACAAAAAAAACACCACTGAAAAAACCAAAAACAAACAAAAAGAAAACCCAACCAGAAAAACCAAAACCCAACCAAATAAAAAACACAACCCCCCCAAAAAATATCCCAACCAAGCAAACAAAGCCAAAACCAAACCAAGCAAAAAACCACTAACAACCAACAACCCCCCTTATTTTATCCTCTGTCCTTTCATATCTTTTCACTAGGTGAGACAACACATTCTGTACTTAAGACCTGGGCTGTGTGGGCGAAGAGGAAATGACTTTTCATCGCACAAAGGCACATTTTTATTATTTCACCTTCTTCCTCTTGTCTTTCTTCCTACAGCTCCCATTTTTTTTTCCTCCCGCAAACAAAACTGAAAAACGATGAATTTCCTCAGCATCCGCGCTCGTTTCTCCTCAACTCATTACCTGCACCAACTGCTCCCACCTCTGTGCTCACCCTGTGCCTAACAAGCCATTCCCTTCCCCACCTTCCCAATTTCCAGGGGTCCCCGAGGAGCAGAAGCACAGGGAGGGAATTTGCTCTCAGTCACGCGATGCTGATGCAGAGCAAGCCTTGGTGCAGCAGCTCAAATGCAATTTTTGTGTAGTGGAGATCGAAACGTGGCCCTCTCTGCCGGAGATTGTGTTCTGCTGGAGGAATTTGTGCGTAGAAATCATCCTTTTAAGTCCTGCAGGAAAATTAGATGTTGTTTATTACATAGCATGGCAAGCTATGAGCTGTTGGAATTTTTGAGCTGTGCAGAGAATCTGAATTTACAGTGCATTTTCCTAATCTGCCCTGCAAATTTTCCCTCTCACAATTTACAGTGCATTTTCCTAATTTGCCCTGCATGTTTGCCCCCCTGAATTTATAGTGCATTTTCCTAATCTGCCTTGCAAGTTTTCCCTGAGTTTACAGTGCATTTTCCTAATCTGCTCTGCATGTTTTCCCCCTCAGAATTTATAGTGCATTCTCCTAATCTGTTCTTGTTTTCCCTGAGTTTACAATGAACTTCCCTAATCTGTTCTGCATGTTTCCACCTCGGAATTTACAGTGCATTTTCCTAGTCTGCCCTGCATGTTTCCCCTGAGTTTACAGTACATTTTCCAATCTGTTCTGCATGTTTCCCCCTAAATTTACAATGCATTTTTCCTGCCTGCCCTACATGTTTCCCTCCTCAGAATTTACAGTGCATTTTCTTAATTTGCCTTACATATTTTCTCTGAGTTTACAGTTTACAGTGCATTTTTCCAATCAATTCTGCATGTTTCCCCCCTGAATTTACAGTGCATTTTCCCTACCTGCTCTACGTTTCCCCCCTCAGAATTTGCAGTGCATTTTCCTAATCTGCCCTGCAAGTTTTCCCACTCAGTATTTACAGTCCATTTTCCTAATCTGCCCTGCACATTTTCCCCCTCCAGACAAACTCATTTGTATCTCCAAACCCATCACATCTTGGACAGCCTCACACCTGAACTCTCCAGCACTCACCAGGAAAATCCAGAGGAGGAATAAAAACCCCTGCCAATGGTGTGTTTGATTCTCTGCAAATCCCAGCGGAGGTATAGCACACAGTAAGTCAAAAATAATTAATAGGGTCAGCTCCAAGAGATGTCAGGTTCACTGGAGCGTTGTGTGTTTCTTTGAAAGGGAAACAAGGCTGACACATTTTTAAAACTTAGGGTAAACTCGATGTTGTCTCTGGAGGTTGGCACTGCTGGAACTTCTCCCCATCACTACTCGTGTTTTTTTCTGTCATATCATTGGAATGCTTTGCACCTTTCCAGGATGTGGAAATTTAAGGGAACAATGGAGTGAAAAGCATTGTTGTGTATTTAATAATATAGTTTTGCAATTAATCCAGGCACGTAAATGTGATGGCCAGCCTTATTCCAATCTATTGCTGATTTTTCCCTCTCCAGAGAGCTGATTTCCATCAGGAACATGCATTCACAATCCAAACTCTGTGAACACACCAGGTTTGAAACTCACATCACAATTTGACAAAGGATTTGGTATTTTTCTACCTGAGCCCATCAAAATCCAACACCGATGAGTTTCCAAGGAGGAAAGTCAATCCTTTTAACAAATCCCATTATGCAGGAAGCCTTAACAGACATTTCTATTTGTCACCCAACTCCACCTACATTTAGCAGCTCTGTTTTTAAACTGAAGGCATTAGCATTTGCTTTCTTAGACACAAACAGCACCAACATTTGCAAGCTGGAGTTTCAGTCATTGAGACAGAAAGGAATTTATCCCATGCAAATCTGACCCAACAGCCTGCCCTGCTGGAGAACCTCTCCTTCCCAACACAGAAAATCTTTCCCTCAGAATACAAATTTATCCCAGAATCACACGTAATAATTCCTTTTGTTAATCTGGAATTCAAAACAAACCCGGAGAGGCTGCTGAATTCTTTTCTGCAGTCACAGCGAGCGCTGCCAAGCGAAGTCCTTCAAGAATTGTTTGGGATCGTTTTTTTTTTTTTTCTGCGCACAGGGGTCAGTTTCTTATCGGTAAACACTGATTTTTAACAAGCAGAGAGGAGCTTCAGTTGGTTGTTTTGAGAGTCACAGGCCAGAGCTGTGACACTCTGGAGGCTCGGGAGGGAATCAGGAGCATCACTGGTGACCTCTGCCGAGGTGGGGTCATCACCGTGAGAGAGGCAAAAAAGGGGAGGAATGAGGCAGAAGAGAGCAGCAGCCTCACGTAGAATAATTCAAAATCTGACCCCGTGCATTAGGGCTAATGAAACTAAACAACTGTAATCCTGCAAAGAAAATGAGCACCGTTGAGAGCGGAGCTGCAGCACTTGAAATCCAATTAACCGTGATGTCTCCCCGCAGATTCGGATCGCATTCGTCTTCCTTTCATTAACTGGAATTTGTTTTTTATTTTTTTCTTTGATTAAACTTTATATTAATCAAAGGTATGTATCATCTTAGGCCCACTCTGCATTATTAAAATCTCTCATTTCAATAATTTGCATGATGTTTCACCAGCAGTAGGCTCGCTTAGAAAGAATCAATCTGCCAATTAGCAAAATTCTCCTCAAACCCACAGCTTTGACAGTGCCATGCTAAGGATATTTCTGCTGAGGATTAGCAGATTTAATCCCAAGAACTCAGTGACCTTCCAAGAATCTCCAAATCCAAGTTTAGATTGGGTGAATCTGAGATCTGAAATTTTTTTCTCACTGATACAATTAATTAACCTTCTTTTAATCTGCTTGTGATACACTTTAGGTAAATTCTCAGTTGTGAAATAAGATAAAAATTGTAACTTTAAGAGTTTGCTTTCTTCCTTATTTATTAAAAAGAAGAAAAAAAGAAAAAAAAATACCAAAAAAATCTATCACTTAGCTTCTGGGCTTGATTTTGGTGTTTTTATTCAGTTGGAGAAAGTCAGTGGCCATAAAGGAAATACATTACACAGAGGAGAATCTCAGGACAGAGCCAGGGACAGACCCTTCCTCCAGACTCCCTCGATGCACTCGGCAAAGGCACCAAACCTCAGGAAAGCCCTGTGGATCCTGGGAATGGGCATTTGCATTTTACACCAGATTTCCCCCCCCAAAGAAGGTGGGATCAACATTTTTTTATCCTACATTGAGAGCTCAGAGCCTGCTCCTCTTTCTCTGCAGTTGCCCCATCGCTGTCCTGGCTGCAGAAGAATAAGGAAAATTTTCAGTTTGAAACAGGACAGGCAAGGTTTTCCTGTTCCCACTCCCTGAAAGGTGCAGAGTTGAGCTGTTGATGTGAAAAATGAAATAATTCTGAAGATGGGCACCTGAACATCAGCATCACACATTTAAATAGGAAAAACTTGGATTACTGTTGTAAAATTAGAGCCAAATGTGGCGTAGATGAATGCACTGTACCCATCTGTGGGAATCAGACCTACAGGCAAAAGGATGCTCAGCCTCCAGAACTGGTATTGAGGTTAAAAATTCAGTCTAAAACATCAACTTTGGGAATTCTCATTTTAACAAAAATAACCTGGATGATCTGTAAAAAAACATCCATTAAACTAAAATTATTTTAGCAATAGCTTACCCAACTGTCTATTAACAAAATAACAGAAATAGCATGGTTTCTCTTACTTTAAACAAGAAACAGAAGAACAAAAAAACCCCAAAACATTAATTGGACTGTTTAGTTTTGTTTCATGAAACAAATAAAGCACTATACTATAATAATTCAAAAACCTAACAACCTTTTTATTTTTAATTTCTAAATCTTACTTCTTCATTAGGTATTTCCAGAAGGCCACGAGCTGGGTTTGTGTCCACCCTGGCCACACCTCAACAATAAATCACATTTTAAAATACACCACTCCTGGTCCTTCAAGTAAAACAAGAGGAGAAGTACTGTTCACCAGGTGGTCAGAACTTTTCCTGTGCTGATCCAAAGCTGGGATTTATTATCTCCTTTCCTGACAGCAAATTCAGCCCAGGGTCTGCTATGAAATCTTGGTGATTGAATTCCATATCAAAATGATGGAGTACAAGGATATTTGCAGCCCAGGAGTGCAAGAGAAATCTGGAAGCTAATTTTGTATAAGATCACAACCTCCAAATTAAATAATAGATGTAGCCTGCCTGCTGCATCATCAAATTTTAATTGGGTTCTTTGCAGCTGTACGTCTTTGATCTCAGCTAAATAAATCATGGATGGGTTGTGGATTTTGGGTTTGGATTCTGTGCCATGCTAAACTCACACATGAAACAGAATAATGTGTTTGGATCTGCATTGTTACAAGGAGGGAAGGAGAAGGTAATTCCCCCTGAAACGTCACCTGGAGCACTAAACTACCTCAACATCCACCTTTATATTCTTGCCTGTTTTCAAAATTGGGTAAAATCACTATTTTTTTTTCTTTTTTTTCCCCTCTTTTTCAAACAGCAGCGCCACGATCCAGCGAGTGCAGCGCTGTCACTTGTGGAGAGGAGACAGAGGCTGAATCCAGGAGCTGCAAAAGCCCCTCCTGAGCTGAGTTTGAAAACCCTTTGCTGTGTTTGATGTCTCTGAAATGCCTTTGTGCTTTTTGCTTCTGCTCCAGCCTCAGTTCCTGGGCTCGTTTGTACAAATTGAACCAACAGCACTGAAACGCTGCGGATGCTGAAAGTTCCCAGCAAAGTGCTGCTCTCAGTCAGGGCAGTTTTGAGGGTTCTCCTTCCAAAAATTAAATGACAAAATCCTGAGCTGCAGGACATGGACACCACGTATCTCACCTGAGGAGGACATGGATTAATTGATTTATTAATGACCTCACAGCAGGATTTGCATTTTGAGCATCACAAGATTTCCAAGAACTCTGCACATCCCAGATCTGAGTGAGATCAAAAGGAATCTCCTGGGAGCTGCTGCTGGAGCTGGGAACTTCTCTGCTTCCTGGCTCCAAGAGCTGCTCATTTCCAGGCTCTGTTTTGTTCCTGATGAAAATCAAATTATAGAGCAACTTTCTATAAATGGTACATAAATTATTGTATCAGGCAGATGTCATCTGCTGCTGGAGTGCACTTCATGGCTTAGCAAAGCAAAATAAATCATTATCAGGTCAGATTCTGCTTGGAAAAGTTGTTTGTTTTAAAATAAATTTTTTTTTTAAGAAATATTTTAAATAATATAAATAATATAATACTAAATTATATAAGAATAAAAAAAAAATCATACAAATTTCTCTGTGAAACAACTGAAATCAGTTGTGTCTTACCCACAATTCATTGGACAGCACTGAAGTTGTTAAGTCTTAATAAATGTGAATTGTTAGTCACAGTTCCACCCTAAATGAGGTATTTTAATGCTTTTAACTTTTACGTGTGCAAATGAGTTTTTAAAATGCAGACAAAAAGCCATTCTGCAGCAGCTTATACCTTCCATAATGTAAATATATATATATATGTCTTAGCAGAATAGGTCAAAAAGATTTTACATAGAAAAATGTATCAATAACTAATAAAACTATTAATTAATCGAATTATTACCTAGTTATACCCTGAAGACAAGCTGTCATGCAAACCAACACCAGCTCAGTTGAACAGTTAAAGAAACAGTTAAAGAAAATATTCCCAGTGTAATTTCTCACAGAGAGAAAGTTTCAAGGAATACTTTGTAACTCAGAAAACAGTAAATTTTTTATTTATTTCCCAAGTAGAATGGACATCTGCTGCATTTTATTTCGCTATTACTCTACTTTCAAACTCACTATAACTCCTCACAACGAGCTCTCTCCCCCACCCCGTAACGAAAGATGTTTTCTAAAAACAACTTTGCAGGCTGTGAACAAAGTGCACTGATGAGAAAGTGAAGTTTCCATGGATCTTGTTTCCCTGTCATTTGGCAAAATGAGTTTCTTACTACAGAAAATAGATTTTTTTTTTGCACTTATTGGAGGGTGGCAGCGGCTCAGGATATTTTTTAAAATGTCACAGAGCAATTCTGCTTTGCTGCTCCAGCCCTGAGCTGACACACCCAGGGGTTGGACAGGTCCTGCCTGTGCACAGCACACGAGGACAGGATGGGTTTTTATCACTCTCTGAGATTTATTTGGGATTTTAGAACATCCCCCTCACCAAACCATGCAGATTTGACATCAAATGTTTAGCCATAGACCATTTGTACAATTTAACCTTCAGTGTTTATACAACTCTAAAGGGAATAGGGTGTGTTTTTATGTCCCAGAGCAGTGCATAAAAGGAATAAAAAATGCAAAGAGCAGCGAGAGAAGCTTTCAGAGAAACTGCAGACCCTGCTCTTGTGCTGCTGCATAATGGGGTGTAAAATGTACTCCAATTATTTGGTCACAGGACACAGAGTGTAGCATGAAAGTGAGAATATTAATGGCATAAATTCTGCATATCACTAGCCTTGAAACCTTCACATGCCAAGCACAACTTTAATGTTCTACCCTAACATGATTTTTTTTTTCTTGCTCTTTTCTTCTTTAAAACCAAGCATTTTGCATAGCAGAATGTTTTGATTACCCACTTCTGTGGCAGAATGCATGTCTGGAGGCAGGTTGAGTTACCCAAACACACTAGATTCATTTTTGATTCAACATTTCACTCTTTCTTCCTCACTGGGTGCTTTTAAAACTACTAAAGCACAGGGCACAGTCTAAAAATACGTAATTCAATATATGAGTTCCTCTGCCACACCAAGGACATCTTTTCTAAAGTAAATAACCATGACTGGATAAGGAACTGTGCTGTGTATTATCAAACACTGGGTGTTTTATTTCACCTTTCCTTACGCTTTTTGAATCTTCCTAATGGCTGTAAAATGTTCCTTTCCTTAGGTTTTGGGGCTGGTTTTTTTTGGTTTTTTTTCAGTTTGATACAATCTCTCTACAGCATTCTCCAGGTAAGCACAAAGCAGCACATCTGTGGAAAAAAAACCCCAAAATTCTGAGGAGAGACATCTGAAAATGTGTTTGAAATGATGGAGGGGTTGAGCCATTTTAGAGGATTGTGATTTACAGAGAGCTTGGCTGTTTCTGAAAGGTCCTTTAAGGCACCAAGCCCTGTAAAAGCACCAGCCAGCCCTAAAATTACAGCTCATTAGGCATTAAATGCATGAGAAATTTTAAAAGGAGCTCAGAGTAATGCCAATATCTCAGCCATCTATTCAAAAGATGCTGCTGTGGGCTCCCTGTTTAATTCTCCTCGAGATATTCCAGCCATGAGGAGCCCCTGAGCTGCCACCCCATGAGGAGGGGTTGGATGGGAGCAGGGGGACTCACAGCTGGCTGGAGAGAGAAAAAAACTGCTCAGAACTGTCCCCAGGCTGCACAGAGGTGTCCCCATCCCAAATCCATCTCAAAGCCATCCCAAACCCATCCCAAACACAGCACAAATATCCATCCTAAATCCATCTCAAACTCATCCCAAACCCAAACCCATCCCAAACCCACCCCAAACCCAAACTCATCCCAAACTAATCCCAAGCCCATCCCAAATCCACCTCAAAACCATCTCCAACCCAAACCCATCCCAAACCCAGAAAAAACTCATCCCAAACCTATCCCAAACCCATCCCAAACCTAAATCCACCCCAAACCCATCCCAAATCCATCCCAAACACAACCCAAACCCATCCCAAACCAATTCAAACCCAGCACAAAACCACCACAAACCTAAACCCTTCCCAAACCATTCAAACCATCCCAAACCATCCAACCACAAACCCATTCCAACCCACCCAAACCACAAAAAACCCATCCCAAACCCACCACAAATCCATCTCAAACCCAAATGCATCCCAAACCCATCCCAAACCCATTCCAAACTCATCCCAAACCCTTTAACCTACATCCAGAGCTCAGCCTGCAGACAAAGACCCCGATAGGGGCTCTGGGGGACATTTTGAATTTCTCTGCCCCAGTCTCTGACCTACAGGCAGCCCACAAAACACACAAAACACACCCAGAGACAGAAGAAGCAACAATTTGCTGCTCCTCCTCCTTTTTGAGATGGAAAGCAGGGATGTGAGAGCAGAGAGTGACTCCACTCTCTTTTTTGGGGGGCTGATTTACAAATATAGCCACAACTTTGAGAAACATTAGATTGTGAGCTGCTCATTAATCCCTGAACTGGACTGCCCAGCTGCTGTCTGTCCTGCTACGATTAACCACAGGAGGTCAAAAATGAAAGCAGTTCACACAGAAAAGTCAAAATTATGAAGGGAATAAAGGATTTCAAAGCTTGTTTCAATTGCAGCTTCTCTAAATGAAAGAGTTGGTTTCTAATCGGGCCACGGTGGAATATTCATTTCCTGGAATCCCAGCATTTAGGAGACAAAAATCACTTTTTATTATGCGTATCACACACACTGAGACTTTTCTGAGCACCTCATGTGTGTTCTTCAGGTCAGTCTGGGTCAGCCAATTCAGTCAAAATACCCAAAAGCCACTCACAGCCCAGGTCTCAGTTCTTCCCTGAAAACCAGACATTGTCCATAATACCAGGATTGGGGATGGGATAAAATCATGGTTTAGTGATGGAGGAAGTGGGGGACAAATATGGAAAATGAAATAAAAGTGCATTCAAAACAGAGATGTAAGATTAAAAAAATCACCTGTTGTTCTCGTCTTGTGTGCTCTATAACAAAAAGATCAAACAAATAGCTAAACATGTCGAAAGTGCAATTTTCTAATAAAATCTAAGTTCAGCTGATGCTTGCACAGGCATTCTCTATGAGCTGAAAAACAAAAGCGTGCTCCTGCAGCTGATAGCAGCCAATTTTCTCATTAAATCAAAGAAATCATTATAATTTCATGTTCCAACTCCGCAAAAACCTCAGTAATTCTTGAGCCCCACGTTTCCAAAGTAGGGCATGAAAATAGCATGGCTCAAACTGGGAGAAAAGCTTCTGAGGAAGCCCGAAATAGGCCCTGGAGTTGTAAAAGCAAAACGAGGACAGGTATTAAATAAACAAGGCACAGAAGGCAGGAGCACACGGGCCAGGCTGAGGGTGACACAAGGAGGGCAGAGAGGAAACGATGGCACAGGAATTCTGAGAGGACACAGAGAATTGAAGGTGTTTCCATATCGTTCACCACGATATTTCCGTCTCTGTTTTCACCTCTGAGCGCTCCACAAACGTGAGGACTCGGAGGTAAAAATGGAAATTCTGATTGCAGGAGGTGTGTTGTCCTACTCTGGAAACTGAAATGTGAATTTGTGATGCTCTATCACCAAGATGTAAAGAATGAATTACACACTGTGCCTTCCTCCCCAGATGAAACGCAAAAAGAAAAAAAAAATTAAAAATTCTCATTTTGGGGAAGGTTGGATTAGAGAATTTGAGGGAAGTGGCAGCAGTGGCAGACCTTTGGTGCCTCACAGAGTCTGTGAGCTTTCCCCAGCACCGAGCAGAGCTTTC
Source organism: Malurus cyaneus samueli (assembly GCA_009741485.1). Classification (NCBI taxonomy): domain Eukaryota; kingdom Metazoa; phylum Chordata; class Aves; order Passeriformes; family Maluridae; genus Malurus; species Malurus cyaneus. Next base: position 4,839,375 of record CM019230.1, read on the forward strand.
TGATGGTTTTGTTTTTAGCAACGTGACAGATAATGCCCACGAGGGGCATATTTCACTTTCCTGGTAATCAAGCTGAACAACAGCACTTAACTTAATTCATGGAACTGCCACAGCCAGAGAGGAGATGTCACAACAACGTGAAAATGGGAAGTGTGATTGCCGAAAAGAACAGTTAACAATAACTTTCTAAAAATAATATCAACACTTTTTAATTGCACTCTCAGCTAGGAAAAGCTAACAGGGATGCAATAAATTAATCTCCTGCCTCCCTTAGGGCTCCTGAGAATGATCTGTCTCATCCTGGAAAGGCTGGAGTGGTGAATCCTGGCAGATGACCTGGATCACCCTCAGGAGAGCCCAAATTTATCCATAAATAATTTTGGCACCTCCTGCACCTTTGCTGTCACAGAGGAGGATTGGGTTTATTTTCACGAGCCCTCTACAAAACAGAGGGTAGGGGATAAGATAAGGAAGAGGAAGATAGGAAGGTTCACCTTCCTGTAGATAAGGAAGGCTCACCCTGATAAAAATGTGCCCTCTGAGACACAGAATGTGAGGGATTCCCCATAAATAAATAATCCATAAATAAATATCCCCATAAATAAATAGCCCATCCATAAATGCAGGGTGAGTGGGAAAATGAGCACAGACTGCTGGAACCCAACACCAGCACTGGGTATTCCCATTCTTAGGGATTAAGGTGTTGATCAAGGGCCCTGATTTTCATAATGAACCTCCTGCTTTGGAATTTTTAATTTCTGTGCAAATTACCTGTGAATAAAGCAAGATCATTTCATCCCATGAGCGTTTCATCCCAATCAAAAATTCCCATGGAAGGCACCAGAGAGCAAACATTATCAGAGAAATGTGATTGGGATAATCTCACTCAGCCCAGCAGCACCCCAAAAATATCCCTTGGACAAAATAAGAGCCCCAAGAAATTAATTGATTTACATCCAGGGACAAAACAGATTCATTGCTTGAAGAGACAGGAAGAACCAGGTAGGCAGATAATATACAGAAATTATAAAACACACGACGTAAAATAAAATATAGTAATGGCAAAAAGGGAGAAAATTGCTGTTTTTTTCCAGGAATTCTGTTCACTGAGGAAAACAAGTCCCCATTTCACTGGGAATGGACATTCCCAGAACCTCTCCCAGGCACCGCATGACCATAACAGAATTCCCAGATAATTTTTTCCCTGTGGATAAATGGGGTTTGAAAGCACATGTAGTCTATCCCACCCTGGCTGGTCTCTGCTGCTGAGCTCTCACAGAGCTGGGACAAATCTCAGTTTGAATAAATTCCTGTTCCCCTTTCATTCCTGAGTTTTCCATCCCCAAATTCAGCCAAATCTTTCTGGTTCAGGGTGTGGTGTGGGGTCTGCCAGAGCAGAGGAGGGGGGACACAGCAGAGTCAATCCCTGGCTCTGTGACAGACCCAGCTGAAAAATGAAAATGTTTGAGCAGCTTTACTCCAAACTCTGTTTCAATTCCCATCAACATTCTGAGAAAACAATCAGTTTTTCTGCAATGAGTGACACTCAGTGACAAACAACTGGAATCAGAGGGAGCATTGACAGCAAACTTCGGAAAGGATGTTGGTAGAGTGCAAAACCAGGTCCATGTGATTAAATCAGAGATGTAATAACTTTTACACCCACCCTGATTCGTGTAGGAATAAACTCCCGTGGATCTTCAATTCACTGTCATCCACAGAGCCTGGGAATCCAAAGAATTTTGGTTAAATATCATTTAATTGCATGAAATGTTAGACCTTAAACATATTCTGCAGAATTAACATACTCATGATGAATTATTTATTGCCTTAAACAACTCAGAGCAAAATACAGCTCAGTCAGAATGGAGCATGGAAAATGGAAATCTATATAGATACACATATATATGTGTATACAAATATATAAGAAAATAAAATGAAAGACAGCTTTCTGTTCTATACTGAACAAAAACTCTCCATGAAAGTTTTCAGAAGCAAATTTTTATTGTCACAAAAAGCAAATTTATATTGTCACAAGAAACTAATTCATATTATCATAAAAAACGAATCTATATTGCCACAAAATGTTTCAGTTTGACTCTACAGAAATCAGCACAGGAAACAACAAAATCCCAGGTTTTTCTCAGGGCTGCTCAGGAGTTCAGAAGCTGGAGAACAAATTCCTGTTCCTACCAAAGGACTAAATTAATTAACTCATTTCCCTGTGCCTACAATGATTTCTGCACACTTGCATCTTTATTATCAGAAGATAAAGCACACAAGGATTGGTTTTATTGGCAGGAGCAAAGGGATCACACAGAGCTGCCCCTTCCCCAGCAGTGCCAGGGCTGGTTTCCTCCTGGTGCACAGAAATTACCATTAACAGAGCTGTTTCTCTTAAGAATTCCCAGGCTCAGTTCTGCACACTTGGAGCTCCCATTGAGGATTTTGGAGTGGGATGATTTTTGTTCTGGGCTGTCACCATGCCAGGAGCACCAGCCCCTTCCAGTGACAGTGAAAAAAGAACTCCATTACCTGATTTGGAGCAGGATATTATTGCTTTTAGGCTCAGCTCTCAGGAAGAGATGTGGCCATTTATTCATTATTTGGAGAACTGCAGGAGAAGGAGGGTTTTTATCCACATTGCTCCTGTGCTGCCTCAGAGTGCTCATAAAAACGAGGAACTTGCACTGCTGGGCAGCACCTCCCTTGGAAAAACAAGGATTTTGGGGTGCAAATGCAATTTTTTGGATCAGGCTCTCTCCTGGGAGGAAGTTCTGGCACAGGGTGGAACTGCAGTGCCTGATGTTTACCCTCCAAAGCGTTCCCCTCCTCAGATGCAACTGAATTATGTAAAAAAAAAAAAAAAAAAAAATTCCCTTCTAAACATTTTATGATCAGCAGGAAGATGTTTTGTTTGTTTTTTTTTCATGACAGATCTGTTTTCTTCCGAGATTACAGATATAAATTGATCTTACAGAATACTGAACCCTAAATGAGCCACATTTCCTCACTTCCCAGTGAATGGCACAGCTTCCACTGCACTTTTTGCAGATCATAAAGCCCCAGATGAATTCTTCCCTAAATACAATTTTAATCTCATTAAAATTTTTTCAGACATTGTGGTCCATGTCACAGGGCAAATTAGCAGAGGATGAATGAATTTTTTGGGCTGAGGCAGAGTCCACCTAAGTTCACATTTTGTTTGAGCCAATAGCCTTGTATAAAGCAGTACAAGTTAAACACACAGCAATAAATTCCTGTTGATTTCCCCAAGGACATAATCTCCATTTAAAACATCTGTGATTTTTAATGTTTTGTAGATGGCCTCTTTTACAATTCTATAAAAGCACCACTATTATTTAGAAATACTAATAAAAATTATTAATACTTCCCTGCTTTTTAAAAACACTTTCCTTGCCTCTCAGACAACACCTCATGTTTTTCTCCCCTAGTATGCAGAGTTAATATCTAAGCAACATGAAAAGAAATCCATCAGCACTGCTGGAGGCCTCAGAGGTTTGGTGAGAGGATATTGAACTTTTCACCCACAGGTTGCTGCTTCCAAAGTGCCCTTGGCTGGCCACGACCAAAACTCATCAACATTCGAGGGCTCTTCAGGCTGGATTTTTAAAATTCAACTTCTGGTGCAGCCAGAATGGGCCTGGCAGAGGAAATTCCTCTGAATAGGAGAAAATACAGGCAGAAATAATGCACTTTTCTTGCTGGTGAGTAGAACCCATTTAGTCATGAGTGAAATTTAGAAAGTCATAAATACCTGCCCTTGTCTGTAGCTCAGGAAAGCAGCAATGCTCGGGGGGTAGAAGGTGTCTGAACACTTCCAGGGGTGACAAAAATGAAAGGAAATTGCTGATGGGAAAGTTTTTGTCCATAGAGAGGATCTAGGGACAAACTGAGCTCAACCTCCTCCCCAAATAAACAGAATTCAGTCTCTAAGGCTGTCAGCCTGGGATGCTTCACAAGCCCTTAATTGTTGTTGGAAGCGCAGGGATATTTTATAGATGAGGAATGTAACAAATAATTGATGGACCGGGTCCATCAGCAGCCCCTGACACGCAGGAGGCACAGATCAGCCAGGACAATGAGCCCTCTGCTCATTAATGCCCCGTTAATGAAGCTCTGAGGATCTGCCCTGTGGAACCACACAGATGTCACCCCTTCCCTCTGATCTCCTCCTCCCATGTGACAGCACAAACCCAAAACCTCCCTGGTGCTTTATTAAAGAGCTTCAGTTGGCTGCTGGGTGGAATTTGGGAATTATTTATATCCCAGCCTCCTGAATCATTCTCTTTTTTTTTGCTGCCTTAATGTCAGATGTCCCTGTGCCTCTGCCACCTGGAAGTCAGTGGGGGCTGAGAATTTCCCTTCCCCTGGGATTGTCCCCTTCAGCTGCATCTCAGGGAGAGGGATAAAGATCCCTAACGCTGCTCATGGATTATTTGAATATATTTACTCTGGGAAGCTAAACCAGCACCTCAGCAGTATCTTGAACACAACTTTACAGCCTCTTGAAAACCTGAATCGAGTTGTTGAGGGATTAAAACCGCAGTGAACAGCAGTTGGCAGATCACTGGGATGGTTGTTTCCATTAATTCTCGGAAATACTAAATTTTTGGCAGGAAACTTTTCAATACCCTCAAGGCTCTGTCTGTTCAAATTTCAGTGAACAACTTCACTATAGTAACACAATTCCATAGGGAACCCATAAACTTCTGCTCTCGAGAGCCAGGTAAGAGGGGGAAAATAAACCACAATAAATAAGGGAAAGCATTCCTGAGTTAATTAAAATGTTGTTATTTAATGTACTGATGGGTTTGCTTTTTAAAACACACCCCTTACAGTTCTGGGCTCAGAGACAATTAAGCCAGTTTTTGAATTGTGTTTAGGAACAGATGCAGCTGAATATGGAAACGACGAGAAAATAATCGCTGGAACGAATGGTTCTCGCCCTATAAGCAGCTCACAGTATATTAAAAATCAGCTCCTGCATTCTCCTCCTCCCTACCTATTTCCTGCCTAATATTTGCAGAACTGGGTCAGACATAATGGCCTTGTACTAACAAAGTAAGAAAGTCATTTCTGCCTATTCATTAAATCCGTGTTTTTAATCACGGCGTTAGTGTATTAAAATATAGATGGAGCTCCAGCCACTGATCATAAAGATGAAGATTTGTAGGACAGGCTCAGCAAATAGCTTTGACATCAATCATGGCACGAGAACACCTCCTGGGCCAGATCTTTAATGGAGGAACTCTTTAATGAAGCTGATCCTCCATCCCTGGAGGACAAATCCTTCCCCTCTCACCCCATTTCTGCACCACCTCCATCCCATCTCCACCTTCCCATGCACGGGAGAGATTCCCCTTGTTGTTCTCATAAAAAACCCACTGTAACCCCACATTTACAGACTTTTTTTTTTTACAGAGATTGTTTTATGGAATCATTTTGCTCCCAGCCAGCCCTGGAAGGATGCAGAGCACATAAATACACACATATACGTGTATAAATAGAAAACAGCTGCATGATACACTGAAATCCAGGAGATGAAGAGAATACTCTGAAACGTTCGTTTGCTAAAAACCCTTCCAAAAAGAGTGCAGTTCTGAAAATAAACTGAAAAAAAATTCAACCAGAGAGGAGTTGGTTTTAATCTGGCATCAGAGGACCCCGTGAAGCTGGACAGGTTGATGTGGGTTTATTCACGCCTTCTCTGACACCAGGATTGTTTTCTGCTTCAGACAAGCCCTTAAAACAATGAATACCATGGGGAACAGGGAGTTTCTTACTCTCCCTTTTTCTTGTTCCCAGTATTTTAGGGCCTCATTTGTGGTTGGCAGCTTTAATGCCACCATAATAAACATAACGCTTCTGGGCTGGTCATTGTGTTTGCCACAGAAGGGAGAGAAATCAGTAGGATTTGTATCTAATTTGTGCAATATTGTATGTCCAAATTAGTTTGTATTTGGAGATAACACAGCTCTTCCAGCCGAGCAGCACAAATCTGAATCAGGCCCGGAGAGCACGAGTAATTCTCACCCAGGAAATGGGTGGGAAATCCATAAATCACATTTGTTTCTCCCAAATCACTGTAAATAAATGTTTCTATATGTAAATAAAGTATATATAAATAAATCAAAATATGGATCTAATAATAAATGATAAATTCAATAGAAATGACCAACTGCTTGACCTTTCCGCGGCCTGGCTCATCTCATTGTTTCATGGGGGAAGGGATGTCCAGAGCAGCCACAAAATTGGGGACATCCTTCCACAGTGACATCCCCCATGTGGGGCACTGCCAGCTCACAGCTGAACCATTGCCTGCCCTCCTTCCCCACCAGTTTCCTCTCCCAGACCCAAATGGTTCAAGATCTGAGCTCTGCCAAAGCTGAATGTGTGACTGCTCGGGTTCAGTTCCCAGGAATTTTGTGCATTTTCTACAGGAAAGCGTCACTGCTCTGCCCAGAGCTGAGTTCTGCCACTGCCACGGGGGACAGAGAGCTCCTCATTCAGGAGCTGCCAGCTGGCAGCCAACCCAATGAACATTCCCTTCCACTGGGGGACCAAACTCATGTGCTTTGATCTGGGAAAGAGCTGCTTTGGATGGTTACGGCTCCTCCTGGACCAGAAAAAAAAAAAAAAAGTCACATCTGAAAAGCAGTTCCTTCCAGAAAATCACTCAGATTCCAATCTGCCTGCATGTCCTTCTTAGAAACCATTTATTATTTGATTTCTGTCTTTCATACTCCCTCTGACTGGCCTGGTTAAACTGATGTCTCAAACTGCAGTGCCTGGACAGCCAAATACTGAATCCCATGTACATCACATTTCCCCATATTTTTCTTTCAGTGCAGCAGCTGAGAGATGTGTTTAGCCAAAAAAGCCCCAACCCCCTGCCTCTTTATCCAGAAATGCTGTGATGTTTGTGGATAAAAGCTCTCCAGTGTCAGCTAAAATCTCCCATTTCCAGTTCAAGGGGAGACTCAAACATTTCTCTGTTCCTGGAGGCACTCAGAGCTCTCTGGATTCTGTTCCATCACCCCAGGACAATTCTCAGCACGTTCTCCAGTGCTCCTACATTTTTTATGGGGTGCTGCTGCCTCTGTCTGCCCCACAGGTGAGTGTCCAAACCTTTCTGTCAGAGGTTCAGGCCCACAATGACCAGGGAGGGATGGGATTTTTCTGCCCATGCACAAAGTCCCTCCCAAACCACTCTTTAGAGCTGAGAGTGAGTCCAGGAGGCTGTGACGATGTAGAGCAGGTTTTTCTTTCATGTCCACATCACAAAAAACACTCAGTCCCCTTTTAATGTGAGACATTCCATTTGTTTAACATCTTAAACAAAACCAAACTAAAATATTCTCATGATTCCCTGATTTGTCACGTTGTGACTCGCTCAATCTTCAAGCCACTTGTCAAGAGTTTCCTTTGCAACAAACACAAAAGATCAAGGTTTAGGGAGAGGAGAAGAAACAAAGAAGGGAACAGCACAGACAAAAAAACTCCAACACCAAACTCTTCCATGAGCTTTTGAAAAAACCATAAAAAGCTCTATAAAGCTTACTATATATATATATATATATGTATATATATACCCTTATCATACATCCCTCTGCATTTATCTCCCATCTTCCATTTCCATGTAAGAGATTCAGGAACCATCAGCAGATAACTGAGCTGTGAAAGGATTCTGTTTGGGATGCAGGGGGCTCAGCTCTAGGCATTAAACCCAATGTGTGTACAACAAGCAAAAAGGATTTTGGGATGTGACAGAATATCAACATCAACTCCTGATCCAATCCCTATGAGCATGGAAATCTCCCTCGTGCCTGGACTTTAAAAATCAGACAATAAAGGGCTGGGTAAAGGAGCAGTGGCAGGGCCAGCCCTGTTTCATTTATGAGCTGGGTTATTTGCCTTCGTTAGCATGCAGCCACAGCAAGGGAGAAGACCTTGATTATCTGCCTGCTGAGGTGCAGAGCACTGCATTGAGCTGCTAATCCTAATATTAGACTGCACCTGAGCCAAAGTTTCTCCAAATTTACCCAGAGATGTTGATTCCCCCAGCACCATCAACACTGAACTGCCCAAGGGGGGCACAGCAAAGCCTCATCCCCAGCTGCTGCCATTTGCACTTTATTGTGTAGAATATATAAATTAATCACCATATAAATAACCATTAATAACCATATAAATGTATAAAATATATGCATAAAATATATATCTATCATGTTATGTATATATACATAAATATATAAAATGAATCACATAACTGGTTGTGATACTCCTGCGTGAAACATCCAAAACACAAATAAATAGTTGGGTGTGAGTGCAGTTTAATTTGATTTTGTCTGTCTTTTGGAGGATTTCCTCATCCACTTCATGGTGCTGCTCCATTTCCCGATGCTGCCAGCTCCAGGAGCCCGCATTCCTTGTTTATTAGAGCTGGCATAATGAAAGTTTGCCACCTGATTAATTTTAATAGTTTACCAGGGAACCTGAGGATAATGCATATTGGCTGTCAGGCTACAGATAAATTTTGTCCATTTGGTTGTAAAGATTTTGGCAGATATAAAAGCTGCTGTTTGCTCCCGTGGTACAGTAGTTGGGTGAAATTGTGTTTTCTGAGGTCTCAACTGCTCTGATTATGCACTGAGGCCCAGGAACCTCAGACAAACAGGCTGATCCCACATCCCATTCTGCTCTCCCTCACCCTGAGTGCTGATGGAAGAGATTTGAGAAGATTTTGTGGATGCAGCAGCAGTTTAGAGTCTATTTCCCTTGGCAGAATCCCAAAAGAGCCCTGGGCGGGCAGCCAAGAGGTCTGGACCTCACTCCCAACCCTTTTAGCAGCCACTTTTCCCTCCTGTGCCTCAATTTCCCCAGCTGGAGCACCCATCCTGTCACTGATTTCCTCTCCAAGAGCTGGGTGAGTGCTCATCACCAGCAGCTTTGGCTGCAGGAGGGTCTGGAGGGGCTTGGAGAGTCCGGCTGCAGGTGGGAGCTGGGAATGGCTGGCTCTGGACTGAGCTGCTGGACACACAAATCCTCCCCCAGTCTGCAAGAGAGCATCCAAATACTGCCCCAGTCTGCAGGTGAGCACCCAAATTCTCCCCAGTGCACAGGGGAGCACCCAAATCCTCCTCCAGGATGTAGGGAACACACAAATCTTCCCCCAGTCTGCAGGAAACACCGAAATCCTCTCCCAATCTGCAGGGGAGCACCCAAATTCTCCCCCAGTCTGAGGGGGAACACTCAAATCCTCCCCAAATTTGCAGGGGACACCCAAATCCTGCCCCAGTCTGAGGGGGGACACACAAATCCTCCCCCAGTGCAAAGGGGAACATCCAAATACTCCTCCAGTCTGTAAGGGAGAACCCAAATCCTCCCCCAGTGCACAGAGGAGCACCAAATCCTGCCTTAGTCTGCAGGGAAACACTTTTACTGAGCTTTCAGACCTTCTGGAAGCTGCAAACATCCTGAGAACAGCCTTTGTGTCCTCCAAAATGGGCAGAAAGAGAAGAAGGAAAGGTGGGAAAGAAACTTCCTGCTTTTCTTCTAGCATTATCCTAAACTCTTCAGTTTCAGGAACATTAAAATGCGACTAAATTTCCTTAAAATGAAAATTTTTATCTGAAGGCCATCCCTGCTTTTATTATGACTTCACAGTCTTCAGGGGACACCCAAATCCTCCCCCAGTCTGCAGGAAAAACCCAAATTCTCCCCCATTCTTCAGGGGAACACTTTACTGAGCTTTCAGACCTTCTGGAAGTTGCAAACATCCTGAGAGAACAGCCTTTGTGTCCTCCAAAACGGGCAGAAAGAGAGGGAAGGAAAATACGAAAGAAACTTCCCGCTTTACTCCTTGACTTATCCTAAACTCCTCTGTTTCAGGAACATTAAAATGCTACTAAATTTCCTTAAAATGTAAATTTTCATCTGAAGGCCATCCCTGCTTTTATTACCACTTCACAGTCTTCAGGGGACACCCAAATCCTCCCCCATTCTGCAGGAAAAATCCAAATTCTCCCCAATCTGCAGGAAATACCCAAATTCTCTCCCAATCTGCAGGGAAACACTTTTACTGAGCTTTCAGACCTCCTGGAAGTTGCAAACATCCTGAGAGAGCAGCCTTTGTGTCCTCCAAAATGGGCAGGAAGAGAGGGAGGGAAAAGAGGAAAGAAACTTCCCACTTTACTCCTTGACTTATCCTAAACTGTCCTGCTTCAGGAACATTAAAATGCTACCAAATTTCCTTAAAATGTAAATTTTTATCTGAAGGCCATCCCTGCTTTTATTATGACTTCCCTGCTCAGGGACTGAGCTGGAGGAAGGAGGTGCATTAGAGGGATGGACAGGTCAGGCTGTGGCAAGAGGAATTTTTTAAACAAAAAACAACAAAAACCTGTTCTCAGCTCTTTTTCAAGCCACTTAATTTGGAATATAAATGATTTACACCGAAATGATTAATCAATGCACTCATTATACTCAGAGCACTGAAGGAAGTAAACAACAGCCTGCAGGAGAGCATGAAAGATGAACAATCTCAGACCCCAAACCTACAAATTAATCCATGAACTGAACATCAAAATCTGCGAGCAGAGACAATATTAACTCAGCCCACACACAGCAGCAGGCAGGATCAAGGCAATAGTGCATCTGTTCTAATATTTCACGGTGTAATTTCACTTAATTCGCCAAAATCAGCCGTGAAAATCAAGGGGAGTGGCAGAATTTGGGTGTTGGCATAATGAGAAAGGATAGTTAATTCTAATGCCTCAAATGTCAGAGCAGAAATAACTGCTCCAGAGTTTACAGCAGAAAAAAAAAAAAAAAATAAAAAACCAAACAATGCTGCCCTCACACGTTACAGTCCCCAAAAGAGCCCGAGCATGGCAAAAAAAAGGGATTTTCTGTGCACATAATGAACTGCAGCATGGCCTCTTTGGGGTTCGTTTATTTTTAAAGGATTGAGGATTCTGAGCTTGTTGGGACACTTTGGGGGGATTTTAGAGATGCCAACTTTATCCTGGAAGTGGAAAATGCCAACTTTTTCCTGGCAATAGAAAAGCAGCTTCTCCTGAAGGTAACAGGAATCCCTGGCTCCCAAATCCTGAAATCCTGAAATCCTGAAATCCTGGGAGGTAACAAACAGCACTGAGCACATGGAACTGCCTCGTCTACCCTGGCAGGAGGAAAAAATAATTTTTGCTCCTTTCATCTGTCCCAGAAGGGCTGGGAACGTGGAATGATGCTGTAAAATTTATGATGGTGGTAGGATTTTGTCTCCAGCAAGAAGGGGAAGGTTGGTTCATGAATAATCTACAACCACCATAAACTGAGCTCCTAATCAGGGTTTTTCAAACCAAAATCAAGACTTTTACATAATTAAAGGAGGGGGAGTGGTTCTCAGAGGTTCATGCAGTAGGAAATGTCAAATCACTCCCCAAAACAATCCCTATTCACCTTAATTATCCAATTAAGCATCTGAGAGATGCTGATCAATGTTGTGTCCCCCTCTCACAGCAGCTGAATCTCACAGAGGAACTGGGGATGGCAGATTTGTGTTTTTAAAAAAGATCTGCACTAGCAGAGACCTGAAATTCATCCTCACCACATCCCTTTCCTCTCACGAGTCTATAACCCAAGGCTACAAAAAAGCTAGAAACCAAAACATGCTTTTGGAGGTTTTTTTAAATTTACTTTTTTTTTTTTTTTTTTCAAATTTTTTTTTAATGTTTTTTTTTATTATATTTATTTATATATGAATATTATATTTTTTGAGTGTGGCATCTCATCCTCAAATCTCTATCAGCTCTTGGGGAAGAAGACAAGCCAAGCTACAGGTCCTGGACTCCACACTCAAAGCCTTTACTCATGGAATTCCTACCCAAAAGCAGTTTTTAACCCAATTTTGGGCACAGCAAGGAGCAGAGGGCAAGGCAAGGCCTATATTCAGATTTTCCATCTGTACAGGATGTGTCCATCTGTCCTTTTTCCAGCACAGGAAGGAGATTTAGGTAAAATCTCCCCATTTTAACTACAATTCATGTGCTGCTGCTGGCCCTTATGGAGTGGCACTACTTACACATATGGATGGAAACAAAACTAAAATACCACTGCAAGAACCCCTAATATTGAATAAAAAACTTCCTCATCTTACACGAGCCTGCATTTTCATGGTGAAGCCACGATTTTATTATTTAGTTTTATTGTTTGAAATTAAACAGAACAAAGTGGCCATTTCATCTCGCTGATTTAATAAGTTAATAAAGTCTTCTGGCAAGCACATGCTTTGATGGATTGTGGAACACAAAAGCTCCTTCTCATGTTGAGGAAAGTATTAAAAAATAATAATAAAAAAAAATCTTCCTGGGAGATGCTGCACCCTGCACTGCACTTGATGAAGCCAATATTTACCAACAAGAGGGATTGAATTCATTCTCTGCCACAGCCTTTTCTCTGGCTTTACTTGTGCTTTGCTGTTACACAGAGAATTCTCTGCTTTCTTACAGATAATCTCACAAAAATCACATTTCCAGGCAGGGCAGGGATTGTTTTTAAATATTCCAAAGGATCTGCAGTGGGAAAAGCAGATTAACAGGAGGTGGAATGGAGAATCCCAGCAGGAAGGAGAGAAATTCCTAATTCCCAGGTGGAAAAGGGATAAAAGTGCCCAGTTCAGGTCTCTGCCAGCTCCAGCCTCAAACTCTGCTTTCCTTCCCTTACACTCACACAAACATGTTGATAATTAAGTTAATTAAAACAGTTAAGCTCATCAGATGCATCCATGAGGCTGATTTTTGATGCAATATTTATTTCCACATCGTGGTTTTGGTTTGGGGGTTTTCACTTGGATTTTTTTTTTTGTTTTCTTCTGTTTTTATTATCAAAACATGCAATAATTCAGAATGTCTACCAGGCTATTAACACAGCCTAAAAAACAGGATAAAATTGGCATTAGCTGATCAAATTCTTGTTTTTAATAATCCTAAACCATGCCTTGGTATCCTCCAGTTGAACCAAACCCCCTCACACAAACGCTCCTCCTCACCAGGGAGCTGAACTCCTCTGGGTGTTAGAACTGAAACTGGTAAAAACATCTAAATTTTATATCTCTAATTCAAAAATAACAGCAAAATAAAAATGGCCTGTTGTAAAGATTGCTCAAAAATATTGAATATGAGCTGCTGTTTGGGGAAATGCTGAGAATTTCCCAAAAAGCAGAGCCCACCCCGATTGGGAGTTTTCCACAAATGCTCTTTGGGGTCTTCACTTTTTGCACTCAGAATGTGATGGAAATGAATGGAAATTAATCAGGAAATATTAGGGTAGAAATGCAAAGCCAGGCAGGAGAAAGAAAAATAGAACCAGACAGCCTCATCTATCCACATGAGGAAATTAAAACTTGACTGGGAAGGAGCAAAAGTCAATTAGAGGGGAGATAATCAGAAAGAGAATTTGAAACAAAGGCTTTCATTTTCTCTGACATTGATTTTAAAATCTTGAAGGAACGAGCACGGTTTTAATGAATGTTATTTAAAAATAATTAATATATCACAACCGAGCGTGTCAGAGAAAGATGAACATTACAGGCTTAGAGGGGTTTTTTTCACTCCCTGCAGAGAAGTGCCTGGTATAAAGGAAGCCAGAGCTGGAGAATCCATAAAAAAAAACATAAAGAACCATAAAAAAAAACCACCCATAATGTGTGTGAGATATTTAATGAAATAAGGCCACAAACTCCTAAGAATAGGGGAGATAAGGCAATACAAACATTTGCCCAGTGATAATAATAAAATATCTGCTCAGGCATCTCCTCGGGAAAAAAATGCAATGTGATTAAGGCAATTTTATGAACAAATGGTAATTAATTTTGTAGATTTAATGGCTTCAGAGAGAGGTCAAAATTAAGATCTTGCTATGTCCTACTCAACCCACCAACAAAAAAAGCCCTGGTTTGGTTCTCCAAGTGATAGGACTGGATGATGGGTGAATGAAAACAACCCCAAAACATCCTGGAGTGAAAGGAAGGAGAGGAGGATGAGGCAGATGTTGCCCATTAAATTCACTTTGGAAATCTTGTGTGTGCTGAAGCAATAAACACCCAGGGAATGCTGGCATTAGTGGTGTAGCTCATGGGTAATCTGCCCCAAATCACAGCAGATCCCAGAATTCAGGATAAATGAAAGGATAAATGAAAGGATAAATGAAAGGATAAATGAACTGGAAGGGGGTAAGGAGTGAAGGAGGGGCATTTCAGAGAACTGAGAAGGAATATTTAAATATTACAGCCCAGGAGAACCTGCCTTCCAAACAAAAACCTCACACAAATCCAATAACCTGACTGGAGAGGGGCAGCAGATCAGAGCTACGGATAAATGAGCTAAGAATGCAGTGAAGACCACTGGAAAACACACACTCATCCCCAAAATGGAAATCATGACTTCTGGAATCAGCCTAAAACCACACAGGACTAAGATTTTTGTGAGATCAGGCCCACAGTTTGGGAAGGCAGGGGGTAAATAGTGGGGAAGGGCATGTGTGATATTTTCGATTATATTTTATTATTTTATTTTCACTATTTTATTTAATTTTGTTTTGCTATTTTATTTTATTTAACTTTGCTATTTTATTTTCTTTAGTTTGCTATTTTATTTTACTTTGCTATTTTATTATATTTTCTTTTATTTTATTTTGCTGGTTTATTTTAATTTATTTTACTTCGCTATTTCATTTTCTTTTGGTTTCCCTCACTTCTTAATTTTATTTTATTAACTGCTACCCTTTTTCCCCCATTCCCCTCGTGGCTGCACGATTTGGTCCTGCCGAAGCAATTATGGAAATGGGCTGAGGAGGCGACACCTGAGATTTCAGAATGAACTGAAAATATGCACAGAACCTTCCACTCTTCCGAGCAGGCAGCACAGGAGGCTCCCCATGGAGAAGAGACCTAAAAATGAATAAAAAATATTTGTAGCAGCTCCTGTAGCCCCTTTCCACACCAAAGGAAAAATTCATCCCTGGGCAAAGGAGCAGCCCAGGGCACCTCAGATTTCCACCTGAGCCCTTGGACAAAGTGCTGGAGGAGTTTCTCCAGACGCAAAATGACCAAAAGTTGGCACAAAAATCACATTTACCAAAGCCAGGCTGATCTCTCAGCAATGATGCTCCTGATTTTTGTTCATTTTTTTTTCATTGATAGGAAGATTTTACTATAAAGGAGCGTGAGCTTTTCTGAATGAGTTACAGAGGGATGGCATCCAGAGCCAGAGCTCAGAGAAGGAAAAACGATGACAAATATTTCATTAAACTCCATTACATTTGTGCCTTTCATGTGGCTGAACTGCATTTCTCTCTCCCTGTCAGAAATCTACATTTGGAATTGTGCAGCGACTGCTTCCTTAATTATGATCTCGCTCCAACCCAATTGAATTTCTCTCTGTCTCCATTTCTTCCTTTTCCCCCTGCTGCTGCTAATTAAGATAAATTTATCAGAAGTGTTATTGCTGAAGGGAAAGCTGGAGCAAGTGTCATCGGTGCCCGTGATATTTCCCATTTTGCCATGAGCTGTCACCAATGATTTAGGACCGAGTGCCAAGGATTATATTAATCTTGATAAAATTAGCAAATGCTCTGTGATGTTGACATCCTTTGGTGCTAAATGACATTCCCCTGGCTGGACCATTACCACTGAGGAAAAATAATACTTTTTTTTTTTTTCTCTGGGGATAGCAAATGAGGCCATTAGGTGAACACTTTCCCCCCCAGAAAAGCTGAAGGACAAAATCAAGTGTTACTTGCTCCAAACATTTAGCCTTTGTTTCAGCATCATTGGTGAAAATCTGTGGCAGGCTCTTAAAGGATATGAAAAAGCTCTTCTGAGGCCAAGGGATGAATGAGGGCAAGAATTTTATTCTATTTCTGCTTGATAAAGGAAACTCTTACCCAAGGAAATGCTGTGGGAGGGAGATTATCTTTGCAGACAATGTCAAGAAATAAAAACTGTTTTTTTTTCTTTTGAAAGCACAATGCATAAATCTTCCTGAAAACAGACACATGCACATCTCCACCTATCACACATCCATCTGGACACAGGGTTTTCCTCAGACTTCCCAAAAATCACCTCCAAAACAAGAGTTTGTGCCAGGCTGCGCTGTCCCATTCCTTCCTTTCTTTGTCCACATCCCTCGAGGCATCTGCACATCTTTTTTCAGTCTCAGGGCCAAAAAACTTTTCTAATTCTCTGTGTACAACCTCCCCCAGGCCAGGGGATGCGGCAAATAAACCAGAGCTGTGCTGAGCTTAGGTTAAAAGCTTCATTAACCAGCTATAAAAACCTGTTTTTTTCGCACCCCTGGGCAGCCATGGGGTCAGTTTGTGAGATTTGTTCATCTTTGTGATCACTCACACTCGTTTTCATGCCCATCATGGACATTTCCACTCCTCACAGGGGCTTCTTTCGGCCTCACACAGGAGCAGAGCCGCTTCTGCCAGGACCAGAGGCACCGATGTTGGCACAGGGGTCTCAATAAATGATCCTGATATCTGAGCTGGGCTTACCTAAACCCGAGGCTGGACAAAATTCAGAGAATTGGGACAGAATTGAGAGAATCCAAAGCAGTTCTGTTCATGGCAGAGTCTTCAGGGCCATCCAGGGCAGTCCCAGCCCAGCCAGGGGCTGCACCCACAATGGACAATGGCTCACGGCTTTTTCACCCTTTCTCACTTTTGTCCATTTGCAGATCAGGGGTGAATCCTCCAATTGCAGCTCAGCCAATGCAGTCAAAAACTCCAACTTGGCTCCCCCAATTCTCTGTTGTTTCCATCTCTTGGGGCCTGGCACAGGGAGGTGTCCTTGAGTTTGGGCTGCAGAGGAATTGTTTTGTTAAAATGGAGAGCAGGAGCTCAGCACTGTCTGTGGAGTCTGGAGTTAAACACTGAAGAATCCCAGGGGTACAGAGACATGGAAATAGAGAAGATGAAATCCTAAAGCATCCATCCCACACTTCAAAGCTGACCCCAAACCTCCCATCTCCTGTCTGACCTGACAGCTGGATTGAGCTCAGAGGAGGAGCAGATCTTTCCCCGCTCTGAATAAATTTGCTGATATTTTAGGAGGGGCAGTGCTCAGGCTTCATCCTTACAAAATCCTCATCCCTGCTCCAGAGCTCAGCCTGACTTGGGCCCTTTGTAGGATCGGGTTTTGCCGTGGCTGTGCCGGTGCATCTCAATGCTGAATGACCCTCGGTAAATTCTGGAGTTTATGGATTTGCTGCCAAGGCGATTTCAAAGCAGACAGTTCTCAGCAAGGTTGAATTAACATGTGTCAGCACAGATTTACACAAGGATAGCTGATAACTTCCTGGCAGGAAAGGAGGAGAAAGTTATTTTTAAACGGAAGCCTGGAAGTTGTAAGGAAAATGCGGAATGAAGGGAGAGGTGCAGGAACCTTCTCGGAAGAAACACAGCACCAAGTGTTGTTTTTACACTTCAGATTTTCATCTGGAGGGATCCTTGTTGGGACTTTACACTTATAAACAAGCACCAGATAATTACTAAATATACATCAAATAATTACTATATATAGGGCTACAGAATGTGATCACAGAAAACTTAAAAAAAAAATCATCATGTTTGGTAAAAAGCACCAGACATGATGCCATCCTCTCCCTGAGACTGTTGAATTTTGCTACATATGGTGTATGGAGTGGTTTGACAAGCTAAAAGCCCCGTGGCTTTGCCTAGAAAGTTGATGCAATCTATTGACTGGCTGTTCTTCATTTAATTTTTGCTTTAAAAATAGGGAATGTGGAAGAGAGTCTCTCTCATCCTGTTTGAGGCTGGCTGCTCTGACTGATTGAGGAGACCACGTTTGCTTCCTGACTACATGAAAGCCAGGGATGAGAATTCTCCCTTGCAATAGTGCCTTAACTCAAAAAACTGATTTTTCAAAGCTTTGCATCAGCACAGAAGAGAAATCTGTTACAAAAACCCAAACCAACAAGCACTCAGGGACATCCATATACAGATGCAAATGTGGATTGAAACTCGGAATAAACTTATGTATGGTTTATTACATATGCAGGAATGATTAAAATATAATTATCCTATTGCCACACTTCTTATTTCCAGTGGAAAATTGTGTGCATGCAGCTTTGATAATCCCTGGTCAAATATGAATGAATGGATCATACAAGATTCAGATTTTGAGAGCGAGGTGCTGTCAGAATAAAATTTCTGCCTGAGAAAAATACTCTCCATAGAAAAGAAAATATCAACTAAAAAGTCCTTTCCAGTCAGGGTGGGGATATAGGAGCTGGCTGTTTATACAGAGTTTCTCCACAAAATCCCATAAATTGATGATCCCTAGGATCTCCTTCCCTTGGATAAGACCACACCCTGCTAAATATGGTTCAGGAGATCAATTGTCCCCAGTATTGGTAAACATTTATAGGATTTGGCGACATATTTAAAATATTTAGTGACCTGAAACCCATGGCCAGGGCTTTTAATGTTGACTGACTATTGAGAAACTCCTCTGTAGAGCCAAGCACACTCCAGGAACAATCCCCTAAATTTTCTCAACAGAGAACTTTGGGAATTGCAGCTCCAGTCCTTAAACACTTTGGAAAAATCCGCTATAAATTTGCCTCCTCTTGAGACTACTGACGTTATTTATTTACTTCAATCCCAGACTATTCTTGCTCCAGTGCAAAGATTAGAAGGGTTCTCATGGGATAAGGGACTTCTGTTTTTAAATGTTTTTAAGCATGATGATTCCTTCCTTGTCCTGGCATGGAAATTAGAGGTGGGTACAGTTTCTTACCTGGGAATTGCTTCAGTCACCTAACAAAACCTTTGCAATAAATAGCACATTTTCATGGAAAGGAGAACGGATTACAAAGCAGGATGAGGGACTGTTAAATTTGCCAGTACAGAAATCTGCCCTAAGCCTGAAGGGACACTGAGTGTCAGCTGTTACCTGAGAAGGTTTTACAGACATTTAAATTGAGTTCAACGTTTTCTAGCAATATAACGAGAGCTAAATGCTTTTAAAATCTATGCTGTTTCTTCTGAACTACAATTCCTGTTGTCAGCCCAGGTCTCAACAAGACATTCCATCAATCATTCTACAGAAGGGAACTCTAAGTGAGCCCGAAGACACTCCTGAAATAAAAGAGTCTCATGTTTCATTCATAACATTAATATTTATACTAAAGCTCCCCTTGCAACCATGACAAGCAATTAAAGCAACTAAAAGCTATTAGGAAATTCAGTTTATAAGGGAAAGTTTGTCAACTCCTATTATCTGTTTTATTTGTGTGAGGCTGCAGCTGTCATGGAGCAACTCAGCTCTCTCTGCTGAGGTTCAAAAGTTGAACCTTCAAGCCCACATGGGAGGCATAGAGAAATAAAAAAATATGATGGGTCCAGCAGAGACAGGAATTTACATCACCTTTACTCGCTCATTACCTGCTGTGGCACAGGCACTGCCATCAAAACAGCAAATAAAGAATTTTAATGATGCTGAAACACTGATCATCACTACTGAGAAAAATTTGCTTTTCTTATAGATTAATAATAGAGAATTATTATATCTGGTGTGTTTGCCCACTCTGCATCCATTCATGGCACGAGAATGTAAAATCCTTCCCAAAGGTTTGGGATCGCCCAGATGTCAGCAAGGACATGGAAATATTTAAAGTTTGGTATTCAGTTGAACTTAAAGATATTAAAGCTCTCAGCCACAGTCCAAATTCAAACTTTGCAAAGCTGAGTGGGCTTGGACATGAAATCTGGGCTGTTCTGCTGGAAGGAGAAACATCAGGAAAAAACAGGGAAAAAAAAATCACTGGGACAAGCAAAATCCAAAGTCATGACTTAATTTGAGTCAAATGGACTGTTTATTTCACCAAAGAGCAACACGAAACACTGAACTATTTTGATAAATCAGGTTGGACTTTGTCATAAAATCAAATCTGCGTTCCACGCGTAATCCAGTCATTTCAAAATTCAAAGCACTATGAAAAGCCTGAACTGGAATTAAGAACTCATCTGAACGGTTTCTTGGTTTATCCTTATAACCATAAAAAGAAAGAAACTCTGAAGGTATTACTTTAACTTTACTCTGCTAAAAAATCGACTCAGACTTTCTGAAAACATTTTGTATTTGATGAAATTGCTATTTGTGATCAAAAACAGTTGTTGAAATTTCCAGCCAGCTCCAACAAAGATGTTTTCAAATATGTTCTCTATATTAAGCTCATTACTTTGATTTCATAAAATGTCAGACAGTAAAATTTAGCACAGATAATTATTTAAATGAGAAAGCCTGTAAAACCTAAATTGACATGCCATCTCTGGAAGAATATTTTCAGCTTATTCTTTTGAACACCATCCACTTTTCCACTCAGTTTAATGTAACTATCAAGCAATTAACAAACCAATCGGAATATTCTGAATTTCCATTCATTCTGCCAGACTGTTCAATCCATTTACTTTACAGATTACTCTTAAAAAGGCTACTATTAAAAATCACATTGAACATGGGAAAGTCTAGCAGAGACCAAGTCTTCAATTGAGAATTGAAGCTCAATATCAAAGCTCAACCAAATGCCTCTAATTATTTTAGCAACAGTAATTACTATTTGCAACCAGTGTGGCAGTTTTGACAAAATTATTGATTTCTGCTGTTTTAAGAATAATTGCCCCTCATCCATAAGGCATCATACACAACCAGTGTGTTATTTAGTTTTTCCTCAATCCTGTTTTCCATCCTTAGCAAAGTTCCAGTCTGTTCCTTTCTCCCAACCATGGAATTGTCTGTTTAAGCAGCTTGAATGACTGAAAGAAACACCAAATTCCCTCCCAAACCTTCTCCTCATGCTGAGAACAAATGTAAGTGTCCCAAGTATAAAATTGTGAGTTAATTAGAGGGATTTGTTAATTATTACACCCCAGGTGATACCAAGGGCAGGAATTGGAGGAGAAAAGGAGTTTTGAACCCAGGATCAGCCCCACAGATAAAGCAGGAGGGGCTGAAACCTTCACTGGTCTGACCCCCTCACCTTGCCCTGTTTAAAACATGGCACAAACACAAATTTCAGTCAGTGAAAGCGTCACAGAGACACCACTGCCACCCCACAGCATTCCCAGGGGGAATTTCAGAGGTGACAATGCTCAGAGGGTGGATTTTACTTTCCAGTAAATATTTCCTGGTGAACAGATGTGTTTCCCCTACCTACGCACAGAGGTGCAAAAATCTAATTGTGAATGCACCCATAACATCTCTGGGGAAAAGAACTTCTTCCCCTCTAAAAAGGAGACATTTAAATAAATGCAAGTTGTTTTACAGAGAGGCTGGGAACCTTCAGAAAAAAATGTGTGTGGAACAAACCAAAAATCAAAACATTTATTTATGAGACGTCTGTGGGATCTGGCACCACATTTTTTCTTCCCTATTCTTGCACTGTTAAACATTAACAAAAAGAAAAGAACTGTCCATTTCCCATTTCCTACAGGAGGCAGCTCAAATGCTTTCTTATTCACAATTAAAACACAAGAGCAATACATTTTTTATTCCATCTCTATTAGGATAGAAAAGAGTGAGAGAAGTCCCTTTAGGAATACTGACTGGAGAGAGAAAAAAGTGTATAAGATTTTAAAATCTTGAAGGTGGTGTTAAATCAAAACCAGCTTTTAAAAATTCAAACCTTCCCTTTTATTCTGGTTTGCTTTTTTTTACTTGCAAATTTCTGAACAAAAACCCAAGCATATTGTTCCACTCCCAGCTTTCTGTACAGAGTGGTTTTTACCTTTGAGACACAGATTGTCATCGCTCCAGGAAAAGAACACAGATCCTAATTTTCAGAAGGAGGGAACACACGGAATTTGTGCTGGAGTCAAGAATAGCTGTGGGCACTCCAGAGCTCCTGAAACAAAACCTGTCATGCTCAGCCACTGTGCAAGGTGTTGTCCCTATTTATGCATAAACAAAAGAGGAAAAGGGTTATTCTCACAGGATGGACTCGATTTCTTTTTAATACAAAAGAGAATTGGCAGGGTTTTAATTATTTTTATACCCAAGCATAGATGTTTTGCCAGATTTCAAGGAAAATTCAGAATTCCCTTGAGCACAGGTCTCCTTGCAGCATCAAGCATTATTTCAGTAATGCCTTTAGCAATCCCAGGTGTGTCCCACATTAACTGGAAGAGAAGTGAGGTATGAGTGCTGCAGTTTTGTGATCATTAATCTTCAAGAAGGTGCTCAGGGCTGAGCTCTGCTCTGGAACCAGGCTGGGAGAGCTGGGAGTGTTCACCTGGAGAAATCCTTCCTGCCAGGACAGATCCTTTCGTTCCGGAATGGATTCTTTATTTCAAGGATGGATTCCTTATTTCCGGGATGGATCCCTTCATTCCAGGATTGATTCCTGCCTTCCAGGATGGATCCCTTCCCTCCCAAGATGGTTTTCTTCAATCCAGGATGGATCCTTTCATTCCAGGATGGATCTCTGTCCTCCAGGATGGATCCTTTCTCTCCAGGATGGATCCCTTCCCTCCCAAGATGGTTTCCTTCAATCCAGGATGGATCCCAGCCTCCCAGGATGGATCTCTTAACTCCAGGATGGATCCCTTCATTCCAGAATGGATCCCTTATTTTCAGAATGGATCCCTTCCCTCCAGGATGGATCCCTGCCTCCCAGAATGGATTTCTTCCTCTCCAGAATGGATCTCTTCCCTCCAGGATTGATTCTTTCTCCTCAGAATGGATCCTTTCTCTCCAGGATGGATCCCTGCCCTCCTGAGGTGGAACCAGCTCGTTTTGGCCACGGTGCCAGCTGCTGTCCCTCACCCTCCAGGGCTCAGCAGAAGCACTTTGGACTCGATGGATTTAAGGATTTTCCTTTAACCCCCTGAGTTAAACCCTTCTGAGCTCTGTCCAGCTCAGTGGAAAGCTCTCAGCACCCACAAACACCACACCAGGCTGCTCTACAAACCCTGACTCTAATATTATCAATCTTTGGCAGCAAACCACCTTTAATTAACAATCTCCCACCTTAAAAGCGGATATATTCTTTTAACAACAGCCCTGCTGCTTTGAAGAATTCAGAGCAAGATGAAGCTGGGACCTGATGATAATTCCAAGCACCTTCTTGGCAAAGCTGTTCAAAAGCCTGATCAGTGGATTGGGTGCTGCTTTCAAGCTCTAATACACATTTTTCTTTTTGATGATGCAATGAAGAATTTATGTAAATAAATTTAAAAGGGATGTCTTTAGAAACCAAACTTTTTGGGGGAGGAGGAGCTTTGAGATCACTTTGTAGCGAGCTGGAAAGTCTCTGTTATCACAGCACATTTTCATAATGGATCCTAAGATATAAAGTATCAGGGATTTAGATTTCAAAGTTAAAGGAAAATCTGCAGTTAGAATTGTTCAAATGTTTGTAAGAGATTATGGAGCAATGTTGCTGGGTTTTGCTCTCATTTAAGGTGTCATTAAGACACACAAAACTCTTCCTCAATCCATCCATCAGCGCTGTCACCTCCACCACAGCTTGGAGGAGCTTTGAGAGGGATGAAAAAACAGCTCTGGGGTACTGGAAAATCTCAAAGACACCCAAAAAAACCCCCAAAAAAACACCCAAACCCAAATGCCAGCCAACAGCTATCATCACAAAAGGAAAATAAATCTCTGTTTGAGAAACGCAGCTCGTGAGCAGGACACGCTTCTGCTCCAACATCCAGCTTTCAACATTGCTGAAAATTCATTAGAGTCCAATCTTTTTAGGAAAACTAAATTATCACAGCTTTCTCTCATAAGCAATGTGGCAGATGGCTTGGTTTTCCTACAGAGATGACAGCATTAGAAACATTTTGAGAGTCATATATCCACACATGAAGCTGTAGCATTCTTTATCCAAAAGAAGTTTACATTTCCTCTACAAGCTGCTAATAGCTTCCTGTAAAATTAAAGAAATTAATTATTAGCAACTGATCTCTAAAGGTAAATTACCTAGAGTAATTTCTATTTGATTCATGTTAAATCCTCCACCGTGCTATTAATTTCTCTTAGGCTTCACTTGCAGAATTTATGTTTAAAAAATAGGAAAGGAATGATTGGTAATGAATTGGCATTATGCCGAAATGGCTTAAATTCTCATCACCACCCACAAAGGCTTTCCAGATATTCCAGATGTATCCAGATATTCCAAGAGAGTTCCTAACCACGCTGCAAACCTCCCCCCATCCATCCAGGAATTACAGCTCTGCCATGCAAAGGTTTGGGGGGAAAGATTTGGGGTGAGATGGGATAAAAAGGGTTAAATAGCACCCTGTCAGCTCAACAAAGAGTTGGAAATAAACTGCTTTTCACCTCCTCAAGCAACAGATTCTCAGAGTTATATTAGTACGAGGGATTTGCATAGACACAATTATAAGTGAGGAGAGTTTAATTTTCAGCTTTTGCTAGAAAATTTGCTAATTCACCATACTTTCTTCTCATGGGTATTTGCTTTATAGTTCAATAATGTCAGGGCACAGGTCAGTCACTAATGCTCTGCAGAACATTTACCGTGAGACTACTAATTAAATTAAACAATTTACGTAATCTCACTTTCCAGCCCTCAACCTGAGCGCAAAGGCGAGGAAAAGAGAAAGAAATTAACTTCAAAACAAATGCTTCATAATTAAACTTTAATTTTCATAAACATGAAGAAAGGTAACAGCATCCACCATCCCAAATTAAGGAGTCGCACACATGCACATCAACCATTAAATTTTAATGCAGCGGTAGAAGTTCTTATATTCAAGGACTTTAATCCTCCCTCCAAAATCACCTGCTCCAACATGATCCTTTCTACCACCACTCAGTAGGGTTGGTGCACCTTTTGCACTCAAGGAAAGGAGGGAAGGGGAAAAAATTAAAATTTAATAAGGCTCAGTGAAGTTGAGTAGAGATAAAACTCACCATTATTCTCAGACATTAATTCAAATTAAGAGCCAGTCTGTATCAACCACAGAGATTTGCATTTCCTGCTTTCTGCACACAGTTTTGTAGGCAGAGATTAAGTCACTTATGGGAAATTTACTGAATGGCAGAGCAGGAAAACTGTGGGGATAAAAAATGGCATGGACCCCCAGGTGGGTGGAGAGGGGAATTGTTTTTTTGCAAAAATCCAGGGTTTTTAACCCATTAGCTGGTTATGGGTTTACATTCTTGTGAAGCACAACGAAGTGTCTGAACCAACCACCATAAACCTTGCCAGGAACACGCCATGGTCAGAACCAACCACCACACACCACAGGGTGAGCTCTCACAGACTCTATCCCTTCTTTTCCAGGGTTATGGAACTTGTTTATCACCTCCAGTTTCGCTCAGTCATTCTCAGAATCTTTCTCTGCTCAGCCAAAGTGACAGGAGTTTAACAGGGATACCAAGGCCCTTGATTTGTAAGGTTTGACTGATCGCTGCAGAAAGAACCTCTCCCAACAGCAGAAAATCCAGCAGAGTCCCTCAGCCTTGGACATCATGCCCTGATTGTGGAAATATCTGCTGTCAGAGCAGGATCTTCTCTCAGTTCTAAACTCAGCATCCAAAGCACTGCTGTGCTGGACTGGGAGAATACCCTACTCTGCATATTTTTTTTTTTATGAATCCAGAACCACCAGGGTTGGCAGAGACCTTCAAGATCCTCAGTCAACCCATGCCAACACCTCTACTAAACCCCAACACCAAACACCACATCCAGTCCTCTTGGTGACTCCACCCCCTCCCTGGGCAGACCATTCCATGCTTTATCACTCTTTTCATAAAAAAAAAAAAAAAAACCAAAAAAAAAAAAACTGTTTCCTGACATCCAACCTATATTTCCCTCGGCTCAGCTCAAGGCTGTGTCCTCTCGTTCTGCAGCTGCTGTCTGGAGAAAGAGACTGACCCCACCTGCCCAGAACCACTTTTCATGCAGTTGTAAAGAGCAATAAGGTCACTCCTGAGTCTCTTTTTGTCCAGGATGAACATTCCCAGCTCTCTCAGCCACTCCTCAGCCTCCCTGCAGCTCCCCAGGGCAGGAAAAGCCTGGAGCATCCCCTGCTTCACCAACCAGCTGACGAGGGGCTGAAAGCACAGTAAACCCACCAAAGGCACTTTTCCAGAAGGGCAGCTCTGCTAATGTGCTCAGCCAGTGTAACTCCCCAAATCGATAAAAGCAGACAGAGAGCTCTGTGCTGCAGATAGAGACTCACCCTGCAGGGCAGAGCCACGAGAACGGCACGGGAGGGAAATACCAAACAGCACAGGAGGAGCAGGAACATTTGTCTTGTTGAATACCAACAAGTTCCACTCTGACAGGGGAACTGTGTCAGAGTTACTGCCTCTGACGAGCCTGTCTGCCCGAGCAGGGAAAGCCAGATCAATTCAGCCACAACTTTTCCTGCCCTCGCTTTCCAAACCTGTCAAAGTTTGGAACAGAGCTCTGCTCGTCCACTTTGAGCTTTGAAACACTCAAAGAGTTCCTTTATCCACACAGAATTGGGGCAATTGGACAACAGGATCCTAAAGAGAATTATGAAATCCCAACAGTTTTTGTGTGGGATTCAGGGATGAGCTGAGAACTGCCTTGGTTTTGTACCAGTCACAGTCTCAGAATTCTCTCATTGGTGACCACACCAGGCTGTCATGAGACCCAGCCAGGATCAAAGTAGCATTTTTTATGGTTTGATGATTATTTTTCATTATAAAAGATCAGAAGAATGTCCCCTGCTTCACTAAGGAATAAATAATTTGGAGCCAAAACAGCAGAACAAGTCCACCAGCGAAAGCTGAAACAAAGGCCAAAATAATTCCAGCATTAAACACATTGAGGTTTTTATGCAAGAATGATAAAACAAGTAATTCCATAAAACCTGATATTAAATGGACTCATTTCAACGAGTCAAATATTTGATTTTTCTTTCCAATTCAAGCCATTAACACCACTTGAAAATACGGTTAATGACATGTTGCACCCCTTGAGGACGCCCAGTTATGTATTAGGAAATTAAGTTGTAATGTTCTCCTGGTGCAGCACTCAGCCTTTTTGTTGCACTTTATCTATTGCATAAGCACAGCTCCAATAGAATTCTGCATGAGTCCTTGTTAAAAAATAGCAGCAATAAATTTTTCCCCCCAAAACACAGGTAGGAATCCAGAGTCAGCTGTTTTAAGATTTATGGAAAGAAGCAGTAATTTAAATACGAGATGGGAACAATTTTATTCCCATTTCAACTAATGCTAATGTTCGGATTTTAGTTATTAAAATTAATTTGCTTCAATTATATTAAAATCGGTGGAATTGTGTGCCACTGTATTGATGGATAACAGCAATAAGCACTAAGTGTGATGTTTGAAACCTCCACTCACTGTCAGCAGGAAGCACTAATGCAGCCACAAAGGCAACAGAAAATGGAAAAAAACCCTCATCTCTTTCATGAAACAAAAGCAGAAGACTACACAAACACAAAAAAATGCAATCCAAAAGGTAAACTTCTGTCTGCATATCGAATCATATTTTGATACTGATCTCACATTCATGGGCTCACTGAAGCCTGGAGAAAATTCATCTCCTACAAAGTTCTCCATGTTCACCTCCTGACACAGAGTTCATCAGATGCTCCTGTGCTCTTCCTTCACATCAGGCAAAGCCAAAGATTCTGCTTTTCCCCCACTGTCATTGCTAAAAACTGAGATTTTATTTCCCAGCAAAACGTACGGGTAGGGCTGCAGAGCCACGCTTGGAAAAAACGTCTTCATCATCTTGGTAATCTTTAAAGGAGCTTTGATTGATCTTATTTACAAAAGGTTCACATGGATCTAGTTTTACTGAAGACTGGAGAGCGTGTAATAGGAGCCCATAAAGCTAATGGAGGTAAAATTCTTCAATATTGCGATCAATTACCAGCTCCCTTACATTTATCACAAGTGACTGTTTTTCTTTGAGCTGATTCTAAGCCCTTTATCTTCAAGATTTCCCTCCTTCCTTTCTTTTTTTTTTTTTTCCTAATATGCTTATTGAATGTTTAGAAAACCTTCAGCAGAACACAGAAAAGAAATGAGTTGGTGAAATATTTGTGCGTTGAGGCAAATCCAGCTGAAAACCACCTCTCTCCTCAGGGAGGCAGAGATCCTGAATATTTAGGAAAGACCTGCCAGGGACACAACAGCCCTGAGAAGACACTTTATTCAGTGCAGCTGCAATTCCTCCAATTCCTCCTCTTTGAGGAGGGTGACATTAGGGACAAGCACTCGTGTCACCCGCAGGGTTCCATCATGCTCCACACTGCTGGGAGGGAGCAGCAGACCCTTCCAGCTTTCACTGGCATAATGAGCCCAAAATTTATTAAAATACCTGCAATTCTGCTGCTGAACAGGGTTTTTTTTTGACTTTTTTTTTTTTTTTATGACTCCTAAGATCTCAGCTCTGTCATCCCACACTGTTGCACCAGAGGCACATCCATGGGTTTGTGCATCCCCACAATCCCTCATCCATCCAGACCAAGCAGCAATTCCTCAGCCTTCCAGCTCTCCCTGACTTTGGAAAATAGGAAGAACAAGCCCCAGAACTGCTGGATTCAAAGGCAGGAATAGTCCTTTCTCACAGCTCGACAGATTCTGGAGTGGTGGAGTCACCAAATGGTGACAGCTCAGTTACACAATTACACAGCCTCGAAGGAAGGTGTGGTGCCTAAAACACACAGGGATGGCACAAGTTGGAAAATCTTGACTGGAAGACAGCAAAACAGGAATAAATTTAAAGATTGTCTGAACAATTTAGAACTTGCTCCTGTGTGTTTTCAAATACTTCCAACCAAGACAGCTTTCAGACAAGGTAGCAGTGCAGAAATGAGAGTTTCAGAGCTTGGAATTCATTAGCTGGATTGTGGCATTTTTGTTTAAAACAGTGTTTAAATATGCAGGTGGTTCCTAAGCAACATTGGCCCCTCAGTCCCCAAAGCTGAGGGAAGATCTGCAGATTTCAAGCGTCCCCTGTGAAAGGATCAGTCACTGCACCAGGGTTTTCAGGCATGATAAATTATTCCAGCCACAAAGTCTGAGTTTTCCTCTGCTTTTTGTAGCCCTTTGCTTCTCCATGGCAGCATTAGAGGAGCTCTCCTTAGGGCTCAGGTATTATATCACAAACCAACCTTTGCTAACGTTTTGATTTATTTGTGGGGTGAGTTATGGGTTCCTTCAGTGATATTGAACAGCCAGATGATGGCAGGTCAAACAGAGTTTGCCAAAATGCCTCTCATATACCAGACTGCATATGAAACTTGCCTGCTGACATTCTTTCACCATATTACTTCTCTTTTTTTTTAATTATTATTATTATCTTCATCTTCTACCTTTGGAGAGGACAAGACAGTCAATAATACTGTGGGGGATTCATCACACAATAGGCAGGACTTTTCCGAGCAAGGAGCTTGCTAATGAAAGTATTGTCGAATGGTCTGCACATTTTAATGGACCTTGAACAAAGATTTGAGCTTTTCTTTTTCATTTTTTTTTAAACACCACATGAATTTTTATTAGTATATTACTCCAGACTTGTTTTGAATACTTAGGGGTCACCTTCCTTGTTGGAGGCTGCATAATGGCAGAGAGGGCAAAGTGGAGTGGAATGAATAAATAAGGAAAGATTTCACTGTGCCTGTCAAGGACAGGAACTACAAACAAAGTTTGGGGGTTTGTTTGTTTTGGTCTTTTCCCTCTTCCTAGTTTTACTTCTTTTTTTTTAACTTGTCAACACCTCCTGCACTGTTAGGAATGGCAAACATCTGTCATACTTTGGGATCAGCAATTAATTTCTTTTTCTTGTAGAATATAATATTTTTCTGTCAACCAGAAGCAGCCTTGATAATTCAAACTTTAAATTAGTTTTTGCCTAAGGGCACCAAGTAAGAGCTAATGACAACTTCGCTATGGATGTCATGAAACATTTAACCTGACCACATCAAGCAAACCTACTCCACATCCTGCAGTCAGACAGAAAGAAAAAAAATGCACTCCTTGAGGAGAAAACCTGATATATTCCACAAAAAAAAAATCTTTTTTGGGGGTGGGTTTATGGGAAGAGAAGTTAAGCTTTACTACTGGGTGTAAACCCTGGCTCTTTGCATTGGAAGGAGGATGTAGAAACATGAATTAACCTCAAATGCCAAAGCCTTGGTCAGCACTGATGTGTGGGGTAAAATCCAGAGCATCCTCCCCAGAAAATCCAGGGATGAGGGCAGGGAGGTGAGGAAAGGCTGTGCTCAGACATCCCAACTCCTCCAGCAGGAAGGAGGATTAAAAAATCCAATTCCCTTCCAAGGGCAGGGGGCACCTTCAGAGCCTGCTGGGATCCCAGGATGGGGAAAGAGGGAGCAGGAAGCACACAAGGAAGTGGTTCAGCTTCTTAAATAATAATCCAGATCAGTAACAACCTGGCTGTCTCCATGGTAACCGAGCTGGATTGCTTTGGGATGCGACTCTGGGTTGCCAGTTTTTAACCCTCGTGAATGAAAGGGCATTGAGGAGCACACTTAGGTGGGTTTGAAACTGGTTTTCAGCACGGAAGTGATTCAGTATCCATGTACTTGGACATAAAAATATTTAAATTATTTTTTTGTTCATTGTTGGAACCAATGAATGCAGATGAAGTACTCCCAAAACCTTGAAATTAAACATTCTACCGAACCATCGACACTGGGATGTGAAAATCCCAACAAATATGGGCTTAATTGTAACTTCTCCAAGAATTTTTAGAAAGTCATTCTGCAGCCACCTAAGGAAGAGGTAATAATACTTTCTGCACCACAATGGGCACCCGGAGCAGATCAATGTGTTCCTTCATCCTGGCTGTGCTGAGATGTCCCCCTGATTGCACAATTGAATCAGAACATGGACTGCCAGAGAGAGCAGGACAAAATGCAGAGTCATGCAGGGATCCACAGACACCAAACAACACGAAAACAATGGTAATTGCCACATTTATTGCAGGAGGGGTTTAATCAGAAACCTCTAATGCATTTTAAGCTATGAGTGATGGAGCCCCAAAAACACCCAGAAGGAAAACCCTCAAGACTGTAACACTGAAAACTCTTGGAGCTGAAGAGCACATTTTACTGTTTCTTTGTGAAATGTGAAATGATAGATTTGAGTAAGTGCAGGTCAAAGCCTGGAAGGTTGTGATGACAAATTTTTTGATGACAAATCATTTATCCCTTGACACACCCAGCTGCACAGGGCAGCAGATTGTCCACGAGATTCTCTGTGAATTCAGATAAGAACAGAGTTACACTCGACAGAATTCCCACATGAGGGATCCCTCACCTAAACCAGGATCTTCTAACCTTGCCATCAAGTTTGCTGTCTGCTTCCCCTCACTTCAGGGGCTGATCTAATGCATTCCTAAATTTCTGGTGGCAAGGAAATAGAGAGCACTGGAAGAACATTTATTGTGTCAAGAAGATCTCAGGCACAGCTACAGCAGAATCCAGCCCCAAGTCAGAGTAAACCCATCAGCAACGTGTCAGCCTTTGCTTTGCTCTGGCCACGAGTTAGCTCTTGGACACCTGCTCTGCAGCTGAACATTTTCTCCTTCAGGAGAGAAAAGTAGCCTATTTTTATCCCTTTAACTGTCAAAAAGAACTAGGATCAAGTTTGTGATTTGCCAGGTTTTTATTTTAGCAGCGCGCCGAGCATCTCTCCGCCTCGGCTTCGTGGAAACAGAGTTGGGGTTTTTCTGACCCATGAACACAGCCAGGATTCAGTGCTATCCATCTTCACTCAGCCTTGACGTGGATGGGAATTGCCTGATCTCGTTCCACGCTTGTCAACATTTGAAAATCATGTAGGGATCCATCCTCAGGTGTGGTGAGAGGCTCCTGCTTCGCTGCTGCAGCGTAAACCAGCCTCAAACAAGAGTCCATCACTCCACAGCATCATTAATTAATTCATCAGCCTGAAAGGCCATTATCAGAGAGCCCACAGAACACGAGGTGGGCTGTGGCACGTGTCAGTGCTCAGGTGATTCTGCCATCATTATTTTATTAAGTGCTCATTAGCAGCAGCCAAATTTGCCTCGCAGTCAACGCTTTGGGTGAAAGGGAAGGACAAAGCAGAAATGAAAACACTCTACAGGCATCTTGTCATCCTTAACGAGCTATCATGAGCAAAACTGCCTTTTCCTGCTTCAGAGGTGTCACAATCTCTGCTCTATGCAGGCACAATGCTTGTAAAACACTGCCACTGCCACATGGCAGCCTCTCCTTTCACACCAGCAAAACCTCCTTTATCCTCTGCTGAGGGATGAGCACCTGTGATGGTCTGTGCTGCTCTTGCCTCTCTCTGCAGCTTCACAGGAACTCTGTCTGTGTTAAAAGATTTTAAAAATCAAGCCCCTTTCATTGTCTCAAATTCATCAGCCTGGAAAATATCATCATCTATTAAAAATAATTAAAATGCATCACAGAATTATTTAAGGTTTCGTTTCTCTTCCAGTTACAGTTTGATAGATTCACTCTATAGGACACTGATGGACAGCCTTCATTTTCATCAAATGCCATTTAAATGGTGCCACACATCACACAGAACCCACCCCAGGAGCACAATCACCCCAAAACCACGCAGAGATGTCCCTACAAAACTGCCAGGAAAGGTCACACTCCCCTTGGGCTGCAGCAGCACTGCCAGC
Organism: Malurus cyaneus samueli; assembly: GCA_009741485.1. Lineage (NCBI taxonomy): Eukaryota > Metazoa > Chordata > Aves > Passeriformes > Maluridae > Malurus > Malurus cyaneus. The sequence goes on from CM019230.1 coordinate 4,872,110, forward strand.
TCACAGCTGCTCCAGATTCCTCCACGAATTTGCTGCCATTTTTGCATATTAATTTCTGGTATTGATTGTGCAGAGCGCTGGGGTGTGGAAGGGTTTGCTTTGAAAGTGAAATCTATTCCCAACACTTTTAAAGCTCCTGTTTTATTGTCCAGAGCTATCGCTTTCAATATTGATCATTCTGAGAGTTTCTGCCATGACTTATCCTTCCAGGTCTCTGAGACCCATCAAATGGGAGAGAGAATTTCATCCCCATCCCATGCAGCAGCCTCATAATGCCCTGCTCCTCAGGAATTACAGAGCTCAAGGGAAAAAACTCCCCGTGAAATGTCACCCCCGATTCCTTATTTGTTTTCCAGCGGCTTTTAATTAAACATTGATGTGTGAAAAATGTCAAAACCGCCTTTTCACCGATCCCCGGATGCAGCTATGATTAAATTTTAAATAAATAAATAGCTGCCATTTTAATCAGCAGCACCCAGCCCCGAGAGCTGAGTATGATCAGAACCCAGCACAGGTTGTGCTTCAGGACACCCAAAGATGCTCCTGCTGGGCTCTTCTGCTCCTCAGGAGTGAGAATATCAAGCAGGATGAGAACTGGAAGTCAGCAGTCTGAAATGATCTAAGCTGCTGGTAGCTGGTTTCCCAGAAACTCTAATTTAGTGTGAATTTCATGGAATTTCTGGCATCTGCATATTCTTGTTGAAATCTGAACTGATGACAACGTGAGTCTGCCAGCAGCCTGAAACAACAGATAAATATAGATATAGACATATAGATGTGTTTATGGTGGATGTTATATAATTTTAAAGCTGTCGAGAGGACACAGAGTTAAAGAACTGCATTCTTTGCTTCCCAGGAGACAAAAAAAAACCAGAAATACCCAAACAGGAGCTTTATGTGCCATCACAAGTGGGTGGAGCTTGGCAATGTCCATCAAAGCCTCACAGCTAATTGGCACAGGGATAATGAGCAATGCCCTGAAGTGGCACAGGAGCAGACAGAGATGCAGGAACAATTCCATCTCCTCCAGAACAGTGCCAGAGGCTCTTCTGCCCAGCCCTTGGCCAGCTCTAACAGTCAGACCCACACCACAATATTGCAATAATCAATCTTCAGCCCCAGCTCCCCCTGCCCCATCTCTCATTCCACCCATTATCCTACAAAAACAACCCTATTCCTCTATAAACCATATTCCTCTATGAAATTATGGTGTTGTAGCTTGAATACTGACATGCTAACACTCAGTCCAGTGGCATTTTGCTTTAATTCAACAATGGCTTTGGAATTAATGAAGAATTCCTGACAACACGAGCTCTATTCCAACCAGATCTCCTAATGCCAGCCACGTGAATGGCAGAGGTGTTAGCAGTGATTGCTGCTGATTGGTTTGCCTATTATGTTCATTTTGTTAACGTGCAGGAACAACTGGCCTTATTAAAGGACGTGTTTGAGTCTCTAACTTCAGTCAGTAAATCAATATATTTTTATTTTCCAGGACTGAGGAGTCTGGATTGTATTATACGGTTCTCATGCAAGCAAATTAGGTGTAAATAGGAAACTAAAGAAGATTATCAATGAAATGCATTAGAAAGGCCTTTATTAAGCACAGTTTTCATATTTTTCATTTGGCTAGGATCCTCACCAACAAGGCAGGTGATCAGCAGCTCCATTAATAACACAAGTGCCATCCTCATGCTGGTACACTCCCACACAAAGAAAGCAAATCTATTGTAGATTGATCAAAGAAGCGTGTTCAGAAGCACAACTTTGATAATCAGAAATGAATTAATTTTTCCTGCAGTGCTTTAGGAGGCATCCCACAATGCTCAGACTCAATTGAGCTGTGCTACTTCTCAATAACCAGAGCACTTTCCATTTGAAATGACCACTGTCCCTCCCAACACGAACTACTACAATTAAAAAGGAGTTAAGAACAACCATAATCTGGTTCACAATTAAATCCATCTCATGATTGCAAATTAAACAGAAGACAACTTCCCACCTCTAAAATCTGTAGCAGCATTTCTCATGAGCATGAGTTCAATCACTTCAATTTGATTTGAAATGCCCCAAAATCCACATCACTTTCTGCATGCAGGACATTGCTTTGATATAATGAGAGCTGCCAGGGTGTGCCAGGGTTACACAGAGCCTACAACAGCTCTGCAACCCGGAGTAAAAGGGTCCAGGAGCTCACCCAGCACAGCAGCTCAACAGCTACAGCTGGTGCCAAGGACACAGAGCTGACATTTCACTGGGAAAATAAGATGGGGTCAAAATAAACGTGAATTACTCAATTTATTGGAGGTCAGAGCAGCCAGTCTGAATGAACAGGTCTCAGGATTTATGAGTTTTCTCATGCTTACATTCCATTTCCTCTGGCCTGTAGTCAAGCTTGCTTTCAGAAGGGTTTTTTCCCGTGCCAGTGATCCCACTGATCAATGGACACAGGGCACAGGATAATGTCTGAAGCAAATTTATCCACCAGAGTGGAGTTTCTGTCGCCTGAACTGAATTATCTGTCAGAGATCCCTCGGACACGTTTCCCTCCTTCCATCCAACCGAGCATAGGTGCCTTTAGATGCCTAATTTTGGTTCAGAACTCATTGAAAACCCAGCAAATCAACCTTCCTTGGACCCAGCCTGGGATTGTTTGATGCCAACAAATGGAAAGGATAGAAGGGAGCCAGGGAGAAAATGGAACAGCAGCTCTGAAGCCAGACCAACACAAGGGCTCTGCGTGGAAGGAGCTTCTCAGAAATATCAGAAACAGGCAGGGTTTGCCTGTGGATTGTGATGGATGCAAGGCAGGGGAGTGAGGAAGGCATTGACTGAAGAAGGCATTGACTGAACCATAAACAGCTGGAAAAATCCTTATCCTTCCTTTAAAGCTGTTTTATAATTTTCACAGAAGGTTTTGGATGGGAAGGGACCTTGAAGACCACCCAGTCCCAACCCCTGCAGGGACACCTCCCACGATCCCAGCTGCTCAAAACTCCATCCAGCCTGGCCTGAACACTTCCAGGGATGGAGAATCCACATTTCTGTGGTTTCAGCCCGTGCCACAGCCTCACCCTCCTCACAGCAAAGGATTTCCTCCCTCGAGCTGATTTAAATCCACCCCGTGTCCATTTGAAGGCATTCCCATTGCTCTGTGTCTGTAATCTCTTTATCCTCATCTCCAGAGCACCTTCATCAGACCAATTAAAACTCCATAAACACTCTGGAGAGAAGCTTCTCCCCATAAACATCCCCTCTGACGTGATCCCATCTCAGCACAAAGAAGGAGGAAAAGAAGAATGCCTGTGTTTGATACATTAACGAATTTAAATTTTAAAGAGCCCTGCATAAAAGGCTGCAGCTCCACAAAGGATTTCAGCGGTGGGGAAGAAGCTGATGTGCAAAACCTTTCATCCCTGCATAGCTGGGGGTCATTAACACTGAGGCCTCGGGCTAGGGCATTAATCTCCCCAGCTATGTCAGAGTGAGATGTACAAAATAAGCTTTTTGTTGCATATTTGAACAGTACTAGACTGCACCAGGGTGATGATTTGGAGTTTTGGCTCAGTGGGATGTGTGGTTTTTTGGTTTGGTGTTGGTTTTGATTTTGCTTTTTCAGAGTTTACCTGTTTTTATCTGTTTGAATATGTCCTGCACTTTGAGACAGCCCCATGTGGGTCTGACAAACAGCACGACTGGAGTTCAAATTGGCAATCTTTCAGGAAACTTTAATGAGGACAAATTCTCCAAAAGCAGATTCCTTCATCATCCTTGCCCTTGTTAATCCCTCAGAAACACCTTCCATGACAGAAAATGGCCAGATGAGCCAAAAACCAACAGCAGACAGCCCTGTTTCCAATTCCTTTGACTTTCTGCTGCCACCCATCCTGGATTTTCCCCACAAAACCCACACAAATTGGGGAACACAGCCATCCCAATAATGGAAATGTGGGCAGGAGCATCTCTTATATCTGGGAGGCAACAAGAGCTGAGCTCAAGCACCAACATCTCCAAGTGCCAGACTACTCATACCCTGATCAGTGTGGGTATGGGAGCCCCGAGTCACTGCCTCTCCTCTGCTGGGCTGATACAGCTCATTATCAGTTTATTGGAGCACCTCAAAAAATCTCAGCATTTGTGAAAGTCACCCTGTATCTGCATTTCCCACAGAAGGACGTTTTTCAGCCCAAGAAAAGGCTTATTTCACACAACCCAGCGATAACATGAATGTAAAGAGATCCTTTACAATTTGAACAGCAGGAGAGAAAAAAAAAAAAAAAAAGAAAAAGTAGGTAATTTTATCAGGCTTTTTGATTTTTTTCCCCCCTCTTTTTTCAAGACTCCCTCGGAGAGAATGAAGTCGCAGCGATATTTTGAACGTGTTGGCCGATTGAGTGGGTTTGCAAAATAAAGCCAGATGGCGATGGATTCACCCAAATGTTCCTCTGTGGGAAGGCAGGATTGTTCCTCAGCTCCCACAGCTCCCACAGCTCCCACAGCTCCTGCTGGGGCTCCGTGGCACGGACAGCAGGTGGCCAGTGACCAGTTGGATGTGGCCACTGCTCCATCAGCTCTGGGGACAGCAGAGAACAGAGAGGGGACTCCTCCTCAGGAGGTGCTCAGATGGTCACATTCTGCTTGATTTGGAGCCACCAGCAGTTGGCAAGGCACTGAAACCGCCAGTTTGAAGAAATTGGTGGTGCCCTTGGTCATTTGTGATTTTTTTTTTTTCAGAGTATGGGATGATGCCTTAGGATTTTTAGTTTCTGTATTTTCATGTATCTGTATTCTTGTACTTCTCTAGTGCAGCTCTAAAGCTGCTGTTCTCCCATCTTTAGACAAAACAATTCCTCTCTGAGCCTGAATCCAAGGACACCTCGCTGCCTCAGAGCCCCAAAATATGGAAACAGCAGAGAATTGGGGGGAGCAAGTTTGGGGTGGTTGACATCATCACCTGAAAAGATCATTGGAGATTTAAGACCCAATTTGTTAATAAGACAGAACTGATAAAAGGTGAAGATCTCGTGACTCAGTGTCTATTTTGGGTGCAGCCTCAGGACGAGGCTTTGTCTGCCCTCACGTACCAGGGGGTCTGTTAGGCCTGGATTAAAGCTGTCAATTCTCATTCTCTTAAATTTGTCTGTCTCTATTTCAGATCAGCCTGATTGATAAAGCATCATGGAAGAGCCAGACCAGCTCAGAACAGATTCTTCACTCAGCAAGTGATGCCAAGTGGATCCAGATTCAAGGGAAAGCACAAAACTCCAGCTGTGCCTGGCCAGGGAGTGCAAATCCCTGCAGCAACAAAATAAACTTTCCAGCACGTCCATCACTCAGAAATGCACCCACCACCCGGGCAAAGAAACTCCCAGGCAATGACAGGCTGGGAAACCCAATTTTTGTTGTTCCTCTAAAACAGACTTTTTAAACAAAAACAATTTCAAAACTAATAAATATTGGAATAACAGCTCACATGTGTGGTTCTCTTCCAGTACAGCACAAAAAAGGCTCATTTCTCAGGCTGGATGAGAGTGGAATTCAGATAAAAGTTTGGAGTGGATTGTTCTCCCCATCATTCTTTCCTTCCAACAGGCAGACCAAAAGAAAGAAAAAGTTCACAGTCTCTAAAGCCACATTTTATTGCAAAATGCAGAAATAATAAAGTAGAAGAAAAGTCCTTAAATATAAAGAATTCCCAGGTCTGCTGAGGGAGACAGGGTAAATAAAAGGCTCAGAAACCACTCCCTTCAACAGCACCCAGGGTGATGGCTCGAGTTCTTGGTGCACCAAATTTGTGCAGGGTTTGTTCTGCAAAATTCTTCCTCTAACGCAGCTCTTGCCACGTTCAGGCAGTTCTTTTATTTCTCAAATGCAATTAATCCCTCCCCTGCTTCAACAGCCACAGCAGGTCCCACTCAGGCATTAAATTCTCCCCCATGACAGAGAATCCTTCACTCACACGATTTAAAATATTGTGGCTGCTCAAGTTTTCAGTCTGAGGAGTGGGCAAAGAGGACATTGGTCCTGGTGTCCCCTTCTTCTGCCATCCCCAAACCTCAGCAGCAGCTCCAGGTGAACCCAGGGATGCTCAGGGCTGTAAAACACCCCCAGAGCTCTCAGGAGAAATGCCATTTTCTGTTTTAGCACCTGTTTGCAGAGATGGCTCAGGCAGCTTTTATCCTTTATCTTTCCCATGGTATCAGTATTTCACTGCAGCCTCAGCCTCACACAAAACTCACACAGGCTGCACCCCAATCCCTCCTTTTCTTCCTCATATTCACACATAATAATGAAGGAGGAAAGAGGCTGTCAAATGCAATAGGAAACCAGGAAAAATAGCTTCACATTTCAATTACTTTTACATATCATTAGGGCTGCTTTGCAAATGTCTCCTTTGCAATTTCAGGGAACCATTTAAATCATCCCCTTCCAGGAGCACTAATTCAGACATTCCTACAGCCAGGTATCCCTAGAGTGACTATCTCTGCATTAAACCTCTGAAACTCCGAGAGAGGAATTTAGAGCAGCTAAGTTATAAATCTCTTGTTGCATTAAAGAGTTTCTTGTTAAAAAAATAGAAGAGGCTTGTTCCTCTCTTGTGGCATGACTGAGCACTGGGATCCTTCGGTTTAGGCCATTAACACACCAGTATAAATCTATTTTTTACCATTCACAGTTTCACTCATGATCCCTGTGATGAAATGTGAAGATCAGGGATTTTCAGAATCAAACTGTCAGTCACTTCAAACCAACCCATAAAGAACTACAGAATCATAAGGATGCATAAAATACTGGATTATAAAATAGTTTTTTTTCCGAAGGAGTCCTGAAGGTGCAAACATTATTAAAAACAACAGATGTGCAGTTATTTTATGCAACACACAAAACATTTTGCCTTTGACAGGATCAGCGCGAGGGCTGAGACTTTCACACGAGCAGGACCAAAACGCCTCACTACAAAAATGTCAGCTCCATTTCAGCAACAACCAAATATCTGAAAGATTATTAGATTTTAGATTTAGTTGGGAAGAACTAAATTGAAGATGGTGAATTAACCATTGCCAGTTTGAAATGAGGTGGGGGACAATAAAACACCTTTCCCTGCCACTTCAGGATTTCTCTGGGTTTTCCTTTGTGCTTTTTGGCCAGGAAGGCAAAAAAAGCCTCACTCCATCCCTTTGACCTTTGCCAGTGATATCTGAAGCAACATTACCATATTCTTACCCACGCTGATGTTAATCAGATGAAATGAAGAGGATCATTAGGTTAATTAGGTGAACAAGGTTCACTAATGGTAATGAGCAATGGAGTGCACAGAGCAGGATTTGGTGGATAAAACAGAGGCAGCCATTGGCATGGAGCATCCACAATTATTTAATTCTGTCTCTGCTGAAGGAAAAGTAAAGCCACCCATCCTGGCCTCAGTACTCACATGGCAAAGCCAAAGCCAGGCCTGAAAATAATTCCTGAAAAAAAAGAGATGGAATTGCAACCTTGTTCTGCAAATCTCTTCCTACCTTGGAGACGCTGCCATTAAATTTCAAAATTTAGTCTGGAGTTACGTCAAGGAGAAAGGAAAAGTTGCCTAATTTACCATGAGCAGCTCAGCTTTGACTCAGATTCTATTCTTGAGCATTCCATTATGCAAACTACTCCATAAAGCTCCATAATCCCTTTAATGCAGCCCACACTGGTTTAAAAATTAAAAATCACTATTGTTTCCATTATCCTCTTAATTGGATGATGGCATGACTAATATACAACATAAAAGTCAACTATTTAATCGCACATAATCATGCTGTTTTACATTTCATCCACGCCAGGTATTTCCAAATTCAGATGTTATATTGTCAATTAACATAAAATTTACAGCTTCCAAGCTTTTCAGACACGCGTTACCTTGGAGTCAGTAAAATATTGAGCATGACTGGAAAAAAAAAAAAAAAAAAGCAGTGTAAAAAATCAATAATTGCATGGCAGAGAGGGGATGCTGTAAACATTTCCTGTCAGGTTGTTGTGATTGCTCTGTGAGTGTGAGAGAAGCAAAGGGGGAACAGGAGATTTGCTGCCTTGGCATCGGCTGCAGAGCTCCTGAGAAACCCAGAAATCCCTTCCTGCTTCTCCACCAGGGAATGAAGGGAGGAAAGGGTGTAATGATCTGATTCTTCTGCTAAACTGAGCTCCCATGCAGGAAAAAAAGGCATCAGCAACTCCTCTGTCTTTTCCAACTCTCGCTTTTCCAAGAAAAATTTCTCCTTGCTGAAGGAATTCCCCCATGCAATATCCCATTGATTCTGCAAAGATATCATCTGGAATTTGACTGAATTTAAGTGGTTGACTGCATCAATTATTTGTTCAGAGGGAGGACTGCACATGCATTGTAGCAGGAAATATAAAACAAAACAGAAATATCCAGGGTTGAGGGACACAGACAGATTTCTCCAGTTGCCAACAGAGAGGCCAGACAGAACATTCTTAGCTAATTCTCAAGGGTCTTGTCTGAGTCATTCTCTAAAACATCTCCACTAGAGCTGCTCATTAATTTTTAAGTAATTCTTAATAAATATTGATTTGCTAATCATTTTCTGCGGAAACAGTTATGTCATTTTTAAAATTTATTTCCTTGTTGTTCGGATGAATTTTCTGTTCTGGCAGAAATGAAAAGCAAACAGAAACCCATTAAGTCCCTGAAAAGTCATGTTTTGACATTTTATAACCAATTTCTTCACACAGACTCCAGAATTACAGAATGCTTTAATGTTTTTAGGTTTTTTTGTTCTAAATTTAAAAGTACAATATCTCAATGAAGTGCCTTCATTAACTTAGCCCATACTTTTTTTTTATATTCAGTTCACAAAACCATTCTGAGGCTTGAACTTTACGTTCTGCCTCAGAAATATTTTTCTAAAAGCTCAGATGTTCATTAGACAGAAAAGCTTTTTATTATTCATTCCAGTTCCAGCCTCCATTCCTTCTTTAAAGATAGGCTTGCCTATTTTCTTCCTGGTGCGATATTCATGGATCATCATTTGTACAAAGGAATTAAAGACAATGCTTCAAAGTTTCTATTAAATGTGGTACCCATTGGAATGGTAGAGAGCACACTGACCTATAGGGAATTTTTGGGGGGGAATTCAGTGTATGAAACATCTGAAATACTCCAGTATTTTATGAGAGAAAGTTGAGGTTTAAATATCAGAGTGCAGTTTGGAGTAAGGGAAAGAAGGTAATATTTGTCATAATTAAGTAAGAATGAGTTACACGTAATTTAAATTGTAAAGCCATTAGAGAAAGCAGGAGTTCTTAATGCCTACATAACAGTGTCAGTACAAAAGAAAAAAAAAAAAAAAAAAAGCAATTGGCTGTTATTAGAAATAAGTAGTAACTGGCTGAGCTGTACAATCCCAAAGCTGGCAGATGAAGTCACTCTCTTCCTGAATTAAATAGCTGCCACCTACAAAACAGACACAAAACCCCTTCAGCTGTGCAGGATCCAAGTGTGATCTGAAACAAAACACAAAGAAAACCAAAGCACGCTCTGGAGAAAGAAAGCCTGCTGAAAATCAGAAATGCCAAGGCTCTGTTTGCCAAACAGCTTCTAGAGCTGCCCATCACAAAGAGGAATAAACAACACTTAGGTGTCACCAGAAGTTAAAAAAATCAACATAAATGGAGCTGCCATCCAACAACAATAAAATCTTTGACTGGATCTGGGAGGTTTTTGGGGGTTGGGTTGGTTTTTGCAGCAGGAATTGTGTAGCATGGCACATGCAGTTTGTTTCTGAAAGGTTTTTGAGAGCTGCCTTGTGAAAAAAGAGGTTCATCCTTCGTTTGTGAGGTGTTGCTGCTAAAGTCTGGCAGTAGGGCTGAAAGCTGGAAGTTACACACTGATTCCAAAAATTCCAGTGTGAAATCCACAGCCTATGGAGCTCAGGCAGGATGAGCCCAGGGGTCTGCTTGGTCCATAAGAGGCAGGAGCAGATGGGAATGACCAAGGAGGGTCAGTGGCTCAGCTTTTCCCTGGTGGAACAGAGCAAAGATTAACAGAGCCTGTGGGGCCATGGGGACAGCTGGACACTGCTCAGAACAGGGGGATAATTCCCCTGAGACACCAGCACTGTCCCAAACCAGGCTCTAAAGGAGCATTCTCCTTCCCTTTTGAAGGTTTTGGGTTCCTGTGACATCAGAAAGTCTCCCTGGTATCGGGGCTGTGTCACTGTCACTGTTCAGAGCATCTCAACACAGTGAGGTTACAAAAAACAGCAAATTTCCAGCAAATTTCCATCAAATTTCCAGTTCCTTCCACCCTGCCCTCCGCACAGACTGAAGGAAGGAAAGGAAATTTCCTGGTGTTTCTGTCTGCCCTCGTTCATCTCCTCCTCAGCCCGGTGCATTCCCTGCTCCCCACATTCCCCACCCACTGTTTGATCACCTCTGTTAAGGGATGAGCAATAATTGAAATTTGGAGCTTTAGCCCAGATCAGCCCCTGGCTGCATCCTCATCAATGTAAAAGCAAAATGCCTTCCCCAAAGTATTAAAAACCCCAAACCCAAACCTGCTGCACCAGCATTGCTGCCCCAAAGCCGCAGGAATTGGATGAAAATTGTGCCTGGGAAGGAATAAAAACCTTTCCTGAGGCAGCAACAATGTCAGCACCACAATGGCAGGAAAAAAACACACAATTCGCTGATTTTTCCTCTCTTCCCAGAGAGTGGAAAGAGCCGCACAGCATCCATAAGTACCTCTGCACACAGTTGCTGTTTGCTCGTTTGTTTTTACAGGGATGGTGTTTTTCGGAGTGCTAATGCTTTTTGTAGATGCAATAAATCTAAATAAGGATTCATAAAGATTTGGGTTTCCCCAGAATTACTCCTTCCACGTGCCTGCACGAGCTCCAGCAGAACCATTTTACTTTATTTAGTGTCTTCTGTACAAAGCTACTACATAGTGTTGTGTAAGAACTGCATTTATCATTGGCTTCTCCTCTTGAAAATATGAGGAATAAAATCAGCTCATGTTCAATCACAGATGGCTTAAAACTAGATCTGGTTGGAAAGATCTTCTCACAACTTCTGCAAGTCATTGGAGTATTTTTTTAACTTAACAATGAGTTTCAGACACTGTGTTTGGTAGGTTTTGCTTTTGTTTTCTCAAAAACAATTTGAATGTATATTTAATTTTTCAAAAGTATACAGTTTAGTCCATATGAGCTTGCTTTTGTTTTGTTTTCCTGGTTGAAATGAATAATTTAATTGTTTTCAGTAAGGTTTTAAGCGGGGAAAAAAGGTTGTAGAATAACATAGTTATGTAGAAACACCACAAAATACTTGGAGTTTGGTAAACAAGCACTGAAATCAAGCCTGCCTCTGCATGAAAAAAGAATGTGAGTTTTTAAGAGAGAAGAACTCAAATTTCCTTGATGATGTCACATCAATTTAATGCTAAAGAAAATAAATAAATTGTACCATTTTGATGTGAATCAACCAGTTCACGTGGCAGGCTTTGTAGGGCTCCCATGAGCTGCTGACCTGGTGTTTCCCCACGGTGAAATCCCATCAGGAATCCTGCTGGGAACAGCACCCAGAGCCTGCAGGAGATCCCTGAAAATCCTCCTCATCCCAGTGAGAGAAAAAAGGATTTGAGTGGCTCAGCTTTGCCAATGACACTCCCCGTGAAATCGAACTTTGGGGTGGATTCTCAGGTTTTGGATAAACTCTCTGAGCTTCTTTCCCTCTCTTCCCTCAGCCTGGAGCAGGTGCTGGTGCAGCATCTCATCACTGCCCCTCTGGGGTTATTTTTTCCCTCTGGGGTTATTTAAGGAGTTTAGCACACAGTAAATGCTCTTTAGGACATTTCTGATGCCCAGCACCAATAACTGCATGAGTCCATCTTCCATCACCTTTGCTCATTTTCTTGATGCTCTTCCACTCATGAAGACACCACAAATATTCACAAGTCTGCTTTCAGCACCAAGAAATCTCATTTCTTTATGCCTCCTCATGGAAGTTTCATTCGCCTGGCAATTTTTGGCACTCGTTCCCCCACAAAAGCCCAAAAAACCAAAAAAGCCTACCAACAAAAACCCACAAACAGACAAGCAAACAATAAAAAAACAAAATCAAAAACCAAAAAACAGGCACACAACTTACTCCCCAAAAAAACCCCAAAAAGCTAATAAAAAGAGCACAGAAAAGCATGAAAAAGGGCACACAACAGCCTCCTACCCAGGAAGGATATTCCCCCAGTCAGCCTTAGGAAATTTTAAAGCATTTACATGATGGAAATGCCACATATGGTCCTCTTGTAGTTTACAAACTACCTCTGCCAGCAAGAGACTCTGAGTAGCATGAGCAGATTTCAAAAAAAAAAAACCAAAAAAATAAACCAGCTTGACTGCCTTCCCTCCAGAACTGCAGTTGCACAAATGTTCCTTCATGGAAAAGGCACAACTCAGGGAAAATAATTAAAAATATGAACATATGAATCAAAATATCCTTCTCCCTCCTAAAGCACCTGAGTGCAAACCCCTCTCTCCATTCCCAGGGTGATGTGAAGGCTCAGCACTAAATGCAGTAAATTATGCAGCGGGGGAAAGTGAGGGTGACAGCATCCAGCTGTAATACCAGGCTCACAAAATGCAGGTAAACACTTTAATTACCCAAACCTCGTCAGCTCTGCAGAGAAACTGATGAAAGATTAAATTTCTTTTTTTATCCCCTTGCATTTCTCCCCCCTGTGAACATTCACCTCCCAGAGGTACAGCCCTGCTGCTCGGTTAAATAAACACAAACACAGCCTGGCCTTTCCTTCTCAGCTTCTCTTCAAATCAGCCTTGTACCATCCCTCATCCTTGCCTCCTGGATGAACAAAACTGGTTGTTGGTAACGTTTCCCTTTTTTTTTTTTTGACATGAAGTCAAGGGGAAATCATTCTCTGTAGAAGGTCTTTAATGGGGAATTTAAGGCTTAAATAATCCCACATCCTACAAAACACCAAAGTGTTTTTCCACACATGACCTGCGGCAGCCACAGGCTCTGATTTGGGGTTTGGTTATGATGGTGACATCCAGGCTGCTGAAATTTCAGCTGAAACTCGACTGACCCACTGCCCTGATCCCTCCAAAGCCACTGCCACCCCTGAGAGCTCTGTCCTTACCCACAGCTCCCAGCAAACACCCACAGGTTCAGCACTGGGAGAGTCGATTTTCCACAGCAAACCAGCCTGGTGGTGAAGTTCCCGCCGAGATGGAGGAGCAGATTTTCCTGTGCAAATGGTAAGTGCAGCAATCTTCCCAGGAAAGCTGTTGACAAGCTTTAGGCAAGGTAAAACCAGCCAGAAGAAGGCAATTAATTTATTATTTTCCTCAGTAAAGAGCAGTCTATCGGTAATGGCCCATTGTAAGCGTGAATAATACCGAGGCTGGGAGCAACATGGTATAATTTTAACATTCCACAGCCTTTTTTAATCAATCTTATTGATGTTCATCACATCCATAAAGCTGAAAAGAATGGGTTTACTAAACTTAAGGAAAATATAAGATCTCATTTTGCGCCTTTCAGTTTCTTCATTATGTTGCCATCATGTCATTGGTTTAATATATTTCACCCTTTTGCCTCTGTTCCAGCGTTCAATTTTTGGTTCTGCTGTGCTCGTGTCTGGCTCTTTGAAGCAATGGAGTGAATTATGAATATTGCTTTAACTCCACTGCCACTTCCAGGAGAGGAGCACAAAGTGCTGAGAGGCAAAAAAACCTTCCCTGCTTTAGGACTGGGAAGTAAAGGCTAAAAACCAGAATATTTCAGCACCCTCCACAGTGTAAGAGCTACAGCTGGAACCAGTAAAAATGGCTGGAAGAGCCACACGGCTTTGCAGGAAGATTTTAGCCAAGGATTGGCTCAAGTTTAGAACAGAAATTTAGGAACAGAACCATGGAATTGTCAAGGTTGGAAGACACCTTCAAGGTGATTTATTCCAACCATGAACCCTGCAGCACAGAGACACTGCGGTGTAAAATGAGAGCCAGAGAATTGTGTTATGGTCAGGGCAGGGAGGTCAAAGGAGCCGTTGCATCTCCAAACCCCAAATCTTGGGGCAGAGCTCTGCAACATCTATGTCACCTTTAAACCCCCCGACTACCACTGGCCAAGGAGTGCAAGATAAAAGTTCATTTTAGCCAGTCTTTCCAAGGAATGTTCCAGTCCAAGGTGGCAGATCAACAGCCTTTAATGGACAAGATCAACACTGCGTTTCCTTCTGAGCCAGCAACTCGCTGTGTGCTTGATGGTTTTAATTGGATAATCCAAGGTTTTAATTGGATAATCCAAGGTTTTAATTGGATAATCCAAGGTTTCAATTAGATAATCCAAGATGGACCTGCTCTACTGGAGCACAGAGGTGTTTTGGTTATGAATGGCTCAAAGTCCAAATCCCTGCTCCAAATCAGGCAGAAAAGGCATTTTAAACTGGGACCGTTCAGCCATTATGGCTTAAGAAATTTTGGCAAAAGTCTTTCAGAGCTGGTTGGGAAAACAAAATAATTATTGCATAGGGCTCATCCCGTGCTTTCACGTTTTCCTTCCAAATGCCATCCTCATCTCACAAAACCAAGAGAAATCACTGCACAAGAGATTTAATTAAGAAAACAAAGTTTGAGAACTGAAATGCATTGAATTTTTTCAAATTTTCTGCCCGAATGAAACATCAGAATCATTTTAGACTTTTCTTGCAACAGGCACAATAAAAAAGGGAGAGAAGCAAAACAAAAAGAAGATTCGCACACAGGGAATTGTTGATCTGAAGGATTTTGCTTGACTCAAAAAGTTTGTGCTTTACCTGCAAAGTTTTCAAAGTCATTACTGAGCATCTTAAATGAAATTATTCAGACATTGTTTGTAACCACATGCTTGCCCTCAATCTGCTTCATCTTAGTTTGTAATTCCTTGGGGAGAATGACACTTTTTTTAAAAAAACAAAAAAGCAGAAAACAACGTATTGGAATCTTGCCACTTTCTTATTAAAAATGAGCATCTACACCCAACTAGTTGAGTGCAGACAAAAAAAAAATCTGTGAATACATAATTTGAAGCACAACAGCATGCAAATATATTCAACAATCCATCTTGCTTAAGAAGCCCGAGGAAAAAGGCACACCAAACAAAACGCGTGTGAAGCATTCCAAGTGCATCCTGCTATGTTTGTAGTGATCCCTCAAAAGCAAAAAAAAAAAAAAAAAAAAAAAAAAGGTAAAGAATGGGAATTTGATCACCCATTTCATAATGAGTCTGAAAAACGGTGATCCAGGGAGAATGAGGCCACAGTGAGATGTTCACCATCAGTTCTGCTGGAGAAGTGAAGAACCCACATCCCCAAGATGCCCTAAATTAATCCACACAACCCCACCACAAAAAGAGGGATGAACACTCGGGGAAGGAAGAAAAGGGACAGGAATTGTTCAGCCCAGCAAAAAAAGTTCACATGTAACTACAGGCCAACAAACTGCAGATGAAATATTAAACCCTAAATGCACATTTGAATAATTTAAGTCACCCAGATCTTCAAGTTAATTTACCTCCATCTAAGTTTCAATTAATATGATTCACTGGTAGATTTTTATCACGGCTTAATGAGTTTTAAAGGAACACCATGGAGTTCTGAAGTTTTGTTTGCTAAATCAGATATTTAGCCTACTTTTCAGCTGATAATATAGTGAAATATGTGGAATTAGCAGCTTTCCTGATAAGGCAATTAGCAGTTTTACAGATTAGCACAACACTCAAACACACACAGCCCAGTGTCTTGAGTGTAACGTACACTTATGCAGATGAAAAATCACACATTTCCACATTAATAGCTGCCAAAACCAGTGCCTATCAAAGCTCAGTTAGAATTCTGAGCCTTGGACCCAGACTGAATACAATTCTATATCCTGTTCAAGCTTTTACTCATGTTTAGAAATCCAATTGTTGCACAACATTTCCCACCTGTTTTCTTCAGTAAATAACTCAGGGACCCAGGAAACAATGGCCATAAATGGGAAGGAAATCCCACAGTGACCAAAGCCAGGGAACTCCCATCACCCTCCCCTGGGGTTTCCACGAATGAAATGCTCCCCAAACTGTTCTTATTTAATCAAAACCCAATTCTGAGAGTCAGCACTCAGCATCTGCTCCGAGAAATCCCTCTCACTTACGGCAGATGTTCCTAAGAAGGTTTTTCATTTGGAAAAAGGACACAGCCTACAGCTGGCCAGGCCACTCTGTGCCACACAGCAAATTGTTTCTTGGCCTCCACGGGAGGTTTAATATCCTGAATCACACAGAACACAGGTTTGTTTGCTCACAAAGGGCTCATCAGCATAGATACACAGGCACAACAGAGAGAGCAACCACAGAGTAACAAACAAAACAAACTCTGTCCTAAACCTCTGGGCAGCACCCACTCAGGCTCACAGCACGAGGAAAAGGGATATTTGACATGGCATGCCTTTCTCTGCTGCTCACAACATCACCTGGGCTTTTGGCCCTCAAAGCCTTGTCCCATTTCCACAGAGATAAAACCAGAAGCAGTCAGCTGCCAGAGTGAATTTGGAACAACATCTTCCCCTTTCACCATTCCACAGCTCCAACCATCCACAATTTATGGGATTGGAGTAGTTGGCTCTAAAGGTAGCACAGAAAACCAGGCATGAGGTGCTTCTGGACTGCTTCATGTTCTTAATGTGTGAGTTTGGTCAGCCCTGAGAGCCACGAAAGCACATCGAGTCAGTCCACAAACTGTAAACTGATTTCTTGTATGCTTGGATACTTTTCAGTCTGAATTTAGGGTGGAAAAGGTATTTAATACTTCACAAGAAACTCTCTACTCTGGCTTTTACTGTTGGGATTGCAGCAGAAGAGCTGCTGTGCACAAAGGAGAGTTTGAGCTGCTCTTCCACAGTATCTGAACACCATCGTCTGTCCTCATGGCTCTATCTTATTTCTTCTTATCTTTATTGAATTGTTACATGGAGGGTAAGACATTTCTCTCCCGTATCCTCTATCTGATCAGTTTGAAATGTATTAATCTGAACAGCAAGAAACGAATGACTCAAAGCCATGGCAGTGACATTTGTGGTGTCAGAGAAAGTCCAGACATCAGAACTTGATGCGATAACAGCAGCTGAAATGATGAAATGCTTAAATCTCAATTATTTGTGCAGTTGATGCAAAACGAGCATGAGAACTTTGCTAACACAAGCAGAAGGCTGAACTCATCCCCAGGTATTCCAGATCACAAGAATCCATGATCTTTTACTGCCATTTTTTGTGCTGCCCCAGCTTTCCACACCCTCCAAGAGCCCCTGTGCTGCGAGCAAATCTTGTGAAAATCCCACGGCAGGACACCACAAGAAGTTACCGAATTTCCCACATGGAAAACCCCCAACCTTAGATCTTTGAGGTGTCATCAAGCCCTTGAAGGCATTAACTTTTGGTTTCGATGTTAGAAAGCTTCTGTTGCAGTTATTTTTGTCCTTTCACAACCAGGCAGATAAATGCAGCGGGTCCTGCCTGTCAGCAGCTGCAAATCCCACACAATTGTGGCTGCTCCTCACCCCACATTTCACTTGGGGAACCCAAAACTCTGCACACCAAGTGCCTGCTGTGAAGCTGAAGGCACAGATATCTCCATGGAGCAGGAAGATGAGAGATATCTCCTTCCACTACTGCCAAGTGCCACGGGATGGAAAACCACGGCAGCCCAGAGGAGGAGAGGGTTTAGAGCAGGAGATAATAATTTAATCACAGAAAACACCCAGAGAGCAAAGACGCTGAGTTTGCACTAGTTTTGTGAAAAATAGTAACAATAATAATCTAATTTTTCAATTAGCAGTGTCCTTTAATGACCTTGGATTCAGTTGCAAGGTCTTACACTCACAGACTATCCCAAAGCCTCGGTTACACTCAATTTTCAGATATTTTACAATCAATCACTGATCTAAATTCCACTTGAGCTGTTCTTTACAGCCCCACGCACTTAAAAGGTATCAAAGCATTAAACACAGCACAACAAACACTGGTACTTAATTCTGTTATATAAAATATTTTCATCGCCATCCCCAAAGATAATGCAGATAGCAATTATGATAATAGCGCAGATTATAGACTACAGCACTCATAATTCACCTGCTGCAGTTTCACCAAGGCAAGCACTCTGCAACGTCTCCTTGCTGCGTGTCTGTTTGCAAATTCACTGCTCAACCTGCTTCAGGATGATGTTAAATGCACTCATCCATATTCAGATGGAAAGGGAGGAGAGCGAGGCTAGGAGAGCTCATCAGAATGAGCACATCCCATCAGATCCATCAGAAGGGTGATCAGGGCTGCAGAGAGGAGCTCTGGACACATTCAGGGCTGGGAATGATTTTCTGCGTTTATCTGGAATAGCAGAAATTCCATCATTCTGCTGGAATCATCCTGGCATTCCCAGTCAAGACCTGCAGCTCCCAAACTTCCAGCTATAGAGGACTTTGCACATCCTGCAGGAGGGACTTGTCTTCTGTTAAATGGCTCACAACATCACAGCAGCAAGGAGGGTCACAAGCCACTCAGGAACCTCTAAATGTCATTTAAAGGTGGCAGTCCAAAAGGGGGAAAAAAAATAGAAGGAAAAAAAAAAATCAAGATAAAAGGCACCTTCAATCTCACAAAGAGCACTCTTAAAATTAGTGCTATTAAACCAGAAGCAAACCCACAGAGAAAAGGGTTGGGAAAAACCAAATCTTGTTGCTCTTGAGGACTTGGTGGGCACTCATCGTATTGGTCTCTTGGTTTGTGTCCTTTATTAGTTTATCCTCAGCACTGTGAGGGAAAACTAAAGAACAAGAGAAGGAGAAACATTTCACACTTCTCTTTCAAGATCTCTTGTTAATCTCAGGGTTTTGGGTTTGTGGTTTGTTTTTTTTTTTTGTCTCAGCTGTAAAGGAAACTGAACAAAGAAAAATCCTTACTCCACATCATTGTGCAGGCACCAGGTTCTGTCAGAGTGAAGTGCCTCTAGGATTTGTTACAGAAGTTGACACTTCAACAGGTTTCTAAAATAAATTTTAAATAAAACAAGCTGGAAAAAGGAAGAAAGAGATTGTAAGGAACGGTCCTCGGATTGATGAATGAGAGCAGCAGCACCAAAGACTCCACAAAAACCAAGTTTCACTCGAGCCAAAGATCCTAATTTTTAAAAATATTTTTTTAAGGTGAGAAAACTCGCTGCTCAAAGGAAAAACTTTGCCAGAGCATTTCCAGCAGCCCATCTGCTCGTGAGTGCAGGTGGCTCAGAGCAGGGCACCTTCTCCAGACCAACCCTGGCACTCAGGGTGCCTCTTCCAAAAAGGAAAATCAACACTACAACTTCATTCTCCTCACAGGATTCTCGAGCCCCTCTCGGATGGCTGCCTGCTTTTAAACTCTCCTTTTCCTGGCTGGCATTGCCAAGGTGGTTTTTTTTTGTTGTTTTTCCCATCTCTTTGAAAGGTTCTGGAATCTGTGAGTTCACTGGTGTGGGTTCACACATCAAACAGCTCCTGCAGGAGCCGCGGCATCGCTTCAGCACAAAACCCCACTGAGCTCTCTGTTCATCGTCCTGAGCCAGCCCCAGGAGGAGAAAATTAAAAACTCACTGGGAATTCAGTTCCCTGAGCTGAGAAAGGAAGGGAAACACAGGAAAGGGTGATATTTGCTGGTAGGTTGTTTGTTTTTTTTTCCTTCAGAAAGGTCCTCTCCTGGTCTTTCCCAAAGAGTCTTGGCTGCATCTCAGGGAGGGGAAGAATTGTAAATGGAAAACCATATATTTAAGAAAAAAAATAATAATAACAAAAGATTTTTAAAAGCCCAGCAAGTAAAAAAACCAACCAAACAAAAAACTAAATCAAAAACCCATACATGCACAAACCCCTACCCAAAAAAAACAAAACAAAAAGACCCACAAAAACTAAAAAAAACCCCACAAACAAAAACCCAAAACAACAACAACAACAAAAATAAACACCCCCCCAAAAAAACCCAAAACATAACCCACCAAAAAAATAATAAAAAAATCCAAACGAAAAAAACACCAAAGAAAACCAACCAGGAAGAATAAATAAAAACCAGGCACAATAATTTCTCTTGGAATCAGTGTAAGACATGACCCTCATCTTTTAATACCATTTTGAGGATCCCTAATTTGACAAAAAAAACCAAGAAAAACCCAACCTCTTTTAGACCAAGTATCTGAACATCTGCAGGCAGTTAAATAAATTCAGCAGGACCTGTTTTGGGGAGCTCTACCACAGAGAGTTTAAATTTAAATTTTATATTTCTAAGGAAAATGCAACTGTTTTCTAGGTACACTTCATGGCTACATGAAATTACATCCCTGAGTAAGAAAAAAAGAAAATTCACCCAATTTTGGCTGTGTATGAGATGATTCACTCTGCATATTGACAAAAACTCTTCTAGGTGCACGTTCCTTGCATTACAGGCAGAATTATTGATTTTTTTCTCTGTTTTGTTTCATTTCCTCCAACTTTTATAAAAAAAAAAAAAATAAGCTATTATCCGAGGGAGACAGCTGCTGCTCAGAGCAGCAACTGGAAAAAAAAGCATCTAATTTGGTACTAAGTATTCAGGGTGATAACACTCACCCAGACAGCTCACAAAGGGAAAAAAAATCAGGTGTGAATGTTACGGGGGGAAAATGCACAAAACCAAGGACTGCCACAGTGGAAACTCTCTCTCCCTGAGATTATTTTAGTTTTATTTTCTGCAGGAGGAGCTGTGGAGAGCAAGGAGGGTGAGTTCCACATTCAGCAAGGGCTTTCCCACAAAACATGATCCCAATTCAACAAAATGCAGCATAAGAACATCGTCCAGTGCTCCCTTGTGCTCCACCTCCCAGGTTAGCTCTCCATTAATTTAAATTATCTAAATACATAATGATTATTTTCAATATATATCATAATTAATAATAATTTAATAAAATATTATTAATTAATCAGAGTGTAAAATATTACACATTTACATTCTTTCCCAGCTGCACTGTCCCCTGTTACCCAAATAGTGCTCTGACAATATTGGGTGTACAATTTAAATGGGATGAAAGCATTTTGTTGCACAAAGGTGAAGCAGTGGGGTTTTGGTTTATCTAACTAATAATTCCTGATACACAGATTCCTCCTCCTTCAGCAGCTCCATAATATCCTTCCACGGTTCATTAAAAAGTAACAAGACTAATTAAGCATTGCTTTGAAAATTCATCATCTGCTCGGGGGAGAAATGTTTCCAAATACCATGGAATTATTGGGTTTTCCATATTAAAAAAGTGACAGTGTCTGACAGAGATGAGTTCTCAGCTCTTTTGAGTGCCATAGCTGGAACCAGACTGTAGCTGTTGGCGTTGTGTACCATTGTTTACCACACCTAAAACTTCACTCACAAGAATAGTTCTTCATAAATACAAGCAGAGATGCCAAAAATATTCAGATTTAAGGCCCCATTGCCTGTAACTGAGCTCTTTATGAATAAGGATTACTCGCAAGAGCAGAAGGTGCCCAAGGAGATCACTAAATCAAAGCACAGGCTCAACCCCATAAAAGAATATATTATAATGAGAACAGGAGGAAAATAAACAGGGCAGACATTTGGAGCTGGAGGAGAGTGGTAACAGAGAGTAAAGTGCACCTCCCACACCCTCAGTGGTGTAGAAAGGATCAGCTTTACCTGTTGCTGGTAGGAAATTCAGATTATTTCCCCATTAGCACTGTCCCATGGCCTCATGCCTTGTCCCCCTGCAGAATTCCTCACCTTTTTAGCAGCAGGGGAAGGGGTGGCTGCAAACAGCTTCTTCCAGCAATTTTCTGATGTCAGAGGTTTTCTCTCCATCAGGAGAATTCCCCAGAACTCTTCTCAGATTATTTTAAGCAGACTTTGCACCCTGTGATTCCGCTGGCATCAGGTAAATTTGCCTGGTAAATTTAGAAATTTGGTGCTGCATGATGAAAAGATGTGAATCATCCAAATGAAATGCTGAAAAGCCTTGCAGGTACAGAAGACAATAAAAATTCACCTTGTCAGAATCCAGCAGGTCCACAAACGCTGCATTAGTCTGTGTCACATGGCAAAATTCACAGGAAATAAATTGCAGATGTTGAAAACGGGATTTCTAAGAGGATATTGTTTGACAAGCAGTAAAGGGATTAGAATAAGAAAAACGAGGTTAAGGGAGTTGCATTTCAATCCTTCATGGTTTTGTTGAAAGGAAAAATAATCTACAAACTGACCCATGGCTGGATTATTGGGACAGGTACTGGGTTTGAAGGATAGCAATCACAAAATGGTTTTTACTGATTTTTACTCATTACCAAGACCCCTGGAATCCCAGCATCCCAACATTGGGAAACTACAGGAAACTGAAGAGTGGGAGAAATCTCCTGTTGTGGTTGAGACAGTCTTATTTAGGTTATTTTGTTTTAATTGAGGGGGGGAAAAACACTGTACTTTTGTTGAGATATTCTATGGTGTATTTATATTAGGATGAAGAATATTTCTGTGTGAAGAAAGGGATGCTGGTGGTTGATATTGTGTCACACCCATTCTCCATCCTAAAGCCACATCCCAATGCCACATCCTAATGACAAAAGAGGCACATCCCACAGTGGGAACAGCCTTCCCACAGCCAAACTGGAAACCTGGACAAAATCCCAGCCTTGCTCTATTTGTTTTTCTCAGTTTTCCCTCGATGAAAACAGGTTGATGGAGCAGAAAGCAGAGTGGAAGCACGGCCAGAGCTTCATGGTGTGAGATATTGCCAGATCCTTCGGGTCAGCACAGCTTTTGATGATGTATCACAGGTCACCAGCACGAAAAAAAATGTGCTTATGTCTGCTGAAATATTTAATGTGGCTGTAGCAGAAAGCCTAATTACGTGTGGAGAGTTGAAAGAGAGCAGTCCAGATTGGATAGTGACAATTAACCAGCTGTGATGGGGAACAAAGGGAAAATAGCCCGGACTAAGGAGCAAACAGCAGAGGCATTTACATAATTTACACAATTTACATCCATCCTGGTCATTTGTAAATCAGGACTGGGAAATACCAAAGCTGTTAGCCTCACACAGGGTCACCAGGCATTGGTGTTTATACCCAACATTTGAT
Source organism: Malurus cyaneus samueli (assembly GCA_009741485.1). Classification (NCBI taxonomy): domain Eukaryota; kingdom Metazoa; phylum Chordata; class Aves; order Passeriformes; family Maluridae; genus Malurus; species Malurus cyaneus. Next base: position 4,895,275 of record CM019230.1, read on the forward strand.
TCTGCAGTGATACACACAGGTGTGGGTGGGAATGAAAGTCATCCAGAGCTCAAGGAACTCGAGATAATGAAAATAAAAGGAAGCAATTTTATATTTACAAGATTAAAAGTTCCCTTTCAAACTGTAAGCACTCAGCCACGGTACCTAATTTGTTGTGGTTATATCTGAAAGGATTGTATATGGATACTGAGCATTTCCTGGGAAGGTTTTTGAAAGAATGGTCTCTCAGCTGCTTCATTACTTCCCTTTGGGGTAATTTAAAGAATCAGAGTCAGTAAAGGTACACCAAACTTTGCCTGAAAGAGTAATCAGAGTGGAAGCATTTACCCACTCTGTGTAAAGGATATTTCTTACCTCTCATTGACTGTCCAATATTTGATTTAAAGCAGGATTTTTTTCCCTCAATTTGATTTGCAATTGGCAAGACCAAGAAAGACATTTTTATTCTTTCTTACTCCCGTGGAAAATTTCCACCTTTGTACTACCTTCAAATACAGGATCACATTCCTTTTTTCAATTCATAATTCCAATAAGGCCCCTTTTCTTCTCCATAGGCTCACACTGCAACAATGCACATTAGTTAGAGATGTCAATGCACGCTTTATTACAAAAGTCAAACCGGGCTTTATCCATAATTTTCTAAATCTCATTAAAGGCTCTTTCATATTGCAGATAGGATAAAGTAGCACTTTAAACTTTGTGAATCTATTTCTGTGGATCTCTTGCCAGGGGTAGCTGCAGCAGATGACAAAGGAATGCCTCGGGGGCGAGCCTGCTCTAACACAGATAAGGTGCCCTGCCATGAATCACTGTCCTCTGCCAGCCGCTGCTTGGTAATAAAAGGTCAGAGATCACAGAATCTCTGTTTCTCCACAGCAAGAAGGGCTGGGTTTTCTCTGTCACTCCCTTTTTTCCCCCTTTTCTCTTGGCTGAAGTGCTCTCAAGTTCCTGCTCTGTCGCTGTTGGGGTGGCCACGACACTCACACACACACACAGACTACCTCATAAAGGGCAAAAAGCTGTTTATTGCAAAAATCAGTCTCATTTATACACTATGGTATCTTATCATTCCTGTTACACAACCATTAGCACTAAACTACTGCGTTAGATTTATTATTCAACTACAACTATTTATTATTTAAATACAGCACACCACTATTGGTCACCTACAGCACAAGCATTCAAGCATTCACAAAAAAAAACAGGGGCAGCCTTGGTGCTGTTTTTCTCCTTCTATTGTTTAAATTTCTTACTTCTGTTGATGCTGCATTCTCACAGGTAGAAATACCAGCTCTATCACTTCTTTTCCAGGGTTATGGAAATTGTTTTTCACCTCCAGTTTGGCTGAGTCATTCCCAGAATCCTTCTCTGATCAACCAAAGTAACAGAAGAGAGCAGGGGTTTTACAAGGGTAACAAGGCCCTTTTATAAGGGTTTATAAGGTTTATAATTTTATAAGTTATCCACAGCACTGCTGTCTCTGGTTTGCAGGTGCTTTTGGAGACAGCACAGTTGTGGGATGCATTTCCAACCAGAATTGTGCTGCACACACCTCAGGCTGCTTTGCACCACGGGATTCAGCTCCAATTTCCTTCTTAAGAACATGCATTCCTCACTAACACAAAGCCTCCGTTTTTAAAATCAAGTTAATACCAAAAGATGTGCCTTGGAGGACATTTCTAATCAAGGATTATCCTCTAGGCCTGTCAGTTACGGAGCTTTTATTACTCTTGACTAATTCCACTGCATTTTCTGAATGAAAACATCATCATGAAGGTTTCTCTGCATAACTCACCAATTTATGTGTGGCAGCCAAGGTTATGTTTCCATTTAAAACTTGTTTAGCCTCAGGCTCTAATTCAGCAAAGAACTTCAAATCATGATCAAGTGCTTTGCAGCACCAGCATTTTGATAGGTGCATCTCAGCTCCACAGTCATTTCACAATCTAAAATCCCATAAACACTAATCACAGCTAGTTAATTCTTCTCATAGAAGTTTGCATTTGGCCAGAAGTCTGGGGATACCCCAAAGATGTTTTTATCATGATAATTTACCGAGTGAAATTTGCAGTTAGAAACTCCAGGGCAGCCATTCCCATATTTAAACTGAAAAGCCAGTACAGCTACAAGAGCTCCAGCTAGCCAAGAAATATTTCCCAACAACATCGTATATAATTGGTATAATCCTGTTTAAAATTATCAAATGCACTCTAGGGAGCCTGCTCCCAGAAAAAAGCAATCCAAAACAAATAGACAATCAGGTCCCAGAGATAATCCCTATTATTGCATTTTGCAGCAATTCGTTTTCTCAAAGGGATCCAACAGCAGCAGGGCTGCAGAAGTCAACAGGATAAACAGGAAACCTTCCCTGAGAAACCTCCTTGACTGGCAGATGGGAGTGAAGGGGAAAGGCAGCAGAGCTGAGATTCCAAAGGAAGCAGCTGGTCACTGTTAAATGGATTTTATCAGGAGTGGAGGATTAGATTTCATTAACCTATTCAGATACACAGGGTACAATGCACCTGAGCAGAGCAGCACATTTTCCACCGTGGTGACTTACAAGGCTGTTGGAGTGTTGCGTGGGTCTTGTCCTGATATGAAATTCAGGGAAGAAAGGGAAATAATAAAGGAGACTCTTGAAAGGCAGTTTCTCTCACCTGCTTTTCAATTTTCTTGTAAGAAACTCACATTACAGCCCCAGCTCGTCTGACCTCATCCTTCCCCCAGAGAAATCTCACCATTTTCAAAGGATGTTTCCAGGCTGGCCAGCTGTTTATTATGTGAGTAGGGAACATGCTCCACACAGGATCTGATGCTTCAGATACCCCAGAATTGCCACAGAACACCAGCCTTGCAGTCTAGAAAGAAATAGAAGAGAGAATCTGTCATTAAAGCCTCCTTTGGTCTCAGTACCACTCCTGGATTAATCACTCAGAATGGCAAATTGAAAACTTGCAAAGCAAGAAGGGTTAACACATTTTTGGGGCTGTGTTTGTGCTTTCTTCACTCAGCTCCCTGCAGCATCTCGGGATATTCCCCTGAGCTGATCTGGGCTGTATAGGACAGGACATTCTGGGTTTCTCTGGCAGACACACCTGAACAAAAGCGGTGCAAGATTTTACCAGAACAATTCGGCAGCATTTTGGCAAAAATGGCAACAACCCATTTCCATGTGGATGACCACAGCAGTGTGAAGGGGAAAGGAGCACAGTAAAGTCCTGTGAAACACCTACCACACAAAACGCCGGCTCTGAAATACACAGATTTCCGCTTCCACCACTTCAAATTGCAGAAAGCGTTGGAAACATAGGGGGACACACAATCCACAGCACAGTGAACTCCATTTTCATTCATCCAGTTCTCCATTTCCACCAGGCTGGCAGCTCAGAGGGTCTCTGCAGCAGGAGTTTATTACAGCTGTGCAACCCCACGCCCCCATGATCCCGACAGAGCGGCGCGAGGAACCTCTGCTGCAGAAGGAAATCAAGCCTGCTTATTTTTTAATACAATGCCTTTAATACGGCTGTGTTTTATCTTCAATTCTGTCTACACATCTCAGTCCTCTCCTGCGCTTTTGCGTGGCATTGCTTGATACCACAGCCAGCCTTCTCAGAGTATTGCTGTTTAATAAAATATGAGAGCGTTGGGGGTGAGGAGCGAGCTCTTAATTCGAGTCACATCCCGAGTGGCAGGGGAATGAAAGCCTCTGTGTTTTGAGCTTGGGCCATTTTCATTCTTTCAGATGTGCTCGTGGTTCTGCTCCAACTCCAGGTCTGCTCTCAGGACTTTATTCATCAACAGCAGCTCCACGCTGCCTGCGTGGTGATTTCTGAGCTCAGCTCTGGTGACACCTCAAAGTTTTGAGCTGATTTCATTCTCCTTTCTGGCAATATTCCTTGCTCTTGTTCTCTCAAAAAAAAAAGTTATTTTCTCCCTTTTATTAGTCTTTCTGCCATAAACCAATTGTAGGCATCATCCTTGTAGTTAATTGACATTTTTTTTTATTCCTTTTAGCGTTCATTCCACCAAATTGTGTTTTGGAAAGTTCCCCAAACTGTAAGATAAAATAGAGGTGTGCTGGGACAGGCTGTAGTAATCATATTAATATAATAATATAAAATATAGTATTAATATAATAATATGCATAATATTCAATAATGTTATCTTAATATAATAATAATCTATATTAAAGGACTGAGATCTCAGACACATTCTAGGTAATCTTCTCTAAATGTCCTTGGGGCTTTAGGTAACATAGCAGGGGATCTAGAAAAGCATGACAGGGTACTTCATCCATCAGTTCTTGGAAAGCTTTTGGGAAATCTCTGAAAAGCTTTAAAAAAATCCTAGAAATAATTCAGATTAGGGAAATCCTTGAAAAAATCTATTGTTAGAAATTATTAAATAGCTCTGGAGAAATCCTAGAAAGGTTTTCAACAGGGAAGATCCTCGAAAACATGAAGGATTTCCCCAAAAGTTCTCCACTAAGGAATTCACAAAGAAAAAAAAACCTAACAAAAAAAAACATGGAGAAATGCAAAGAAAGCAGCAGGGAATTAATATCTTTTTAATTTTTTGGAGTGCCATACATCTGGCAGCTTTAAGGAACAGAGAAAAGTTGTGCAGCAATGAGATACAAAGAGTAAAAGAGGACAGAAGGGTAAATGAAGAATTGAGAACAGTTGATAGCCCTTATTAAAGCATTCCTCATTGCTGGAAGAGAAACCCATAAGCTGCAATTGTCTCTGCAGTGACTTTGCAGGATCCTTGTCCCTTCCCACCACACAATCCCATTTTTTGTGCTGCTGTGTCAAATCCTGCTTCCCAGTCTCTTTGAGGGAAGCCCACAAACCCACTGAAGTGTCCCTAAATCTGTCTTCACAGGAGGGTGGAGGGGGCTTGAAAGGGCTCAGGGCACCAAGTTTTTCATTTGCACCATCTCTGTGCCAGGCCTGGCTCCTGATGAAGATAAGTGCTGTGTAATAACTGTCCCTCATGGTTTATAAAGTATTATAATAGTCCTGGTGATGCTGTGGCCAGAAAGGGCCCTTTTATCCCTTTTATGCCTTTTATCAACAACTGTGTTGAGGAAAGGAACGTGCCTGTGGTGAGCTCAGAGGTGAGGAAGGGCCCTCCTTGACAAATGTGAGCTGGCAGCATAAGCTGCTTTAAAAATAGCAAGTGAGGAGAGAGGAGAACATCTTGGAGAGGGGATCAAGAGGGAGACAAGAGGAGCAGGTGCTGTGCCTCAGCCCTGGGTCATGGCAGTGATGGATCCGTGCACAGAGTGAGGATCCAGGAGGCTGAGCTGCTCCTGGTGAGCCCCTCTGTGTGACACGACCCAAAGATCACAGTAATGGCACAGGGCAGAGCTCCTGACCCCAAACAGAGCTCAGTTTGAGGGGAAGAACCTCCAGGAGGGAATAAATCACCCCTAACTGGAGGCCAGCATGGCCCAGTCAGAGGGTGAGCAGCTGATTGACAAATTGGAGTGCACCCTAATTATAACACCCCATTATCACACTAATTATCAATGAGAACCAGTTCACACCAGCACAGCTCATCTCCATCTCCATCTCCATCTCCATCATCTCCATCATCTCCATCATCTCCATCATCATCATCATCATCATCATCATCATCCATCATCATCTCCATCTTCCATCTCTATCTCCATCTCCATCATCACCATCATCATCAGCATCACCATCATCCCCATCTCCACAGGAAAACTCCACGAGCAAGACCTGACACTGCCTGAAGACAGAACATTAACCAAGAGTTTTTCAGGTCAAAGGCATAGGATTTCCAGTTTCAGCAGAGTTTCAGCTGCATTTCTGACAGTGTCAGATGTATTTTGTATCTGCAGTTTGTACATCAGACCCATTACCCCAAGAGGATTGGATGCAGACAGAGGAAATACAGCACAGGTGAAAGAATTGCCTCAGCCAGGCAGAGCAAAAAAAGGCACCAGAGTTGGTTCTGCAAAGCTGGGTTTTTCACTGAAAAAAAAAAAAAAAAAAAAAAAATCAGAGCTCTTTTCAGTTTAATTTTCCTAAAGGAGAATAAGTCCTGTGCTAGAAGCCCATTAGTAACAACTGTGATTTCAATGTCTGCAGGAAACAGATTCAAGAATGAAGGACATGAATTCTACAAGGCATATTCATTGAAATCTCTCTCTGTGATGCAAATAGGATGCCTGTGAAAGCTCTGCTTCCTGCAGCAGCCGAGGGCTCATATCTGACAATTCTGCTAAAGAACAAGGTAATTAATTACCATGCCAGAAAATACCGTGGTGGGGCTGCCTTTCTGCAGCTTCTCCATGCAGGCAGTTCCACAAGAGCTGTTCCCACTGTCCCTGTGCAATATTTGGGTTTTTTTGAAAGCAGCCTCACAAATAGAAATGAGCATTTCAGCTTAAAATAAAAATTTGAATGGAAATGCATTGTTGAAAGGCCGCTGTTTAGAAGTGATTTCAGGGTAAAAAGCAATATTAAGGTTAACCTCAGAATATATGAAGAGATAAAAATCTTTTCCCCATGTTCTGGCTCACTACAGGCTCTCTTTCCCAAAGCTTGCTAACTGCATCCTGGGAAAGAATTTCCTGCACACATACACGTATAAATGTGTATATATTGCATTTTATGAGTGAAAAATCAGATCTGTGCTCACAGAACATCACAGAAATCAGTTTTTCATATGTTGACAGTCCCTTATTCTGATTGGCCTCAGGTCTTATATTACATTTAAGTTCATAAATGCTCTGTGACATCATAGGTACCTCTTCTAATACTACACCACCCCTGAAAAGACATCTATGAGCAAATCTGATGAGGAGCTAGCAATTTAAAAACAAAAAAAAATAAACCAAATGAAAAAAAAGAAAAAAACAAACAAAAGAAAGGCCTAAACAAACCCACCAAAAAAAACCCAGATTAATCTCTTTTAAAGTGAATATAAGTAATACACAAAGTATTTTTTTAACTATATCTTAGGCAGGTGTTAATAATAATAATACTCTCTGCCATGCACACTTTATGTTCTCACATCTAGGTTGTTTCTCAGTGCAGAAAAATCAGCAGCAAAAGCCTTGCCTGCAGACATTTCAACAGGTCTGAACTGCTGGTCATCCCTGTTTAGGCCTATGGGAAATTGAAGGGATTAGGATGCTAATTACCAAAATTTTCTGGTGCACTTGGGAGGTGTCTCATCCTGAATTATTTCCTAGTTCAGGTTCTGGTGCTTTCCCAATGCTGCACCATTGTGGATGTGATCAGCCAGCAGAAGACAGGACTTAGCTGCAAAAGATTCCCTACACGTTTCAACTCCTTATAACTAATTTAGGAATAAAAATATATTACAAATTCCCTTGTAGAAGGCTGTCTACAAGGATGACTTCACCGTTTGCTGCACCATGTGTGACACATTTAATAGGGGATACAAAAGAAAGCCAGGAGAGCTGAACAGGAACCAAAGGATTTGGGTGTGTGAATCACACTGAAAATGGTTGCTATTATGGTTACTAAATCCTCCACTGCCTTTTTTTTTTTTCCCCAAACAGCCTAAATATAGAAATGTTTCACTCACTGGAGCACTATTGATGTACATGGCTGGAATAGCAAGGAGCTGCCTCCTTGCCCTGGTCTTCCTGTTGTCCCTTCTTTCCCAATTCCTGTCACTAGAGCTGATGTAAATTGTTACAGAGCCTTGCCCACAATGCTGTGATTTCAAAGTAATTCCCTGCTCCATCCATAAATTACCAACCCTTCCACGTGCTCCCGGATCTCTGGGGGAAAATAACCCGCGAGTTTGTGCAAGAACGCCTTGCACAGGGGAAAACAACTGAAACAAATGGATGTAACTTCAACTTGTTGGTCAATTCCTGTTTGTTTTATGTGTCTGAACTGCTCAGCTCAGACAGGACAGCGGTTGCAGGCAGAATTTTCAAGGAGAACTCTCTGCTTGACATCTTAAAGATATCCCTGCTAACCTCGGCGTTTACTTTTGCATTGACATTGATATTGATGAAGTGACTTGTCCGATGGTGGAGGCTCTAAAATGGATGATTTCTGTGCAACACGCCAGAAATACAGAATATATTCTCTGTGGTGTTTTCACAGAGAGCAGTTCTGCCACAGAAATTCACTTTATGAAGCTGTTTTCTTCATGGTGGCAAGTGGTGTTTTAGGAGGAGGGGAAGAAATCCATACAATGGCAAGACCATAATTCCAACAAGTTCCTAATGAGCAGCAAGGGAGAAACAGGCCAGAAAAAACTGGGGAATAAATGCAAAGATAGATTTGTTGCACTGCTAACAGATTGAATGAAATGTGGTGGAAAATACAACGAATTGGGAAATAAATATTGAGCCTCTCAGCTGCTCAGATAGACATGAGTAATATTTATAAATTGGGAATATATGTAATTCCAGTCAGTCAGCAGCAGATAAAATCCTAGAAAAGACAAGGCTTTTAGTGACCTTTTCACCAGTTAGCAGGCCACTGATCCCTGAGGTCTTTTGACTTCATCTGCTATCTCACAGACCGCTGTGACTCAGGGTTTTACTTCATTTTACTTTTTCCCAGTGACATTTTACATTTTTGTACATTTTGAAGAGGAAAAAGAGAAAGAGTTTAATGTGCTTCCACTGTACGAATATAGACATTTTCATAAACTCATTTATAAATGATTGTCTATAATGCCACTGTACAGTGCATAAAGAAATCTAATTAACCATGATGAGTCTAACAGCACTTCCCCTGTCAGTCAACAGAGCTGCTCTACATGATGAAATTATTCTGTGTGTTATTTGCTCTATACACAAATTAACATTTTGGATGGCTGCTACCATGATCCTTTCACAGGCTGAACTTCAAATAAAGTAAAACACACACCAAATGGAATTAAACCTAATTGAATATTATAACACTAGCCTCAGTCCATTTCTCCCCAATCAAAGGCATAATAGGTTTTTTAATACTAATTATTAATGACTTGCAACTTGTGGGATACCCACCAGCCTGTAATTTTAAAATTGTATTTTATTTACTGGGATTGCAGGTTTGAATATGGGATGAAGTTTTTCCCTAGCACCTAATGCACTTTGTAAAGTTTGGCAAAACATGGGTTCTGTATTCTACACCTTCAGCTCAACTGAGAAATTATTATTATTTTATTATTGTATTACTACTACTACTACTACTACTACTACTATTACATTCAATAGCAGGGCATTTAGATAGTATAAACATCTCTGACCCCAAATAAAAATTCAGTGACTTTGCAAATTTATGTGAGCCAACCATTCAGGAAGAGCAGATTGGAGGCTCTTGGTTCTGCGAAAGGTGAATGTAGAAGACATGATTGAGATGAAGAAGGAATAACAGAGCTCATAGATAGAACTTATAAAAAACCCCAAAATGGTGTCTCTCCCCTCTCCAGCCAACAGGATTTACCTCATGCACAGAAAAACAGGCAGTGTACTCTTTCTCCTGCTGAGGAGCTGGGGATTGGCAGTGCCTGAAGATGGAAACCCTCAGACATCTCCACTTTGGGGACCTCCAGCTCCCCAAAAACATCCTGGCTGCAATCCTGGCTGTCCTGTCACCATGAGTGACCTCAGGGAAAGGCCCCAAGGGCCAAAATCTGTTCTGACATACCTGATGTTCACAATGGTGTCATTTGCCTCTTCTCCTCTCAGCAAAACACTCTGAGCTGATCAAGACACAATCAAATGCTTAATCTTAAACACATGCTTAAGTACTTCACTGAATTAAGACTTCTAAGTTAGTCCTTACATCTCCAACACTGAGTTTAGTTTACCACTTCTGTTTTAATGAAGAGGAAAAAATCCGTGTTATTGCTAATAAAGTGATTTACAGTATTAGGCATCTTAGTTCCAAACACTTCCCAAGTTTGTTTTTTTTTCCTTGATGCAGAGTACAACTGAAATTCTAGTCCATATTTGCAGCTCCCTCATATTAAATGAGTTTTTTTTTGTTTCAGTGATTCAAGGCAAAAAGCAAATTGTGGGGCATGAAATAACCTGCTCAGGAAAGAGTTAAAAGTGTTCATCAAAAGGAGCACTTTGAAAACCCAGGAAATTCTGATCCATCACTTACCTGTGGGCTTATGTGACATTTACAACAAGCGTGTATATTTTGAGATAGTTGACAGTGACATCTTTATGTTTTTGTTATCAAAGCTCCCATCTTACAATCCCCTTTGGTCCTGAGCATTGTTAAAAATGTGCCAGGGTTATGGCTGTTCATACCTTTCCACTTCTAAGTGGTACGATGATCAGAGAAGAGCAAAGTTTTATGATCCCTTCAAGCTATTTGAAAATGACATTAAATGACGTTTATAAAGATTTCTAAAAGTCAGAAGAGTCTTCTTTTCTCTTTGTGGGCTTGTTCTCATCCTTTTGAATTGTGTTAGGTGCCAGTTTCTCCACTCTCCTTCTAGAAAAAAACAAAGCACGAGTTCCATAAATCCACTGGTAGCACCTGCAGCTCACTCATCATGGACTTCTCACAAATAACAGCTTTGCTTTGGACTCACAGAGTATTTATCACCAGAGCTTACTGCGAGCATTAACTGCTGTGTTTTTACATCTGTGTGAGGAGCAGCCCCATTTTACAGAGGAAAAGTGAGGGAGATGAAGCCAATTTAGAACCAGGCAGCAGCACAAGCAATTCATCCTGGAACATGGGAGATTTAGAGGAAGGAGTTGGGAGAGAGCTGTTTTCTTCTGCAAATGAACACAAAAGTTCAGTCCACACAGAGGCTGAGCAAGGGCCATTCCAGCTGCAGCTATTCCATTCTTGACTATACGTCAGTTATTTGGAGTTTTTTATTGACTATAAACTGCAGTTAGAGGATACTGGAATATTGGAATAGAATACTGGAATATTGGAGAAGCTGCAGTGCCTCCAAGACTCACCAAAAAACCCCAAAAACCTGAGTGCATGGTTTCTTTCAAGCACATGAATAATTCCATTTGCTCAATTACTTTGGTGATGAAAGTTATCCAGCTGGCAAAAGGCTGAATTGTGGCTTAATTTCAAAGGAAATGTGTCAAAAAATCAAAGGGTGAAACTTCCATCCACTTTGATGGGCAGAAGCTCAGGCCCATGATTGCTGCTTTATGGACATTTGCAACATGTGGGATGTTGCAGGGAACAACATTTAATGTTTAGTTGAGCATGCTAATCCCTTGTTTCACAGTACTCATATTAACTGCTATTGTCTAAAAAAAAACCCAACAAACCACTGGAGAAGTAAGTAAGGTATTTTTGTACAGAATAAAATGCTGTTCAAAGAAAGACTACAAAAAGGTAAAAATCTAGAGAGATGAGAAGGATACTAGTTACTAAGTTCCTTCTTAATTGTTATCCATAACTGTAGAAAAAGACAATGTATTTACTAGAAAAAAACAAAATGGTTCATGCATTAATAGAGACAAATAGTGATTAAAACCAAGCAATTTTAACAAGGTGGTAACTCATATTCCACAGGTGCACAAACCTAACCAATATCCACACACAGAGAAGCCAAGGAATTGTGATTTTTTTCCCAGATTTTTCTGTGATTTGTTTTTTCCCAGATATTTCTGTTTTAGGTTGTAGTACAAAACCCATGAGAGAACAATTACTGAGTTCATGTCCTTGCCCTGGGCACTCACACAGGGATCATTGTGTGCTCAGTTTACCTTTCTCCTGCCCAACATCCTGCAAATCTTAGCACGATGGGAGAAGTGGCAAAATATCTCTTACATCCCAGTGGGAACATGATTTTCCAACTCAACCCACCCCAAAAGCAACACGGACTTCAAATTTCCAGCACAGCTACCTCGACTCACACATCCACAACATCCCTGTGATATTGCAATCACCATTTCTCCAAGAAATTATATCAAACAGGCACCAGGTGACAATTGGCTGTCAAAGTCTGGGGCGTGCAACCAGTGAGATCCATTTCAGAAAATTTTTCAAGATGTGTGTTCTTTTCTTTCATAGTGAGATGACAAAGAATTCTCAATATCAAGAAATACGTATTGCTTTTGATCTTTTAATTAAATTCAGGCTTGCAAGAGACGAGGATAAAGGCAGAAAAACAGAAAGGAAGAAGTTCTCTGTCCTGCTTTGTGGCTGCAGGAAGAATCTCCCTCACACCAGGAGAAGTTATCTGAATGTGGCAGAAATGGTCTTGCTCAGGTTCTGGAGCAAGGTGCAAAAACAACCCACCCCCCCAAATCCTGTTTTTTCATCCTTTTAATGATTTTTAACAGGCAAGTTCCCTAATCTACTTGCCAGAAGTGGGAAATAGGAATATTACAAGGACTGTTGTAATCACTGCACCACCTGAAGTCAGTTTTATCTGGTGGCTTTGACAATGGCAAAAAAAAATAAAATAATAAAATAAAAAAATCACTTTTTCCACCTTATGTGCCTACTCAGAAACCCCAATTCTGTGGGTGCCAAACTGACAAGAACCCCAGAGAACCCACTGGGGTTTGTTGAGGACCTGCAGAATCAGTTTTGTCACTGACTTCTCATTTCCACAAAAACGAAATCACTGCATTTTACGTATGTCTTTTTGAATCAGAACAATGGTATTTCACAAATACTTGATGTCAACAAGTAACACAGTTTGCTGGAATTCAGACATGAAAAAGAGAGGGTTGGACTGAAAATAAGTCTTTATGGTAACGAATAGACTGACTCACAGGAAAAACACATTGATTGACTTCATACTTAAATGTCAGTCATCCTCCTCCTTCCTTTCTTGGGGGTGCTTTTAACTTCAAATAAATTGCATCATTATCTCTACCAGTAAAATGGAAATTCCACCTCAGTTTTGATAAGGACCATCAATACAAGAAAAGAATTACCTTAATGCCCATTGCACAGATGGGTTCTTAGGGGGCTGTGTTTTTATAATGATACGTTAAATTTTTTATCAATTTTCCTAGTGAGATCAGCATTATTTATAAGCACTGAAGACATAAGAAAACACAAGCATGGCACTAACAAAATGTGAAGCAGGAGCACTGGAAATATTGTGGCAACGTTGCTGCTGAGTATTTATAGCTCCATCCTCAGCAATTCACCAGTGGCTTTTCAATGGTGACTTTTTTAACCTCTGAAGCAAGAGTTACTAAAGAATCTTTGTAATTTGAATTGTAGCCCATTTTATAAATGGAAGCTAATGAGACACAAGCAGCTCAGCAGAAGCCACATAATGTTGGCACAATCAGCACTTTCAATTGTTTCCTAATCCCACACTTATTCCTTGAGATTGGAGTTCCACAGGAGATAAATAAGTGGCAAAAGTTTGAGTTCCTTTAAAAGAAATGTGTATGCAGTTCTTTGTCATAGCTTTAAAGGTTGGCATGGAAGGTACACAATTTTTCAAGTAGCTTTTTGACAATTTATCATGACATTTGGTTGTGAAGTTACTGGGACTTGCATGGAAAGATATTCAAATGTACAGCCTAAACACAAAAGCCCTTTCTGTCTTCTACAAACAACTCAATTCATTGAAATAAAAAACTATGAGTGCAAGTTCTACCTGGAGTATAAGTGTAAATAAAGAATGAACCTGAGTCAAGGAAGTGCAGAGTAGCATTTATGAGATTTATGACACCAAGGCTCAATCCTATCATTATGATAATTTATTCCAGGCAATCCCTTGCATCTCAGTAGTGGTTAGAGTCCAGTCCTGGGACAGATTGGTAAAGTTCTGTGGTGATTTGAGGCACAGACACACATTGGTATGAGAAGATATTTATTGCAAAAATCCAGGGTTTTTAAACCCTTTGTTATGTTATTAGTTGGTTTTCACCCCTTCATTTCAGTGAGTTACAGGAGATTTGCATGGAAACTCCTCCAATAACAAACGGGTGCTGCAGCCAGAATTTCTGTGTGTTTGGAGTGTCCCAGCAATGCACCCAGCAGGGATGTTCTGCTCCTGCCTCGAATGCACCTTTCCATATTAAACCTTTTCCCTCGGGATCAAACAGACTGTGCCAAGTTCTGCAGTGGAAGCCTGATCCAAACATCATCCCAGCCTGCAGAAATATCCCAATTGATTTCCAGGGCTCTGGAACAGGCCCGTATTGACATCCATTCAACTTTATTGACCCAAGTTTTCCTGGGGAGCTGCAGGAGCCAATACGACCATAACAACCTCAAAACCAAGCGTGAAGGCCACTGCCAGTCAAATCACATCACAGAGAGGAAATGACAGCAGAAGGAACTCATTATGGTTTATCTAGATTTAAAAATCCTCAGGTTTCCAAGCTCACTGCTGTGTTTTCCAGGTGAAGGAAACTTTCAAGCTGCCTTTGGTTCCTCACAGATTTTTCAGTCTGAGTCACAAACCGTTTATTTATCACAGGCCACTGAAATAACTGCAAGGTTTGCATGAGGATGATAAGCTTACCACACTAAAGATGCACAAAATTTAATATATTTAGGAGTCTTGGCTATCTGCTAGCAACCACTACTTAAGTTTTTCCTACCATTAAACTCACATTAAAGTCCCACTGATCATCAGTAGGAATGAAACATGAGCTTGCCCTCAGGGTCTGGCATTCTCTCTTCCCAACTCAGTTCTTTGCTGACCTAGTGGTCAGCACAGGTCCCCTCACATGCTTGAGACATTTATTTTCCCATATATAATGCCATAATTTCAAGGGGAATAGTTTGGGAACAAGGATGACTGCATAGATATGAGCAAGGTCTCTTTGGGGAGTTATTATGTTCTGGATTGGAATGTTGTGGTAATAAATTATTTGGGAAAACCCAAAAAGAGAATTTATAAGCAAATCCATGGAAAACGTTAATCTATTTGAGTAGAGGAGTTTAGCAAACATCAATGGAAATCTTTACTGAGCATTTCCTAAAACGTGCTTAAGCACATCTAGACTAAACAGAGATGATGGCACTCATACCTTTTATAATCCCAGAATATGAGATATTAATCTGGATTTTAATAAGGCATAGAGAAAATAATTCTGCATAGAATACTTAAAACTTGAGTACCAAAATGATACTCAGCACTCTGCAAACCTGCCAGGGAAAGGATTCCCTCTTGCTGCACATCCCCACTGTTTAAGGAAAGTCCATCCATATCTATGGGAATTCTTGCCCCTATGCCTTGAGTGACAGTGTCTCATGTCCAGCCTCACTGTTCTCACTGAGCTGATGATAGCAATTAATTTGTTAAAATCCTGAGTCTCTCCATAAGCCAGAAGAAGAGATGGAGTAAACATCAGCAGACACTGCTGCAGTGCAAAGAGCACTTGCACTACCCTGGGAACCAGCAGAATGAACACAAGCACCACACTGACTATTAAATTCCTGCACTCCAAACCTTCCTTTCCAAACAGAGATGATTTTGTCCCACCCGGCTGCTTTGAAGCACTCGAGAAATCTGATCTCCACATTTAAATACCATCAGGTATATATGAAACCTCTAAGTCCTACATGTTTCTCAGAGACGATGGAAATAACAAGGTAGCCATCCCTGTGGTTTCTCCTCTTCAAGATGCTCTCCTTCCCCACTCAGAGATCCAGACATCCTCCTTTTGCTAGAATCCACATAAAGGTGCATTTTATAAGCAGCTTCAAAAACTGTTTATAAACCAATCTGTTTTCAACCTATTCTGCATGCATCCCCCGCCGGAGTGTGTGTAACATGACCTCTGCACACCTGCCAAGAGCTCCGATATCGGTTTGATACCCAAAGCATCTCCCTCCCTCCCCGTGCCTCGCCGTGATCAATGAAGGCATCCGCAGCCGAAGCGGGTGCAGCTTCTCACACCTGCCCTGAGCCGGGATTTTCCTGTGCAGCCCCGAGCCCCTGTCCCCTCCCTTCTCGCACGACAGCCCGAGCATCCCCCCGCCGGGCGCCGCGGCCCGGGGCAGCCCCCGCGCACCTCCCCGCGCCGCGCAGCATCCCAGCCCACGGCCCCTGCCTCTGCCGGCGCTGCGCCCAGCTCCCCCTCCGCAGCCAGCCAGCCAGCCGGGCTCTCCCCGCGCCAGGTGCGCTTCTTTTTTTTCCTTTTTTTTTTTTTTTTTTTTTTTTCTTTTTAGACTGTAGCGGGGAGAGCAAAATCAAACTGGCCGCACATTTGAACCCGCAGCCGCAGCATCCTCGCATGCATGCAGCCCGGCGAGCCCGAGGGAGCTCGGCGCACCGTGCGCCCCCCACCCCGCTCCGGCCGGCCCGGTCCGGCGCACAGCGATCCCGGCGCACAGCGATCCCGCCGCCGCCGCCCGCGCAGGCACCGCCTCCGCGTTGGAGCGCGCCCGCCGGCCCGCGCCCGTGCGCGCGCCGCGCAGCCCGCCGTGCCCGCCGCCCCAGCCGCAGCGCCGGCCGCAGCCCGGGGACACGGCCGAGTGGCCGCGGAGGGGGAGCGGGGCAGCCCCGGCGGCGATGGTGCCTCCCGGCAGCTGAGGGGCAGAGGCGGCGGGCACCCGCGCCTCGCGGCTTGACCTCGATTTGTTTTTGGGACTGCGGGCTTGGGGCGGCGCGGCCGATGAGCTGGCAGAGGTAGAAAGCAGGAGGATCTGGGGGTAAGTAAGGGATTGCCCCGAAATTGGCACTGCTATTTTAATTTTTTTTCCATTAATTTTTTTTTTTTTTTTTTTTTTGGCGGGGGTGTGGGGGGAGGCTATGCAGAACTGTGGTGCCCGGGGGATGCCATCAGACACGCACTGCAGCGCACCGACTTCGCTAACTCTCGTCTGGAGCCTCCCGCTGCCCTTCCGCCACCAACCCGACAGAAGTTCGGGTCTGCATCTCTTTTCCTTCTTGTTCAAATAAGTTTTAAAATATCGGCATCCTCAGCCAAGGCGACGGGCGATGCGCACAAGCCGCGCTTTATGCAGACTCCCGCACTTGTGCCGCTCGCATTGCGGGGGTCGCACACACCCCCCACCCCTCCTCCGCTGCCAGGCACCCCCGTTCTCGCTTGGGGGGGCTGCGGGGGCTCATCCCGGGTGCATCCCGGGCTCATCCCGGGGCATGGCTCGGTGCGCGGGGCAAGCCCGACCCCTGCAGTCGCGCGTCGGAGCCGCCGCGGCGCGCCGGGATTGCGGCGGGGCCGGGAGCCGGGGCTGCGCCGCTCCGCGCGCGGGGGGGGGGGCTTGCAGCGGGATTAATCTCTTTCCGCTCATTCCGTAGCAGCAGCAGCAGCAGCAGCAGGAGCAGCAGGAGGGGAATCCCCCTCCCTCCGCCGCCTCCCTGCCCGGCATGCCGGCACTGCCCCGCTGAGACGCGCAGAGAGTTTTGGGGTTAACTCGCGCCTGGCCGCCCCTGGAATAGAGACTCGGCGGATATCGGATCGGTTGGGGTTTATTGTCTTATGTCGTGTTGGGAAATCTGGTGGATTTTTTTCTCGCTCGTGGAGGAAGAGCCCGGCGCTGGCAATTGGCTTCGTGGTGTTTTTTGGAGGGCGAAGGAAGGGAAGGGATCTCGCTTGAGCCGTGCGGAGAGAGAGCTCGGACATGTGTTGTCAGCACATCTGGGGAATACAGTCTGCAAGTCCGAAAGGAAATTCGCTGGGATCGTTCAAACTGCGATATTGATCTTTGTTATTTTTTTTCGCCGAGGGATGCACTTGGCATGAGAATCGGAGGATGGAAATTGTTTGGGAGGTGCTTTTTCTTCTGCAAGCGAATTTCATCGTCTGCATTTCAGGTACGCAGCGAGCACGGAAAGGGCGAGGGAGGGGGGGAAATACCGTACAAGGTTCCCAGGCTTCCCCTTATTAAGGAGCAAGAGACACAGTCTGAGTAACCCAGATCAAAATTGTAGTTGGAAAATCCATGAATGATGTGCTGTGAGTGGGTTGTGACAGAAATCGACCAACATCCCTTCCCTCTGCCCCTTAATTCCAGTGCGTGTGTCTTAATTATGATGCATTGGTTGCAATAAACAACCACAGTGTGCTGATAAGGGTGATGCTTATCATTTTTAATATACATGATTGTGGTGATTATTTGCAACACTGCCGCGATCCCAGAATTTCAGAGCTTCTGAAGTTCTTAAACTCGGCTGATGTGCAGATCTTGAAGGGTTTGTGGTTCGTTGATGGAGTTGTCATGTTCTGGTGCCACGGTTGAGGGTCTGCAAAGGGAGGGTTAACAGTGAAGAATGTTCCTCTGCTTTTAAAATGAGCTTTACTGTGGCTGTACTCTGAATTTTTTTTTCCTTTAAAAAAAAAAGCCTAATTCAGAGAGGTCTGGGGTGACTGGGATTTCCAGCTTTATTTTAAGCTTGCAAAGATCTCTCTCCTCCAGTATGTAGAAGTCAGGTAATTTCAGTTGTCACCAGAGCTTGTCCAATTAATGAATAGGCACGGCCGGGTGTCTAGCGTAAAGGATTGGAACAATTTATTCCTGGGGAAAGCGCTCCCTTTGACTGCAGAAACCCTGGCTCCCTTGTTCATTTGCCATGTTGGTCGTGCCGGAATAATTACGGTGCAGGAGGCAGGAGAGGGGAGGTGTCGGCTTTGCCAGGTTGGGACACTCGGGGAGCCCCCCGGGGATGCAGCGGGAGCGAGCTGCTCTGCCCTCCAGCCATTGCATAATTGCAGAAACGGGAACACGGGCAGGGCACTGCCGGGGGGACATCCAGCTCAGTGTCCAGCCTGGCTGTGGGCAGGGACAGGCGGCTCCAAAGCTCTCCCGGGACCTGCAGAGGTTGGCCTGGGCCGTGTCCCATCCGCAGCCCCCGGCAGCAGCAGCAGCAGCAGCACCTGCAGCATCTCCTCTCCCCTGGCAGTGCGAGCCCCGCTGCGCTTCCTGCAGCTCCTCCCGGTTTATCCGCGCTGACAACCCCTGTGCTGGGCACACACGAGTGGCTCAGCACCCTTGGCCATTTGTCCTGTCCGCACCTGCCCCTAAGGTCCCTTTTTCCCGAGCAAACAGCAGCGCTGCCGGCCCATGGTGTGCGTCAGCCCCGCTTTTATCCCTGCGGAGCGGCACCATCTGCCACCAGGCACCGGGTGACACTGCCAGCACCCCGGGCTGACCTTCCCCCGCTGCCCATCGGTGCCATCGGGAGAACTGGCTCTCCGGCTTTTTAGAGCAGCGAAACCTGCTGCTTCTTGTCGCCGAAATCTCGCACTTATCCCTTTAGCTCAGCGTGGTGTGCCACCTGCCCAGCGCTCCTCAAAAGAGCCACTTGTGAAAGTGCCTCGCCGACAATGGCAAACCGCAGCTCCTCGCTCGCTCGGCCATTGTGACAGTAATATCCTGAGGCAGAAAGAAGCTGTCCCGTTCTGTGCAGCCCCTCATGCCGTGCATTTAGCTGTCAGTTCTGCCTGAGCTGCCTCCCTCCTTCCCTGCTCTTCAGACACGGGATTCTGAGCCTGTGGGATCAGTCCTGCAGGGGCTGCCGTCGCTCTCCATCTCCCTCTAGCACTAATACCTGATATTGTACGCACTCACACCATCTCTGCTTGCCTCTCTTCTTTTATTCTTTTCTTCAGGGGGAATAAAAGTGAGTAAGTGAATAGTGGGATGCTTCTGCTGCATGGTTAAAGCTGTGCTTTCAAATAATTTTTACCCCACAAAGGATGTGTACATGCTTCAGCCTCGTTTCCTTTTTTTCTTCTTCCTGGGGATTTTTTTTCCTTTTTTTTCCAGGAATCCTCACTATCTGCCGTCTTAGTAAAAAGGATTAAAATCTGTAGATACCTGGCTGGCACTAACGCTCGTTATCTCGCCTCTGCCATCCTTTTTACGCTGGGTTTTGTAGCACATTATCTGTCTGGGATGTCTGGATAACAGTGCGAGCAAGAAAAGGTGTAATGAAGCCTGTTAAGGGATCGCAGACACTGTGTGTTTTTAGCACTTCAGCACTGGTCATTCATTCAACATGTCACTTAAAAAACCCACTAGTTGAGCACTAGTGCTACAAATTACCAGAATTAAGGAGTGTGGCAGTATTTATTTTCTTTTTTTATTTTCCTGTGGCATTCATTCAGTTGTTTCAGCAGTGAAGACTCAAGACAGGTCTTCTGTGCATGGATCTTTCCTGAACATTAGCAAACACTTGATTCAGTGTCTGTTTAAACCTGGGATCTTCCTCCTGCTGATTCCAGGGGTTATTTGGATTAGGGCCTATTAGAGGCTGCTGTTCAAAGTCACTGAATGGAACAGACTATTAAGTTATTTAATCATTAGTAATAAACTTATTAAACACCAGTTCAATGGTATGTCTTTTGCTGTGTATTTACGTAACAGTGAAGTAGAAGTTGTGCTCTTATGCTGTGTTTCTTACTTAAAATAAGTGATGAAGTTATACAATTGACTTTTTGGTGTGTCACATGAATTTCTTGGAGACTTAGTATATAGAAGGTAGTTTAATCTATTAGAAAGAGGTTATATATATATATTTTCAAAATATTTTATATCTAACTTTTTTTTAATCAGTCAGCTAATTGTGTGTATGAGGGATTGATTATTTGGGGAGAAATGGTACTGAGATTTAGAAATGGATTTTTTTTAATAATTACTGGCTCTTCAGTGTGTTTGGGAAATAATTTATCTGTAAACTTTGGGAACTGGATATTTTTGTTTCCTTGGCATACTCAAGGCTTTTGCTGCTTGGAATTGCCTGTTTGAAAAGAGAACCTGGTTTCCTTGTGCAGATGCAAATGAGAAATAAGAACAGGCTGAAGGCCCACGAAAACCATTTCTATCCTTTAGAAGGAAGTGAAAGCCCTTGCTTGCCTTCAAAGTCATATTTATTCCTTTGGATTGTTGTCTCTGAGGAAAAACAGTTGTGATTTGTGTTATGGCTGTTGAGGTTTTGTCGTTTTAATGCTGCTCAGCACGGAAGGAGCACAGGGCAGGGGAAGGGAAGGTGTCCTGTGGACAGAATGCTGTGATGAGCCCTCGCTGGATGTTGTTCCTTTGGAGATGCAGACACTCCTGGCACAGGGATCACACTGTTCATAGACAAAAAGGTAACAGCTGCTGTGTGATGTCCAGAATTCCCTTCCTGAGTAAGGAATTAACCACCAAGGATTAATTAGCATCAGCATTCTCAGGTGGGCTGTGATCCCATCATGGCTGTCACCTTTGCTCACACAGTCATTTGTATGAGCCATGAGGAACTTTTTGTGTGGTTTTAGATATTAACAATCAATTTACAGAAAAAAAAATAACCAAAACAGTAGGAGGTTGTTTTAAACCTTTGCAGGATACTTGATTTAAATAAGAAAATGAAGCTGTCATGGGTATTGATTAAGAAGGTTTCTGTGGACATTTTCTATTAATCCATCAACAAAATTATTTATAAAAGCTGCATGGTCAACATCTTTGTGCCTTCCTATGAACTGATTACCTCTTTCTGGCTTGGCTTCTGGGAACTGATGTGGATGAAAGCTGTCTTGTTATTGGGAAGTATTTTCATCTTTTGCCATGTCCTCGAGGCACATGGGGCCAACTCCCTTTTATGACGCAGCTCCTGTGGCCTGTTTGGCAGCACACAAATGCCATAAATCATGGATGATGACCAGCTGAGATGGTGTAAGCAAAGCCTCATCTATCCAGGAATTCCACAGTGTATTGAGCATCTGCTGTGCCATCTCCTGGCTCTGACAGGTGGATTTGCAGCACATTTCCACTTCATTTTCTGTCCTGCTCCTTCTGCAGTCTCTGAGCTCTCATTACCTGGCATAACACAGAGTTGTCCTATAGGAACTCTAAATTATGCCAGGCTGGAATTACCTACTGAATGATGGTCTGGAAGGTCTGATAACTCTTCCTCTCATAGCATCAGACAACCTGGGATAATTCAAACTAAAGCAATCTTGTAGAAGAGAAGGACATCAAGGCTCTGATGTCCAACATTAAAACAGTGAATGGTTCATTATGTTAGGACAAAAATGTCAAAACCATGTTAATTATCCTCAAATAGTGTCACAGAAACTGGTTTTTCTGTCACTTTTATGGAAGAGATGTCATATTCTAGGGGAAGGAATTGTTCATAGCTCATATTTTTATATCTATAGATATGAAACTGAACATTAGGCATACAGGCAGGTGTAACATCCAGCACTGTTAACTAAGAACTTTACCCATTACACTATTTTTTCCTGCTTTAATCCATCTCCACAGCTTCATGTTTGTGGACAAGTCTTTCTGCCTGCATAGAGTTTGTTGGTGTTATTGAAATCCATCCACGTGGATTCCTTCCTCCTGCTCACACTCAGTTCCTCTGCTCTGGAATGCTTTTTCACTTCAGAGATTTTTTTTTCTCCTTCTCAAAAGGTGTGAAGATGTTTCTGCTTGAAAATTCTGTGGAAATAGCCTTGTAGTCTCCTGTAAATGTCTGGTTTTTTGTGGTGCGTGTCTTGTATTTTTCATCATTTTCTTTATTTTTATTGTTAGTTTTACAGCTGGAGCATGACCAGATAGGCTCCAACGTGCTGAAACAACACACATATTTTTAGATTATGTAAAGGTACTAGAAGGGAACGTTTATGAATGGTTTTTGCACATATTATGCTGAGCTATTTTCCATCCAATAAACTGGTGGAGAGAAGCTGGTTATTGCTGCTATTCCTTTCCAAATCTCAGTGATGTGGATACCCAGCAGTCAAACCTCTCCACCTTGTGTTGCCTCACTGTAATCCAACTGGATATCAAGCCTCCATGGCAAAATTATTTAAAAATAATTAATAAATAATATTATTAATAAAGCCAACTCAAATAAGCATCTCAGTTTAAGGATGCTCTTCAAGATGCAGTTGGTGTTAAAGGGAGGTTTTACCCTGGACATTCTTGGAAAGTTCTCAATTTTTAATTCTACAACAGTTAGATTTAAATGTAGCCCGGATTGAAATGCCTTTCCATTTGCATTGTGAATATTCTTTGGATATGAATGAACAGGGAATTCCTGCTTCCACTAAAAAACTGGGGTTTTTTTCTCTGTTGCTGTTGGTCAAAGAATCTCTTTCTTTCTTGCTTTCTTGGTTGAAAGGTGGTAATTTAGCTGAGAAGGAAGTTGCTGTTTTCATCCTTAGTGATTGTTTATGGCTAAACTTAACATGGCAAAGCCTGAAGTGGATGATTGGCCCATCTGGGCTGTTAATAAGGGACTATATAAAACTGTTCCATCATTATCTCATTACCAGCTCAAGCAGCAGACAAAACTATGTGGCAGTTCGTTATGGACAGCACTGAAATACTCTGATAAGTGTTATTTTGCTCCTGTCTTGTTTTTATCTTCATTGCATGCCATGTTGGAAGGAATAGCAAATAGCAGTCAGATTTTAATTGATTTTTTAAGAGGCACCACTGTGCAGTGGGGCTGCATTTCTACTGTAATGCCATCAGGAAATACAGAAGTGCATGTCCATATAGACAACAGTATCAGCAAAAAATTGCACTTTCTTGACTGATTAATTGAAACTCTAATGGTAAATAAATAGGAAATATATATTTTTTTAAAGGATAATGATCTGGCATTTGAGAGAGGGGAGGTTTTACAGCCAAACATATTTACAGTTGAATTCAAAGCAGCAGAGTATTTTATTGCTGGTGTAACCACTGCTAATTAAAAAGCTGCCAAGGGTCTTTTAATGGAATTTCTTGGAGATAAAACAGCAAGTTGTTATTTTCATGAAAATAGAGAAGTGAAGCACTGTAGCTCTACATCCTGTGCAGTGCCTTTCTGGTGGTGAGGTGCCTCATTCATGCACATGGGTGTTCATGGGTGCCAACTGCCAATTTGCCAATATGGAACAATTTCTTATGCAGTTCTTAGCAGGTGGCAGCCGAGGTGAAGGTGACCTAGATCTGCAGCCACCCTAAAAGTCCTGAAAACTCCCAAGAATGTTAAAAAAGGCTTTAGTGTCAGGGAGACTTGGGCCTCCAAAATTGGAAAAATTGAACTCTTGGCAATGAGAAAAGCTTTAGGCTTGTCTGTGCTGCTGTGGAGTGCCAGGTACAGCCTGTCCAAGATCCCAGCCCTAAAATATTTGATTTACTTTTACTCATCTTGAAAAATGGAAGGTGATCAGTTTCCCCATACACTGTGTTCTGAAATCAATGATCAGAACTAAAGAAAACAAACACTTTCACTGTATTTTTCCATGTATTTCCATACATTTTCAGATGTATTTTTCCACATGAAAACATTTGTGCTTTGAATTCATGAATCTGTAACATTTGTATTTTTGTCGTAAAAACAGTGTTAAACTTAAATGCCCCACAGTTTTTCCTAATGTTGTTGCCAGAAAAATACCACAGCAGCTGTAATCCCCAAATATCTAATTTGGATGTACTTTTTAGCAAAACACTAAAATAAGTACTGAGCAGATATTCTCTCCATGGTGTTATTTGTTCATTTGGGCAGTTTTTGTTCTTTCCTCTATCATTAGTGCTTAACTTGGCCAAGCTTGGAATATCCTGTGTTATCTGGGGTTTAAGTCTGGAATGGAAAGAATCGTGCACTGACTCCACCAAAGTGCTTTAAGCACATGCATGGAGGAGGCAGCTAAGCAACGTTATCCTTTTTTTTTACTTTTTCCCCCTCTAAATGTGTTGACATCTTTATGTTTTGGAAGCAGCATTTGAGTGGATGAATTTAGAGGGAAACGTGGTTTCTGAAAAATCATCCTCTTGTCATTTTTGTGGGTTGTTTCCAATTTAAGTTCTTTCCTGCTGTTAACTACTATAGGGCCCTGTTCTGCTTCAGGAATAATCCCAAGAGGGTTTTTTGGTTTTGTTTTTTTTGCTTTGCCATGGGTAGAAAAACTAGCACAGCAGGACTCCTGTGGAATTTAGATTATTGCTGCTAAAAGAAAAAGATAATGAGTGCTAGAGAAGGGTCTTTTGTACGTGTGACTGTGGAAAACAAGTGTTTGAAGTGATGCAGAAGTGGCTATGTCCTCCAACAAACCCTGCATTCCCAGCAGGATGGGGTTTGGGGTTTGGGGAGCTGGGGGAGCAGGTCAGGAGGGTTCCTGCTGCCACAGCTGGAGTTTTTTGGGCAAGGTGACATTCCTGGGCTGCTGGAAAGGGCGTTTTATGGAATTAAATTGCATTTGCTACCATGGCAGAGGAAAGAAACTTCCAGGGAAAGGGTGGTGCTGAAGATTTCTACCTGCTAGTGGAAAAGGATAACAATACTTCAGTAGTGTTCCTGGGAGTGAAATTGTATGGAGAATGAGCTGTTTGTGTGTACATCAGTGGAGTGCCACACGATTTGGGGTTGAGGCCTGCTGGTTCCCATGGGGGAAGCTGCAATTGTGGAAGGGAAGGGCTGCTGGTGCTGCTGGAAGGGAAAGGGGCTTGATCCTGTGCTGATCCCAATCCCACTGCTGGAATGGGAAGGGGTTTGATCAACCCTTTTGTGGTCCTAATTGCTCTGCTGGAAGGGAAAGGTATGGGATTGACCTTGTGCTGGTCCTAACCCTAGTGCTGGAAAGAAAAGGTGTTTCATCGACCCTGTCCTGATCCCAGTCCTACTGTTGGAAGGGGAAGGTATCGAATTGATCCTGTGCTGGTCCTAACCCTGCTGTTGGAAGGGAATGGTGTTTGACCCTGTTCTGGTCCCAATCCCACTGCTGGAAGGAAGAGGTATTGGATTGACACTGTTGGTTCTAACCCTACTGCTGGAAGGGAAAGGTGTTTGATAAGCCTTGTCCTGATCCCAACCCCACTGCTGGAAGGAAGAGATATTGGATTGACCCTGTGCTGATCCCAACCCCACTGTTGGAAGGAAAAAGTTTTGGATTGACCTTGTGCTGGTCCCAATCCCACTGCTGGGGACTGTGTAAACAGTGGTTAAGAGGAATCTCTGAATGGGACTGCCAGTCTGGGTTTTTCTAAGAATGAAAAGTGTGAATGAGAAGAACTTTGCATTGTATTTTAATTTAAAAAAATTAAGAAGAATTTGGGTGTCAGAGCTCAGAGTATTTCTCAGGGAACACACAGTGCTGGCCACGCTTTCCCAGGTGGAGAAGCTGAGGTGAAATGTCACAGGGAAGGGCAGCAGTGAGACCTTAGGGGACTGCAGGCCATTTTCACCCTCATTTCTGCCCTGTTCCACCAGGATTGCCCTCACCCCATATTCCTGCTCGGGGCTGTCAGAGGCTGAAATAGTTCACACCTCAAACAGTGATACAAAGTTTTGCTCATTATAACAAAAACTGCATAAAGAAGATAACCAGAGAATCCTCCCTGAAGATATCTGAGTGGACTTTGGGCTGGGAGTCAAACTGCTGAGAGGAGATAAAGGAAAACCTTTTGTTCATGTCAGGCTGAGGAAAAGGAATACATCCACAAGAGAGCCAAACATGGTAGAGATCCTTCCCTGGCTGGGTTTGGGGTGGGGGAAACCACAACCCACAGAACCCAGGTTTACACAGGCTCTGCACCCCGAAACGGGACAGGGGGTGGAGGTTTGGGGTCAGAAGCAGTGAACACTCCCCTCCCTCACACAGATTGCTCCACTGTGGAACCCCCAAGCCCCCAGGCCACATCCACAGGACATTCACATGAGGGGGTGTCACAGCCCGGGGGGACATGGCTGGACATTGCCACCTGGACATTGGCACCCGGCCTGAGCCATATTCACCCTTGGCATTCTGTGCTTTTTGAGGGACCACCATCACCAAGAGCAGCTGGAGAAGAGCAACACAACATCGTTGGGATCCACAGATGGGGATATTTTCTTTATTCTGTTGATGCCTGATCTGGGCTTGCCTAAACCAGAGGTTGGACAGAATTGAGAGAATCCAAAGCAGCTCTATTCATGGCAGAGCCTTCAGGGCCATCCAGGGCAATCCCACACCCACAATGGACAATGGCTCACGGGTTTTTCACCCTTTCTCACTTTTGTTCATTTGCACAAAATCGGGGCTGAATCCTCCAATTGCAGCTGCAGCCAATGCAGTCAAAAACTCCAACTTGGCTCCCCCAATTCTCTCTTGTTTCCATCTCTTGGGGCCTGGCACAGGGAGGTGTCCTTGAGTTTGGGGCTGCAGAGGAATTGTTTTGTGTAAAAATGGGAAAACAGTAACTTTAGTGCTGTACATTAGAGAAGTACAAGAATGCAGATACATGAAAATTATAGAAGCTAAAAATCTCAAGGCACCACCAGGAGTTAGTTGATATTAAGGTAAAACCCAGATCCGGACGAGGCTCCTCCATCAGCGTGCATTATTTGAATTCTGTTTGAATCATGAACATTCTCCCAGCTGGCCTTTCCTGGCTCTATTGTGGCTGTGAGTAAGGAGTGGGTTCCTCCGAGCCCAGCACTTCCCTGCCTCGTGCTTCACATCCCCTCAGCGTGGGGGCGGCTGGCAGCACACAGCAAAGGGCACTGCCGATTTTGGCCCTCAATTTTCTTCTCCAAATTTGCTCTCAGCAGCCCAGCAGGTTCCTTTCTGTACCGCTGGGGTTCCTGGATATGCTGAGAACACACACGTGAATTTTTTTGAGGAGTGTAACCCTCACCCCAGGGCATTTCTCCCGCCACATCTCAACTCTTCCCAATTTTTATTTGCCATTATATTCACATGGCTTCAGCATTTGGGTTTGTTTTTCCCTCACATTCATATTTATAAGCATTATCTTCTTGTCATATTGGCTTTTGTGCCTGCTGGAAAACAAAGTAATCTACATGGATTCCACAGTCTCCTCTTGCTTGCCCAGCTGATCCTGAGGGCACCGTGTGGCAGTAATTCCAAGTGGGATTTAAAGTTACCTGAAGATGCATGATTTTTATCTCCATCAGCCCCCCCGGCACTCTCTCCAAGTTGTTAATAATTCATCCTTGCCAGTCTGTAATTGTGCTTTTGCTCCAGAGTCACAGGTATTTAGCTCACTGTGAAACTGGATGGAAAATGGAGCGATAAATAATGTGATTTATTTTATTAGGTAGCATAAGTGTGTTTCCATACTTGAGAGCTAAAAACCGAGTCGTCCTCTTTACAATTTATTTTGATTTATTAACAGCCAGATTCAGCAGAATGCACAACTTTAAAGATGAGTTTAAGTGTTCTGCTGAATCTGAGTGTTAATAATATGGAATTGTATAGAACAACTTGGATTAAGGATGTGCTGAAGTGCTTTGCCAAAGCAAGGAGTAGCATTGGTAAAATACATGAATAACACAAAATCTTTGGAAATCCCAGCTAAGATGAGGAGAAATTTTCATAATCTCTCCTTAAATTATCCAGTT
Organism: Malurus cyaneus samueli; assembly: GCA_009741485.1. NCBI lineage: Eukaryota > Metazoa > Chordata > Aves > Passeriformes > Maluridae > Malurus > Malurus cyaneus. Next base: position 4,923,493 of record CM019230.1, read on the forward strand.
GTGTAGAAAATCGGGTTTTATCCGGGTAAAGTCATCTCGGTCCTTTGTGTGGCAAAACAAAGATGCAGACTGCTCTGGGATGATGAGCATAGCAAGAGAAACTCTGCAATCAGAGTTCATAGAACCTGGACTGTATTTTGTTAATTCTCACCATATGGATGCCCTGAATGAAACAAACGCTGTCTTCCACAGTAGTAAACACAACCAAAGGACTAAAAAAAGTGAAATTACAAGAGGTGAGTGGTGATATGCAATGCTTTTCACGTGTGAATTTCTGTCCCACTTTGTTCCCAGCACAAATTTTAATTTGTTCTCAATCTGACCTCAAGTCCTGATTTAAAGAGGATGTCCAATGGGATGGGGATGGGGTCACACCTGTGGGACCTGCAGGAGTTCAGGACACCTTGAAAGTTTTGTGGAAACTTCTGGCACAGTTTAGACTGGATGGGCAGAGTTTAGTCAGAATGAGAGAGGAAACTGGGGGGAAATACCAAAATATAAAATATATCAAAAATATTGTCTGTGCTTCTGTGTAGGACTAAGCAAGGCAAAGATGTCCTCCCTGCTGCTGGTGGCATATTCAGGCTGTGTCAGCAGTAAAATTCCTGCTTTTTTTGTTTAAATTTAAAGTTTAAATGAGGTAAGGCTCATTTGCAATATTAAGAATCAATTTCTACCATGAGCAAGAAAGTTTGCACTGTTCATAAAAACAGCTCGGCATCTCTGCAATACATTTACACCACATTTATGTCTTTAGATTATATCTACCAAAGGGAACAGAGCTTGCAAACTTTTTCCTTTCTTTCCTCCAGCCTTTATCCTACTTTGGCTTGGCTTGATGCTTCATAAAAGCAGCAAGTAACTCTCAAAACTCTCCCCTTTTTAGTTCCCTTCTCTATGTAACTGGGACCTTCTGTGTCCACTGTGTTTCTCTGGTTTTATATATTTCTTTACTTTGCAGTAATAAAAGAGTGTTTCTGACTGCAATGTCATCAGCATCTTCTTTTTAATGCTCCTGAAAAGGAGCATGAAAGGCTCAGATTTCAGACCACAGGTGGTAAAAACTGAATTTAAATCCTTTTTGCAAGGCCTCTCTTTCAATGTCTTCTTTACTGATATGCTGGTAAATGTTGTGGAGGAGCAACTGATTAATGTGATTATCACATTATTGGTCATTTAAAAATTTATTCTAATCACTGAATACTCCAGAACTTAATATCTTTGGAAAAAAGCATCCTCACATATAAAACCAGAGTATATGATCTAATACTATGGCATTATTTTTAAAACTCAAGTTTTTTTGGATAGAACTTTCACTGATATTATATAAACTGTACAGAAATAATCTCCTGGCATTTGCTTGGGATGACAGTCATCAATTCCTACACGTTTATTTAAACTCCTAAGCAGAAACAAAAAGTATTTGTTTCAAGACAACTTTGTTTTGGACATTTTGCCAGGAAAGAAAGCAAGCTCTGCTAAAGCAGGCTGAAATAAAGAGCAAAATAAAATCTTCAAGTCAGCTGTTAGTTGAGGGGGGTGTTGTGCAGTGGAATTACTCAGCCAAAAATGCTGGTTTAGAGTTGATTTAATAAACAGTCCCATTAAAGGGGTGCTGTGACCTCTGCAGTGGGGATTCAGGTGTGGAGAGAGCCGTGCTCGGGAGCTTTGCTGCTCACGTCCAGAATGATTTCCAATCACTTTGGTTATTGCTGGATTAAAATTGAGGCTGTGGAGATTAATGGGCTGTTGTCACTAATCCACTAAACCCCTGTTCCCAGATCTTTTCGATTGACTGCACCTATGGATTGTTAAGTAACTGAGAGATATGGATTTGGAATGGTTTTAAGAGTCTTTTTTCATGTTTGCTGTTAGCACTATCCTGTTATTTATTGCTCTTTGAGACGGATCTTGGCTGTTCCTGAATGGAAGTGAACTTGATACTTTTTTATTTACACTGCTCTGCAGAACAGTAAAAGCACCATTTCTAATGAATGTGGATGGAGAAAGCTTTGCTTTGTTTATATCTGAACTGGCATTAGTAGAAGCCAAAATAACAACTGCAGAAATTAAATGTTGGTTTTACTTTGTGGTGCCACTGTCCCTGACTGTTAAAACAGCCCCAATGTCGCTTCAGTCTTTGTGCCACCAGCAGGGGTGATTGTCACCTCAGGTGGGTTTTACTGACATTTGAGGATGTGGACAAAGTCAAAGTGGCTGTTCAGGCTTTTGAGGAATTAAGTTTTCTAAACTGTCAGAATATTTGGAGTGTCAGGGCACAGGGCTTTTCCCAGAGACCTAGCACAGTGAGACAGAAATTCTGGACCTGTTTTCTGTCTTTAATTTCTGTGCAGATATAAAAAAAAAATCCCTGATTAGAAAAAGTACCAAATTATAAAAAAAAAAAAAAAGAAAAGGAAAGGAAATGAGGAAACAGTTCATCCATCTGCTGAGGTAACTTTGGACACCACAGTGCAGTGGTTTGGGGTCTGTAAATAAGAGTTTTAACAGCTCTTAAGAGTTTTTGTTAGGGCAGAGGGAATGGGCTGGGGAAGAAATCAGACTGTGGTTGTGGCTGGGAGAGTTCAGGGGGGATTTAATCTGTGGCAATGGCTTTACATGAGGCAAGGAGAGGGATGGAGCCCCTCGTGTGTGTTTTGGGTTCTGTCATATCTGTGTGAAAGACTGCAAATAGGAATTGTTTGGGCTTTCTTGTGTTTTCTTTTCTTGTGTTTCCATGCCAAAAAGTGAAATTTAAAAAGGAAGACTTTGGTTATGAGTTCTAGAAGAATGCAAAATAAATTTTTTGAAAATCAGAATTTTTTTTTTAAATTATTTACTTTCCTGAATGGAGCTGAGTACCTGCCAGAGTAGTCGGGGCTACACAATATCTGCATGGCAAACATAAATTTTTGTGCGGTTTATTTTTTAGTTTTTTGTTTTGATTGAGTAAATAATGATAATCTAGCTCTAAATAGGTTTTGGTGTTGATTTAAACTGCAATGTGGCTATCTCTTTAATAGGAAGCATGGTTGAATTTTCACCTAATTATTGTCTTGCTCTGAATGTGGTTTTGATTCCTGTCTTTCTGTGATGAAAACAAGCAGAATTTTTTGCCTTTGTGTTCACTGCAGAAGTTGTGAAATGGGCAGAAGAAAGAACAGTTTTGCCTTTTAACTGCACTTGCATTAATCCACTTTGGAAAGGGGAGTAATCGCTGTTTGTAATTTGTATAAATTAATAACCCATTAAACTCACTGAAAAATAATAATGCATTTCTGATTCAAAGGGTCAGTATGTCAAGAAATTTGATGATTATTAAATTACCACCAATGTATTCTACACGCTTATACCAGCACACAGCAAGGTAATGTGGCTTTACCATCATAACTGACTTAAACTCTGCCAGGGAATTCCTGTGATTAAAATAAACCCTTTATTTCATGCAACCATCTCTGTTTCTGAGCCCTGGTGACTTGGCTGATTGTTTTTCCTGCTGTTTATCTCAGTAACAGTTTGTCTTGATTAAGGGCTGCCAGGAGCTTTTACATCTGTTCTTGTCACAAACCTTTGTAGGATAAAGAAGGCCAAAGATACCTCATGGACCTCCAGTTAGGTCTTTCCCTCTTAATTTAATATTGTGTTCAAATAAATCTGGAATCGTGGAAGCAAACCCAAAGCACTTAAATGAATTTTTGGCAAGCTTTCTTGAGGAAGAAAAAATTAGTAAGGAAAGACTGAAATGGATATGACTGAATGGAGAAAAAGAAGGTTTTGTCCTACTTCCCTGTATAGGAAATAGTTCAAGTAAATCAGAATAATTCAAAAGAGCTGTTCTGGTTTGTCAACAAAGGAGTGAGCCCAGAGCTTGGCTCCTGCAGGTTCAGGCATTTTGGTGAGCCTGACTTTTGATCAGAATGTGCTCATGAGCTCTGTTAATATCAATATTTATTGCCTGATTCTAATCCTGGTTCAAGACTGACTTCAATATTGTAACTCTTGCAAAATAAACATGTAGCCTGCTGATTTTGGTGGGATTTGTTTATACAGCAGCCATACACAGAGACCCCAACTATTGATGGTCCATTTTTCTAAAGCTTCTGCCATCTCCTGCACTTTTGGTACTGCTGTTTTTTTCTCAGTCACTCTTGGAGGCAATATTAACAGATGGCAGGCATTGCTCATTAAATCTGCATCTCCACCTCTCCAAGGACTGCAAAGATGTTGGGAAACAGACCGTGCTCCTGCAGCGAGTGCTCAGAATCCTGGAACTTGCTGTGCTGTTCCTGAGCACTTTTCACTGGCTCTGGGTTTTTTCTGTTGCTGTGGAGTATAAATCCATTGGTGAAATGATTCTAACTTAGCCAGGTATGTGCATCCATCTCCCTTCTCTTTCATTCTTCTACTGACATGAATTGACGTTTTCCTGGTGGCCACTAAATTTGCTCTCAAATCAGCCCTTTCTGAAACAGCCTTTCCTGGTGCTTTTCTCATTATTTATATGTTATTTTAGACACCTTATCTAACAGTCTTCAGTGATGCAGAAATGCTGAGCACCTAAATATGACATGAGGTCCATAGTGCCTTTTATAACTAAAAAACTCTGTGAGAGGGATCATGAAGCTCATTGTAGACATCTTAAAAAAAAAGCATGTTTTGAGGCTGATAAAAGAACAGAAGCAAATTCCCACAGATTGGGTAAAATGTGTTTTTTCCATACCTGCTGTATTTGTGCTTTGGCAGTGTCAGAATCAACAGCTCTTCCCTTCGGTCTAAATGACCTCATGCTGGACATAAAACCTATAAATCTGTACCCCTCAGTGCCCCACCTCCATTTCCACGTGTCACTGAGCTGCCTTTCCTTTATCTTAAGGTCACTTTTGTAGTTCTGAACTGTCCTGTCCCCAGTGATGACCCTTCCAGTAGATACATTCATTTTCAGTAATATTTTCAGGCTGTCTCACCCTGGATGTGGCTCTGCTCTACAAGTCAAAAGGGCTTCATGCCAGCGTGGAATTCACTTTCCATATGTTTCTAAATTGGTGGGGAGAGATGCAGATACACAATGAGATAAGAATTCTCATTTCAGCCTCTTGATTGCTCTGATTTGGAGTTGATGGGGTCTGACTGGCAATCCCAAACACATCAATATAACCAGAAATAGGGTGCTCCCTGCTTGTTCCTGTTAAGCTTTTATTTTCTTTAGCAAAATGCTGGATCAGAAAGGTTAAATTATTGTTGATTCCATGGCTCATGGAAAGTTGGGATTTGGTTGACATTCATTTCAAAGCTGACCTGTGTTAGGGATAAGGAATTTAAAAACTGGATAGTTCATTAAGTGGAAATAAGATCTACCCCTACCATTTTTACAGAAAGAAAACAACCCTGCTGGGCTTGAACCAGGCACAATAAGGAGTAAAAATTCAGTAATCCCTCCTCGAATTTTGTATTTGTTGTTTATATTTTCTCATGTTCTGCAAGCAAAGTCTAAGTTAAAAGCTATTTAAAATTAATCATTTTCAATAAAAGGCTACAAAACGCTGTGTAGGCACTCCTAGGATTAAATTAGCCTGGTTTGTATTAATTTAGTTTGTTTATTTGGAAGATGCTGAAGTGAATCCAATAAACCCAATCGAAATCTATCCAGTACAATTTCTGAGCGTTGACAAGAGGATTGTCTACCTTACCTGCACATCTTTTCCTGCCAATTTGCAATATTCTCAGGGGGATTTGCGAGATGAAGGAGCCGTCTGAAGTAGCAACAAGAAAACATTTTTGAAAGTTTCCAACATAGGAAAATGAAGAGTGGGAAAATCAAGAGTGGGGGGAAATGAAGAGTGGGAAAATCAAGAGTGGGACAAAGTGTTCATTCATACACAGTTAATAGAAATTGTGTCCCTTTGTCAGAAACAAATGAGGAGGAGCACTGATGACTGTCCACTTTCTAATTGCTTTTGGTTCTGGTCCTAAATAGGTAGGAGTTGGATTGGTAATTCCCACAGGAACAAGACAAACTGAAGAATCACGGGGATGGAGATTTAGAGATCTTGACTGTTCAGTCACCAAACCTTGATTATTTTTTTAAAACCCTTAACTTAGAGCACAGAAACTGCCAGAATCCTTAAAGACAGAATTGTTAAGAATTTACATGCTGAAGTTCTCCGCTGTGTTGCTGTTGACCTTTGCAGAGTCTGACTGCTTACTGAGATTATTTCATTAGTATTTGCACATTGACTTCCTGCCAGAAAGTCAATCTGCTTTTCCTTTGCATGGTTTTGTTATTTTGAAGGTCTTCAGCCGTGGAATCAAATCTGCTCTGTGACAAAGAGCTGGCAGAGTTGGAAGCTTGCCACTAAAAAAAACCTTCCCAGGTTAAACTCTGGTGATGCTGAAGGGTTACAAATGTTTTCTGTGGCCTCCTTACCCAACATCCCTGTTCCTGAAGAAGGGCAGCAGTAAGGTTTAGTTCTCACTGCCCCCAAGGGAATCTTCTGCTTGTTGTCTACAGGGTGGAATTTATTTGAACTTGGGACCTTGACTTCGCTTTTGTTCTTTTAGCAGCCTCAAAGCAAGTGGGTTTTTTTTGTTTTTTGTTTTTTTTTAAATGATGAGCTTAATGATCCCTCTGACAGAGTTATTAGTTGTGTTATAAGAGACAGTATGGACCTCATGTCATATTTAGGTGCTGAGCATTTCTGTGTTGTTGAGGACTCTTAGACAAGGTATCTAAAATAATACCTAAATAATGAGAAAAACACCAGGAAAAGGGTTGATTTGAGAGCAGATTCACTGCTAGTGGCCACCAGGAAAATATCAATTCACATCAGCTGCAGAATGAGAGAGGAGGAAGATGGATTTACATCATCTCTTCTTTTTCCTCTCCTCCCCCTGGTTTCCTCCCTGTAAAGGAGAGGAAGGTCAGAATGTCACCTGGAAGATCTGGATGCAGCTCTCAACTTCCCATGGGCAGTTAAAGATGTCTGAACCGTGAATGTCCTATTTATTGAGCCTACAGGGACTGAGATCAGATTTGATTTTTTTTTTTTTATGATAGACAGAAATTGATGATCCTGTCAAACGCCCGCAGCCTGGAGGACGAAGGTGTGTTTTATAACTTCTCATTAGGCTCTGAGCTCCATCCTTCAGTCTGCTGGCAAGGCCTGCATGGCACAGGGGATGCACTGAAGTAATTCTCATGTTCCAGCCCAGTGGAGTAAACAAACAGCTGCGTTGTGCAAAAGCTGCAGATCCAGGATGGGTTTCAAGGAGAGCCCAATTAGGAGCACTCGGAGGCAGCCGGGGCTGTGTCCCTGGAGCAGGGCAGGCCTGGCTCTGGGGGATCCTCTGGTGCCTGGCAGGATGGAATTCTCCTCCTAATTGGGGTTTTTGGCTGTGCTGCGGTGATGCTGTGCACAGTAAGTCAGCACAGCTCTGCTGATCTCGCTAAATGCACATCTGAGCTGCCCGGGTTGGAGGGCAGAGCTGGGAGCATTATTATTCTCAGTTATTCCTGGGTTAATGCACTGGAACCTCTGGCTCAGAAGATCCCTGAACCTCCAGCTCTAATGGCAGGCAGGTTTTAAATGAAGGATCTCTCTTTGCCGCCGATTTTTGCGTTCATTTTTTTTTCTACTTTTGCTGTTATTTTTGCTGCAGATCAGCAGCTCTCAGACTTGTTCCCACCAGCATCCACAGCATGGGATAACGGGAGATGGAGCAGCTTGGGGAGAAAAAAGCTGAAAAAGCTGTGTTCTGGCCATGCTCCTCAAGTGTCCTTTCAGTGTTGTCACCACTGATTTGGGGACTCCTCTCCCTGGGCACATCCCCTCTCCTGCTCCCAGGAGCTCTTCATTAAAAGGAGCACTCATCTCCTCTCCTGGGTTCTTCCCAGGTTGTTTGCTCTGATCTGCTGCTCGTTCTTCCCTATCAATCCCATTCCTATTTATCCTGGTTGCAAACGTGATGCCCACATCACACACACGCGTGGATTTGTGTTATGTGAGGGTGATAAAAACAGAGCTGGCATCTGAGGGAAACAGATTCTCTTGGTAAGCTCGAAATAAGTTCCTAAGCCTACGTCTTAGCAGATAAAGGGCTTTGGGGCAGGTTTTGGGATCTGCTGGGAATGGCTGGGTGAGGACAACTCAGGATGAGCAGATGCTTGGTATGGAGCTGTGGAGATAGAAAGAGGGGGGAAAATTAGGCTGAGAGAACAGTGAGGTGAGGGAGAACGACTGGAAAGACCTAATTTTGGAATCACCTTGGTAGGTGCTGACTTGTGCTATTGGGTAAAGGGGTTTATTTTTGGTTTTCTTAAAAAAATGAGAGAAACAAGTGAGGAATTCGTACATCTTCACAACTAAAGTTATCCCAACGCTTCAGAAATTCCAGTGCAAGGGTTTTGTGGGAAAAAGACACTCATTAGCACATTCTTGCTTTATTGCAGAAGTTGTGGGATGCAGAGAAAAAAGCAAGGGATTGCAGGAAGAGGAAAAGATAGTCACAAAGGAATTTAAGGCTTATCTAGAGAATCGAATTTTATCACTGTCTCTGGCAGAATTTGTGTTGCTTGGCAACACACTTTAATCAAACTTTTTGAGGGTGGTCACTAATTGTGTGTTTCTGGTTTCCTCCAAGTCCTGATCTGGGGAACTGCTGAGCATTTACAGCTGAAACAGGTCAATGGGAGAAATATTTTATATATATGCAATGATCTGCAAGTCTAAATCCTGTTAAAAATGTACACTGGGTGTATCAATTGTCTCCTAAAAGGCAGAGAATCTGTCTTTGACTCTGGCATTCATTTGCACATTTGAAGAGAAAGGACACCACCTCCTGAGGAACACGCAGGGAATGAAACATTTGGGGAGTTTGAATTTTGTGCTAAAATCCACGATTCTTCTGCCTTGAAGTGCCAGGAAGTTCTGGCTGACGTGGCCTTTCATGGCACTGCCTGCTTGGCTTCAATTAATGAGCCTTTGAGGCTTTTCTTCTGCACTGATTTCTCAGCAGCAGCTCTTTCTCTGTAGCTCAGTGCTGAGTGACAGGGTGAGGAAAAAAACCTTCTCAAGCAGCCACTTGAAGGAAAGCATAAAACAAAGCCAGTCCCCTCCTTTTACCCAGTTTTTCGACTTCCAAGTACCAGCCTCAGCTGCATTTCTAACAGCTCCCCTGACCTAGGGACCACTGGGTTCTGCCATAATTGTGGGGAGGAAATCTGGGTTCAGATCATTTCTGTTGAAGTGATCGTGGGTTTGAGATGACTGCAGCAGAGGAGAAGGAAGATCAGACCCTTGACAAGACAGCTTTTGTCACCTGCTCAGCAGAGATGTCACAGCCTTGCAGGGACAGCAGTCCTCAGAATGAAGGTTGGAAACCTTTTCCTTCTCACAGCCCAGAGAGGTCTTTTTGGTATCTTTTTTGAGGAGAAACAGCAAACACTGAAATTTATCTTATTTTTGCCCTGTTGCTATGGGATAATGCTGATGTGACAATGGTCCTGTCATGGCTTGAACCTTGGCCAAAATACCCACAACACTTCACCCCCACCCCCAGGGGAGGCAGAGAAGAGGGGGAAAAACCTAATTAACACAAAGATTTATGGATTTTAGACAAGAAATTGAGAGGAAGATGTCGTGCTCCAAGAGAGGTCAAAACAGGCTGTAACTTAAATTACAAAATAGATTTATTACTAAAACTGCTAAGACTAACCCAGAGTAAGAGGGGATCGCAGAGAGAAAATTTCTTGTCCGAAATCCATAAATCTTTGTGTTAATTAGGTTTTTTCCCTCCCCTCTGCCTCCCCTGGGTCTGGAGGGGAAGCATTGTGGATACTTTGGTGTTTGACCAGGGTTCAAACCACAACAGGACTTCACTCAGCCCCTAAAATGCTGCTTAATCTGTGAATTGAGGATCACAGACCATCCATTTCTTTAATGCATGGAAGAGTATAACAAATTCCTGTATTAGACCTTTAGAAAAGGATCCCAGCACTTGTAGGAGGTGAGTAAAACACGTCCTGCTCTAATCCACCAGGAGCAACTGTGGCTCTGAACTCAGAGCCTGGAGAAATGTAAGCTATTAAAACAGTGCTTTCTACTCTCACAATACCTGTTAGCCCAATATCTCCAGATATTTTCCGCTGCTGGTGACACAGAAATGAAGAGATGCTGCTGCTCAGGGTGCACAAACATCTCTGGGCAGGTCAGGGATGCTTGACTCACAGTTCACTGCCGAATCAGAATGGCCATGCTTTTGCACTGCTTTTCACAGAGATAATTGTCTAGACAAATGAGAAAATAATGAAAAAGCTGCCTTGAGGGTCTGGAGGCTTCCAGGTCCCAATTTTGTCTCGTTCTGAATGCGGGTTTGCGGGAGGCAGGGCAGCTTGCTGCTGGTTGATTCTCAAAACAGGGTGAATTATGCCCATTTTTATGTTACTTAAACCCAACACAAATGTCTCTGTCAACATTTTAAGTGGATTCTGACCTCATTTGTGCTGATGGATGGCTGGGATTGTGTTTAGAATTGTGACACTAACCCTGCTAGAGCTCTACTGGCTTCTATTGACTCGGCGTGGATTGATGGAGCCCCTGTGGGTGTGCAGACAAGACTGTGACTTCACTGGGAAGCAGTGCCAGGGAGAAGGATGATGATGAATATGTGATGAATAATACAGAATGTCTGTTCAGGGTGATAATTATCCCAAGGAAACAGGCCATTTGATGTCCCTCGTGTCATTTACTGCTGTCAGCCACATTTCACCCGGGCAGACGATGCCACGCTAAATTGAAGAGTGTAGCTGGATGCAGCTGGAAGGAAAGTGGTGCTGTTGTTCAAGCAGGCTTTTGGAGTCTAGGATTAATTTAATTTCCTTAGTTAGTGTGTCTTTAGCATTTCTTGTCACTTTTTTCACAGCTGGGGTGAATAAAAAGTTCTTCAGGGGAGAGGAGAGAGATTAGCCCTTGAGATGGACGGTGGTGGCAGTTCAGAACTGTTGTGCTTTTTGAGACAGTTGAAATTTGCTGAGCTTCCAGATCACCTTGACATTTACTGAAATTCCAGCAGAGTTTTCTGTGGATTCCCGCTGTGTTTAATAGCACCAGGATGGGGAATGCCTAACATTTTAATGTGTGCTTAGCTTCTGATCTGTGACAGGTCTGTAATTGTGCGCTGGAAATTCTTTAAAGATGTCTGATGGAAAGTGATTAGTGATCACTTTTAGATTATCGACTTCATTTCCAAAATGGAATGTTTAATCTTTGGGGGTTTTGTTTGTTTTAATACTCAGTAATGTAGCTTGATGGACCACAAAATCGTATTTTTTTTTTCTTTTTACTCTTTGATATGAAATAGCTACTTCAAGAGTATGTTTACATCTTTATGTGGTAAAGATAGAGTTTGCTAAATGCCAGTCATGCCAAATTGTCATTTTGCTTATGTCAAATCCACCAAAAAGTTCAGCAATTGAATTAAACAATGAAATAATGGGTTCTCCCATGATGCCTAAATCTGGGCTTACCTAAACCAGAGGCTGGACAGAATTCAGAGAATCCAAAGCAGTTCTGTTCGTTCGGGGCCTTCAGGGCCATCCAGGGCAGTCCCAGCCCAGCCAGGGGCTGCACCCACAATGGACAATGGCTCACGGGTTTTTCACCCTTTCTACTTTTGTCCATTTGCACATTGGGTTGCTGAATCCTCCAATTGCAGCTGAGCCAATGCAGTCAAAAACTCCAACTTGGCTCCCCCAATTCTCTGTTGTTCCATATTCTTGGGGCCTGGCACAGGGAGGTGTCCTTGAGTTTGGGGCTGCAGAGGAATTGTTTTGTGTGAAAATGGAGAGCAGGAGCTCAGCACTGTCTGTGGAGTCTGGAGTTAAACACAAAATCCAGGGTACAGAGACATGGAAATGGAGAAAATTAAATCCTAAAGCATCACCCCACTGACCTGCATTTTACACTGTTTCCAGCATATCACCTCAACAATTTTTTTTGGGGGGGCTGCAAAAATTCAAAAAGAAAAAAAAAATTAAAAAATAAGAGCAGTCTTATCAACATATTGCTGCGTGAAGTTGTGTTGGGGAAGAAACAAACAGATGCCACGTACACAGTGCCATAAGGATTCGAGAAAACACACGATTCCTTCTAGGTACGTGGCTGGATCAGCTCCAAGCCTGTGTGGAAGGGTGGGGATGAGTCTGGGAAGTGCAAAGGCATCTCCCGGGGCTGAGCTGAGTTTCCTGTGTGGCTGAAGAAAAACCTGGCTCTGCCAGGGTGAGACTGGCCTGGGATGAAGTTAAGAACTGTGGAAGGCTGGCTAAGCTGAGAAGGGTCATGTAGACATTTTACAGCTTGGTGAGATGAAGGGAATGCAGGTGTCACGCTCAGATAGAATAATTGCTAAAATTGTGTGACCCATCCTTCTGAGGCGATGGGAAGGCAATGCAAGGACATCATGTTTTTAAGCCGCTGGAAACTCCCTACGAGGTATTTGTGTTAGTTAGCCTTGGGAAAAAGTAGAAGTAGATAAGGAAAATTTGGCAAATGAATCATTAAAGGTAGAGATGATGTTTAAGATGTGGACCTATGAAATATGTGTATTACAGAATATGCATGAGCTAATTATGTTGTTATAAAACTTAGACATTGTTTACAATAAATGGAAGTTCGCTTATAACGCATATTGAGTGGTCCGAGTCTTCCCTTCGCCGACAAAGAACTGGATAAATGATCCTGGTGGAGATTCCTGCCAGTTCTGTCTCCAATTTCGACCCCAAGCATCTGCCTGACAGGTCTCAAAATCGAATTTGCAGCATCAGTGGTATGATTGTATGGTCACCCAGGCAGAGGTGGTGGGCTTTGCTTTCTGTGCAGGATTCACTGCCTTTCCCTGGTGGTCAGTGTAGAGTTTCGTGAACAGCTCAGCAGGAATTCGTGCCAAGGGGAGAACCAAAATTAATTCAGTCACGGCCTCCTATATACCTATGGGGTTGATGCCAAACTTTCTTACTTTGTTTTGACACAAGCAATAGTTTCTTTACGATAGATTCATTTTAGTATTCCAATTTTTTTTTTAACTGCTGGTCTCCTGACTAGCTTGCCTAGCATTCAGGAGGTTATTTCAAGCAGACTTGAGGATTTGATAGGCTGGCTGAGATGCTGTGCATAAAATTGAGTGTATTCAAGTTGGAAGATCAAAGGACTGGGAGTATCTGGAGTCAGAGTTCTCCCACCAGCATCACTGCTGATTTCTGCATTCCTTTCCACCCTTTCCTTGCCTTTTCCATCTGTACCTCCAGCCCTTTCTTCATCTGTAAATCCAAGTTAGGTTAATTAATGAAGTGGTGGGAATGTACATTCTGGGTTCATTAATGAAGTGGTGGGGATGTACAGTGGCACTTCACAAGCTGGCATAGCTTTGGATGATGCAGGGCCAGAGGATCTGCTGGATTTTTGAGGACTCTGAGAATCATTTCTTGGTGCTCTAACTTGCCCCAACCATCTTAGAAGCAAACAGCCTTCCTTAGTCCTTTTTCTTGCCTCCAGCAATAAACACTGGTTTTTCACAGTTTTTCCAGGAATGTGAGTGAAGGAAACTTTTGTATAAAACCCATTTTGTTATCATGGACCTTGGAATTCTTTTATATCCTGTGGCATCTCGTTATTTGGTAGCACACAGAAACAAACCCAATCATGCTGACCCTTTGGGGCACTTTAAAAGAAATTTAGTGAGTTCATTGCTATTCAAGATTTTTCTATGCTTGCCATGTATAGAAATGGGAATGAACATAAACTGGGCCCTCTTGAAAATGTGCATGATGTACTGACATTATTTTGAGCAAGTCACGATCTGCTTTAGTCTCAAACAATGCTTCGTGTTGAAAAACACATCACAGTCTTGTTAACACCACTGAACGCACTGGAAGAAAGGCTGTCGCTTAGCAATGCAGAAAAATTAACTGCAAAGTGGGATTTTTCCCCCTTTCTGTTAAAAAATGTCTGGTAAGTGAGAACCAGCTCTTGGTAGAAACAGATAAACTGCAGTGGTGATGGTGAAGGGCAATTGCAATAAAGCCACGCTGTGATGGTTCAATTTTCTGTCATGATGCCACTGCCTGAAATGGATCCATATCTTGGCTTATCCTCTGACATTAGATTCCTTCTTGATGCTAGAAAAGCTCCTATTATATGGCCAGAAAAACTTCTTTTTTTTTTTTTTTCCCTTGGTGATCTCAGAAAACTGCAGGACATCAAGTTTAAGTGCTGAGGATTTAGGCTGCCCAGTGAGCTGTGGGATGATCTGGATTAGTGCCCTGACTGCCAGCCCCAGGATGGCTGGAAATCTGGGACTCAGAATCCAGTTCAGTATAATCAAAACCACTCTGCCTCCCCTTTGCTATTGGCTTTTGAAGGATGGTGCTGTTTGTCACGTTGCTTTTGTTTGTGTGTCAGCCAGGAGAAAAGGAATGGGCATCCTCAGTTTGTGTTGGCTGAAGGTGGAGTAAAGTTTGTGCAAGACCCACAAACTGATATTCCTGGTTCTGCTGAGCCCCCAATGGACACTGCAGGCACCTTTTCCTCTTTTTCAGTTATTCTCCTATGTTAAAACCGTGGAAAATGTTCACAATTGCATTGCTGAAGCATTTTGGGTTCTCTGCATGGGATGGAGTTCTTTAAAACATTTCCATGTCATGTTCTGGACTGTGAGTTTCCACGTGCTATGAAATTCCATGGGATTTGAGGCTGTGTTTCTATTTCTTTAGGTTATTTTCTAGGCTCAAGCAGTTAATATTGGTGCCACACCATTATTCTGGAGGTTAATTGGAAGACCTTGATGTGAACCCCTTGAGCCTGCCTAAAGCAGTGATGAACACTTCGATTCTGGACAGAACTCCTTCATGAGAAGACTGTAAAAGGAGTTATTTCTCTTTCCTGGAGTGAGAGATTTGGGGAAAGAAATAAAGAGATGTGTCAGTGGCAGCTGACAGGACAGTCCCCACCTGTTTGTTACTCATCAGTTACTCCTGATGAGTGACTTTGTGTTTAGGGAGTGCAGAGAGCAGCTGGGGTCAGAAACCCCATGTGGGCTCCATAGGGTGTGAGCTGCTCAGGAAGGAGCTCTGTGGTTTCCTTTCAGAGGAAACCCTATTAATTTAGCATTAATAATGCATTGAACTTTAAAGGCTCAAGGATATTGAGGCCGTTTCTTTGAAGTTGCTGAGTGTCCCCAAACCACAGTGAAATTGATAATTGATGGGAGGGGAGGGTGTGCAGTGTGGTGCAGAGTGAGAGCTGCTCTGAAGTTGATGCCACGATGTTTCTTGCTGCTTTTTGTTGCATTGTTTTATAGAGGTCTTTAGACTTTATATCTGGACATAATTAAACAACTCATGGGAGAGGAGCTACCCCATCTAACACACACAGGGTGGGCTGCTGGCTGTGCTGATGCTCCCATCAGAGACTCAGGAAAACCCCAGCAAAGTCAAATTGCATTAATTAGAGCTCCTGAAACCCTGAGTGTGCCCTCAGTGGCTGAGCTGAGTCTGTGGCATCACCTTTTGAATTTCCCCCACTCCTTGCAATCACTATTATGTTCCAATTGCTGCTATTAACTCTGTTACTTTTCCCAACGTTTTTTTATTTGTTCTAATATTTAATCCATGGTGAAATTTTGTCTCCTGTGCCAGGGAAGAAACAGAACAGTGCTTCCTTCAAAAGTGATGTGAACCCCATAGATCTGAGTGGGAACTGAGGAAGCAGAGTTTTGCAGCCCTAGTTCATAACAATTTGTAGGTAAAACCTTTGTTATTCTGTCACTCAGAGCTGCTCAGCTTCCCCAGCCAGCACAGAGAACCTGTCAGAAGCTCCCAGTCTCTCAGCTGTTACAGAAGTGAAATTTTACCAAAGAAGAAATTGCAAAAAATTATTATTTTAAAAATTGAAGTAAATAACATTAATTGTGACGTTGCCTTAGTGTTCCAGAAAGTGCTTGGAGAGGCAAACACCCTCTTTTACCTTGTGTAGGCTCACTCCTGGACGTGTGCCATCACATTTCCAGGACAGCAGCTTTGTAGGGACATTGCATTTTCTACAAAATTGAGTTTGTAACAGCAGTGGAGAGTTTTGTGTCCAGTTGGGTGTTCTTCATAAATACTCTTGGGGATGATTCCTGCTAATATTCAAAGGTCAGAAGACAGAGGAATTGTTAAATAATTGCATTTTTGCCCTCCCCAAAAGCCAGCTCCATGGGGGCAGTAGGTGGAGCAGTTTTTGTTGTGGTGTGACACCCCATTGTCACTGCTCCCTGCACCATGGGTGAAATCCAACCCTTTGGCCAGGATTTATAATTGGAATCTTATCAGAAAACAAAATCACAATAAATAGAAAATAGAGCGAACAGTCGAGTCCCTGCGCCAGAGCTGAGTTCCCATGGCAGAGCCTCTCTTTTGCCCTCAGATGTGATAAAATCAGGTCACATCCGCTTTTCTTGTGTTGAATACTGCTTGGAATTCACAGCAGCACTGAGAGCTTTTACACATGGGGATGGAGGACGAAGGATTTATGGAATTGGAAAGTATTAACTTAATGAAAGAGCATTGGCATGTTTTCTGAGCAAAACATTACCGGGAGAAAAAAAAAAAAAAAAAAAAGAAAAAAAAGAAAAAAATCTGGCCTAGCTGATGAAAGCATTTTATTTATTGATCCCTTTCTAATCCTTTGTTTTGTTTTTCCTCCTGCAGCGTATGGTGATGCTCACAATGTAGGCTGTGGGATTCATAAGCAGGCCAACCTCTCTGGTCCTGCAGCTACTCATCTCTAAATGATGCTTTATTTAGTGCCTGAAGTGTCTGTTGTTAGGGTCTTTTAATATAAAAAGGCTGCATGAAAACATCTTAAACACAGCTGCAATTACGTACAGACTTGTTTTAAATAAACTGAATATTAATTACAGGCTGAATCTTCAGCTAATTGCATCTTCTTGGTTCCCCTGCTGTCAGGTCCACTTTGTACATGTGTATCCTATTTGTTTTAAGAGGCATTTGTTGGTGTGAGCCAAAAGCTGGTACTTGTGTGATTGAAGGTGTTGAAACTTGTATTTTAGATTGAGTAAGTCTGTCTTCCCTCCAAATTTTAGGTAACAGTGCACAAAATATCCATATAAAAGTCAGTAATCACAACTGCTTAAAATAATTGCAATGCAGGAATGTTACCTTAGTTTGTGGAAACTGAGTTTAGTAAAAATGATTCAAACTTTTATTTTGTTTTAAACCACCCTGTACCGTTTTCTTCAGGGCTACATTTCCATTAGGGCTCCTGATCTTCTGAAACACTGCAGGGAACTTCCTCTAATTTTAATTTCTGCCCTTGGATCACTTGTGAGTGACTGACTAAGACACCTTGGCAGCGATGGAGCTGCTCAGAGTGGACTGTGGAGCTCTGATGGAAAATCAAGTAGCATTAAATAGCTCAGCAATAGGCTTATCCTGGCTGGGAGAGAAGCAGGATAAGGTTTCTCAGTGAAGATCCCACCAGCACCTAATACCTTGTCAAAGTATCTTTCACTTGCAGTGTTCACCGCTGTAATCACAGATTGGAGGATTTATTTTTCTCGTAGCAGACCTTCTGCCATTTTTCTGTGAGTTTCTTAATGCCTGGCACTAAGTTTATTGTGAAACTAATGGCTCATAGCTGCAGCTGGTTTTCTTTTTAATTTCATAACCATGCAGAAGGGGCAACAGTGATAAAAATGTTGTCGTGTGTTTATTGCCGGGTTATCACAAGCAGGACTTCTAGGGTGTAAGTTTGTAAGGAATAAACATGCAGAGTAATTAATACAGCAACCAGAAGAGCTCAGATCAATAAAATCCAGGTGGAAAAAGGTATTTTTCCTCACTGCTGCAAGCCTGATTCCCCCAGTGCAGCATTTTCCATCTGTGTGAAATGGAAAAGCAAAGTGAATGGAGGATTCTGATCGGGCGGGATTCTGCTCTTGGCTTGTGCCCAGATGTGAATGACATCAACGATGGCATCAGCTCCAAACCTTCCCATGTTTCACTTCAGTGTAAAAAGTAAATAAGAGATTACAGAATGGCTTGTTTCTATCTTGCAAACAGTCATATTTATGAGGGGTGTGTTCTGTGTGAGCTGCAGCATTTTCTGTTGTGGCACCATCAGATTTCCAGCAGATGAAGGCTTCCCATTGCTGCAGGTATTCCAGATCTGCACCGTGGCCCCTGCTATCCCACCACTGCTATCTGATCAGCCCAAAATAGATTCCCTGACCCAGCAAGAGCTTTTNATGAGGCTACTCATTTTAGCCTCTAAGCTAGAGAGAGGAGAGTTTACTGCTGACTTGATGGGGCATCAGCATCTTTGCTGTTTGCATTCATTGTGCATTTTTATCATCCTGCACAATGCTGTTTTTCCCTGTTTTTCCCAATTTGCAGCGTTCATTCTGTGATTTTATTCCCCACAATGGGACGTGCCCACGATAATCTGACAGAATGAAAGCAACACGTGTCAGATCAGCTCCAAATAAATATCCTGTCTCCTCTGCAGCAGCTGCACGGAAAGAGATCTGACATAATGGTGTTATATCAGCAGAGCTACTAATCTCAGATAGCAGAGATTTCAATGCTGGGGGAGGAAAAACACTGCACAAATGGAGGTCATTCGATATCCTCCAGCACTTGGGTGAGTGTGGCATTTTGGACTGTCCCTGCTAATGGCAGGATAAAGTTCTGCTGCTAAAAATTGCTGTTGCAGAGCTCCTTGTGCAGGTAACCTGCAGTGTCTGTTCGGAGGGGCTGCTTTGTTTTCGTGCCTCGCTGAACCGGTTTCTGGGAAGCAAAAGCCGTGCTCTGGGTTTTGGTGGTAAAAGCAGGAGCCTCGGAGGTATCACAAATGGAAGCTGGAGGTTTTTGAGATATTTAACCCTCTTCAGGAATGCAGGATTGCTTTGCAGACCTTTTGTCTCTCTCTGGCAGCGAGGAGCTGCAGCGTTGTGCTGAGACCAGAGCAGGGTCAGAGGCCACGCACAGAGCCCACGTGCTCTCTTTTCATGGTCCTCAAGAGCTGCAGGAGGAGGTACAACAGCTTCACTGAGATCAGAAGGATGCTGAGAGACTTTTTCTGCTCTCACGAGCCGTGAGGTGGCACGTATGAAGGATCCTTTTCCTTGGCAGCCATCCCCGAGCCAGAAGGTTGAACCTGTTTACTCAGGCACGGAGCCATCGTGTCAGATGGGCGTTCAAACACTCATTGCAGAGAGCCTGTGCTGTGTGTGCATCAGGTGAGAGTGTCCCAGATAGCATTCCCAGCAAGGACTGGCCATATGGCTGCTCGTTCTAATTCTGTATTCCCTTGTTCCATTGCTAATCCAGGTATGGCTCTGATTGTGTTTCAAAAACAGGGAGCAGCTTTTGCCTCCTTTCATAAGCCCTCCTGCCCACTTGCGTAACACAGGTCGAAATAATGGTTTTAGGGGAAGTTTTTGGAAGACAAACTTCCCTCCCTGCCCTTGCCAGACCTCTTCCTTCTGCATTCAGAGCAATGAGAGCTTTTTAAATCTTTTCCTCTTTTTAAGTGAAGTCCCAGTAGGCTCCATCTGAGTGAATCCTTGGCGCCAGGCTGGGTTTCACATGCACTGCAGAGTGCAAATCTGTGTTCAGCCACTCTCTGCGCTACTTTGCAGGATGTTTTGCCCGGGCTGGTGTAAAACATTGAGGTCTCAGGGTTCAGGAAAGAGCACAGCACTGGGGATTGTCACCCCTGCTGTCCCCTGGCAGCCCCACCTGCCTTGGCCTCTCTACATCAGCACAGCTCTGCTCTCCCTCAGACAGGGCTGGGGCACAACAGCCTGGTTTGTTATTGTTGCTTTCCATGTTCCATTTTCATGTGGATTGAAGAGATAAGGGTCTGATATCTGTGCAATGTGCAGAGTGATGCCAGGTCATGCTCCTCTCTGATAGCTGAAGCAACTGCACCAGCATCCAATTATTTAGTGCAGAGCTTTGATAATCTGGTTTTCTTGCTCATCTCATGCAGTCTGTTCCGTACCAATGCAGCAGATTTGAAAAAATGTCATCAAAATCTTATTTTTCCTGCTATTCCTTTTGGAATTAGCTATGCTAAGTATTGGGGTAACACATTGAAGCAGAACTGCAGAGCCAGCATCTTTTGATTTTGTTTTCATTTAAACTCCAAATAATGGATTATATTTCTCTTCTGGACCTGGCATGTATCATTCAGATTGGTCCCGGAGTGGGAAAAAGCAATATATTTTTCAATTGTATACATTTCGATGAATGCTGACATTAATGCTGACATTAAGCAGCTCCATTTGGAAATAGCCATCCTTCCCAAAGTTTTAACTTGCTTTTATCTATATATATGTGTAACTTTTTCACTCACTTCTAAAATGCATCTGCCTCTATGGCTGAACCAGCTTTAGCTGTGCATATGAGCACAAGATGCACTGTAATTTTCTGGGAAATTTTAAGTAGAAGATTTATGGCTCTGTTTTGTTGGGACTCAGTTCTTAGCATCCTCTCCTATTACCATCCTGAAATGTTTAAGAACTTCTCCTGCTGAGGACATGAAAGCAAGCTTTCAGATCCAAAAAATTACATTTCAGCCTGGATAGGAGCAATTTTCTGCTCAGACATTTTGATTGTGAGCTGGGATTTGCCATTTTCCAAATGTTTCTATGGTTCAGTCCAGCACAACCAAGCCATGCACAGTCAGAGCTCTCTGGGCAATGCCATAAAAACTGAAATAATGAAGGCAGTGTCATTGCAGGCTGCAAAGAGTGCACAGGGGGACAGTCCCTTCAATTCAATACATTCCCCACTCAGTAAATGCATCAACATCAGCCCTAAAAGGAGAAATCTGCATCCACCTGCACCCCATCCCGCTGGCATGGCTGCAGTTTGGAAAAGCAGAGTGTTGGTCCTTCTGTCAGTGCATTTAATTACCTTCAGCTTTGCTTTTGTTCCTGCAATTTACAGTCAGTTAAATCATAAATACTGTTTTGTAGCTTGATGGGACAGTATGTAATGGTCCTCATCTCGTATCCCTTTTAGCCTGAATTTCACATCCTCTTTGTGATTTTTAATGACAGCAACAATTTTGATTATGTTGCTGGAACTTTTCCCAGGGTAGTTGTGGGGTTTTGTAAATAATGTGTGATTTAGAATTGGAACTGCAGCAAAAAGCTGTGAAATCCAGCATCTTCTGCAGCTGTATCTTTCTGTAAAAAATAATCTTTTAGCCTGAGTGTAAGAGATTGAAAGTGTCTTTAAAAGGAAGACAACCCCAAAATTTGAGTCAATGCTGCACAAGGTAACTGAGCTTTCTGCAACTCAGGGAGAGCTGCTTTAAGTAGGAACAATTCAAGCAAAATATAAGTGAAAGCAGAACATATTTGCATTTCAGCTCTTCTCCCTTATGGAGATCTTGCTGTGCGGTCTGTGAGCCCTTTGCAAATATTTCCAATTCACAGAGATTTTGCATTTTCACCACAAAATTTGCTCCAATTCCAACTTCCCTCAGGACAACGACAAGTAAGGATAAAGAGCAGCAAACTGACCAAGCAAATCCTTTCTGCTCCTGGCTTTTCAGGACTTTAGAGGAGTCATTTGGGCAGCAAATCTCATCAGGGGCAAACTTTATCCAAATCTTTTGTTCCTCTGCCACTTCTTTGCACTCAGAGGGATTATTGGAAAATTTGGGAAAGGAAAGGGAGAAACAGCTCTGCAGTCAGACACTTTGGACTCAGGTACTGACCACTGAGCACCTTTTCTCTTTTCCTCTGCAGTTTTATCCCATAGTGAGTTAGAGATGGCAAGGAAGCCATTGATAATGCTCTGAATCCTCATTTTCTCCCTGAATTGTTAACTTCATGATCAGTTCTTCCAAAGCAGAGTTTATTTTAGAGTGTGATGAGCAGGGACAAGGTTCTCCAAGACACAGATGTTCAGCATGATTCTATGAATTGAACAAAAATCACTTGGAAACTTGAGGAGTGACTCTTTTGTACCCTGTTTAGAGTTCCTAAAGATTAGCTAATTAAATCCTATGTGTTGCCCTAATTTTATGGTTTCTTTGGTTATTTCTCTCTAGCTCAACAAAATTCACCAAAAATCCATGAAGGCTGGTGGGCGTATAAGGAGGTGGTCCAGGGAAGCTTTGTTCCAGGTAAGTGTAATTTTTAAATTTTAGCCTTTCTTATTTTTTTTTCTTTCTTCACTATAATTAATATAGTTGGATTTGGAGAAGATTTTTTTGTTTTATTCATGGTGAAGATTTGTGGTTGACCAATACTCAACATCCTGTTATAATGGAGCACAGAAAGGTTTCTGTTAATACATCATCCAAAGATCATGGATGTTTTCCAGGGAACTTTGATGACATTCCTGGTTTGTCTCAGTAAAACCAACATGATGCTGCTTTGTGTGTTCTGTGTGTTGAAAAGTGAAAGGGAGAACTGAAAAGTATCCCTGTTAACTGGATGAATTGATTTATCTGGTGCAGCACTTCTAGGTAATTGCATTTCTACAATTGTGTGAATAGATTAGGACAGGAGCCCACTGCGTGCAAGTTTCAATGATTTTTGTTTAGTAAATAAGAAAAAAGTGAAATCATAACTGGGCTTCATTGAGATTTAGTAAATAAATCATCAAGAGGCAGCTAAAAGGATTCTGTTCAATGTATTTTCAGTGCAATTGAGATGAATATGCATTAATTTGTGTATATTAGCTGTATTTTACAACTAAAGTAGTGCTTCAAGCTCTGTTATGAATGCACCAAGAAAACTGCTCCATGATTCTTATTTCTCACAATAACAGAAAATATTGCTTGGCTGTTGTATGAGTTTTTCCTGAGGATCTGTAGGTTTGACCTACCCTCATCTTTCACTGCTGTGAGAGCTGTTACAGCCTGACAGCCATCCGAAATTCCCAAAATGCTGATTGTCTTGTTAAGGATTCTGCTGCAAATGAGATGAAATATTTCAGCCCACAGGTTTCTGGCACCGAAATGGTTGTGAAAATCTACAGGCCCGGAGCTTAATTACATATTGATGTAGCACAAAGTAGCTTTTCAGATTTACTTGAGGTTGGTTTGGGCTGTCAGAGCACTCCAGTGTGTTGTTGTGCATGTTTAGTTCCTAATGTTGACAGCAGGGGAAGAAGCCTGGAGAATATAATCACCTGCTCTGCAGATATTTCAGCTTTCCTCAGCTGCACAACTCGGGTAAATGCCCAGCAGAAAAGGAATGAAAAAAAATTTTGCTAAGTTTAAATTTGCTGAGGAAAAAAATGTAATTGTGAGGGTGTAAGGAAACCTGTGATTAGGTCATGTTTGTGGTGTTCTGGTCTTAATACTGGAGAAATTCAGCTTTAGGAGCATCCTCGGAAGATGAATGAGGAGATGGTGATGACTCAAAAACTTCTGGGAAGGAGGAAGTTGAGACTGGTGTGGAGAGGCACTTTGTGAGGGAACCCTGAATTATCCAGACATGTTAAATTTCCAGTTAACCCAGCACAAATCCTCAAGGACTGCTCCAGACAATCAGCAAGGACCAGCTCCCTGAAACAGCCATAAAGGGGAATTTGGGGCTGCAAACCTGTCAGCCTCCTCCTCAGACAGAAATCCCACCAGACTTTACACAACAAACAGCTCATTCTTTTTTTCCCTAGCAGCACCTAGAGATTTGGGCAGCCTTTGAAAACCACACTGAAAGCGTTTCAAGGCTGCATTTGTGCTCTCAGACTAACACATCACCCGGGATGTGCCGGTGCACGTAAAGCTTTGCCGCGCCGGTGGCGGTCACATCTCAGATCTCACACGAGATGATAATTAGCACTGGAAAGGTGAGAGCTGCCAGGCAGGCTCAGAAGCACCCAAGCAAACAGCTTCAGCCATCTGCCAGGATATTTTCTTCCCCCAGCTGTTGGTGCTGACCCGGGGCTGGAAGTGAACGCCCCCAAAGATGTTGAAGAGGAGTGCTGGTCCAAGAGCTGTCACTGCAGCTCCAAATTGGTGTCTCAGATGATGTGACTGACACGAATCCAGCTCTGGAGCTGCCACGAGCACAGAGATGATTAATGAGGGGCAATAGCATCGTGGAGCACTCCAGGAGGAGTAGCTGGAGTTTGTCTGTCAGAGCTTTAGCTGGGTGAACACTTCTCGCCTTCTTCAAAGCAAAGTCCCTGTCTCTCTTTGAACTCTCACTTCTTTCATGTAGAGCTGAGTGAGAATGCAGCCAGGAGTGTATGACAGTGTGCCTGGGTTACAATGTGCCATTCATAAGTTTTTCTGCTTAGTAATCTGGTTTGGAAGCATTTAAATCAAGGCCTAAAAAAAACCTCCAGATCCTGGGCAGATTTACCATTGAGCAGTTCATAAAATCAAACCACACTTCACCTCATTCCCCAAATCACAGACTCTCCATATTTCGGGGTAGATTTTAGAAAAAAAAATATTTAAAATCCTTTTCCAGTGTTTATCTGGGTGCAGGTTTTTTGCTGCTGTGAGCCACTGGGCTGCAGTGAGTGATGTGTGTCTCCCAAGAAGGGAGGATTTCGGCAGAGAGGAGGTACCAAACCCTGCCCAGTGCCTTTCCCAAATTCCCTTTCTGCTCCAAGAGAAGGCAGCATTAGGAATTGGCAGGAGCTGTGCTGGTGCCCAGAGAGGTGCAGAGTTCTCAAGTTCAGCAAAGCCAGGCTGATTTTTTGTCTGTGCTGCTGGTGCAGCTCTCCCACCTCTCACCTGCTCCACAAGCAAAGAATTGCTCTTATGATTTAAATCATGTAGGCAAACAAAGAAGGGAGTAAGTAGAGCTTTAAAATGTTAATTGAATGCAAATTAGGTTCCAAATTAAACTTCAGGGAGTGTTCAAGGATGAAGAAGGAATACTTTCTTCTATGCAGGTGATTTGCATAATAATCAAATAATTTATATTATTACAAACTTTCACTACATAGATTTTTTTCTGGTGTGGAATATCAAAGTAGTTCTTGATGGGTTAAAATACATTTGAATAACCTTTTTCATATCTTTTCTTTGGCTGTGGCTATGAACATGTTGTGTCATTGAACCAGGGCAACCAAGACAATCACATTCCAAATTATTTTGCACCACTGTTGCGACTTCAAGTAGATGTGCATAATCTTTGTGATTGTATCAATTCTTTTCACATTGGTCCTGTTTTTTCTCACCATTAGGAATGTGGGTTTTGGTAAACGTGGAGTATAAAGGTGGTTAAATCTCATTGGGAATCATGGAATTCACTTGCCAAACCTCATGCTGTCACAGAAACTCTGGACTGTGATAGCACAAACATGGGAGTGTTTCTTTCCCAGAGAAAGAACTGAACGATGCCAAATTCAGTTTATTTTACAAGGTGCTGGTGCCAGCCTCAGCTCACAGGAGGAATCCCATCAAATAATGGGTGAGCCCTGCTGGAGGAGCAGATGATGTTCTCCTTCCTTGTAATGAAAGTTGTAAATCAGCTCTAATTCCAGAGGAAGATCTGCATATGCATCCACTCGGATCCATAATTGGCCACAGCTCACCAGGCAGAGGCCACGTGTTTCCCTGAGGTTCTGGGTTGGAAATCCTCTGTTCATGCTTCTTCTTTAACTCATTTTGCTCTAAAGGGGAAAAGTTGTCTGGGGTTTGTTCCTGCTGCTCCTGCAAGGCTCCTGCTGTGGGATTGTGCCCTCGCACTGAGCAGCTGGCAGAGCTCCCCTGGCTGAGAACAGGGGCAGTGGCTGTGGAACATGGAGAAAAAAACTGAGATAAACAGAAAAAAATGAGAAAAAACTGAGAAACTGCCTCCAAGGAGGAGATGCATAAACTTCGTGATGGTTTACAGGAGAAAGGAAGCCTGAAACAATTGACAATGACCGTGAGTGCCAAAACCTCACCTTGAACCCCCTGCTATCCCCAGGTGCTCTGGTTATGGCCCAAGAGACAGTTCAGGTGCCCCTGGTTTCTCCTGTCTGGGTTTCAAGGTTTCTTTTATCACAAGAAGTTTTCTTTTATTCCAATCTTCGAGATTGTTTCTTTAAACTAGAAATGTCTTTATGCACATGTCCAAAAACAGCCTTTAATGGGCAGAGAGCTATGAGAACCGTGCACCTTTAATCCAGGGCTTGGAATGGAGAGATCTGGAACTCCAAACCCACTCACAGAGGGGTCTGTGGTCACTCAGGGTGGCTGCTTGAATAATAAAACCCAACCCTGCTGATGGCTCCACCTGCCCTGCTCACTTTTTTAACTAAACCATCTTTCCTGGCCTTATTTTTGACCTTTGAGAGGCTGCAGCAATGCTTTGAACAGCCTCCACACACCCTTCAAAATCTTGCAGTCTGCTGCTGACTCTGAGGGATTAACCAGCCAGGTGTAATAATTTATTGCAGCAATGATAGCAGTTTTTCTTTTAGAAAGCGATGTATCGGAACAGTTCATTTCTGCAGAGATTCTGGAAATCATTCACTTATTGATTTGAGCTTAGGTCAGTATATGTCATATTTCAGCTTTGGTTGTCAGTTAAAGGGAGCTTGGAGGAAATGGATTTCATACCAGGTGTTTTCTTGGTTTGTCACTTCCTTTGGTGATTCTGCAAAACTTGACTGGTTACAAATCGTGCAGCTAGAAAGGAAACTAGTTTGGTTTTGGTGGGGTTTTTGGGGGGGTTTTGGTTGGGTTGGGTTTATTGGAGAGTTTGTTTTTGGTGGTTTTTTTGGGGGGGGGGTTGTTTTGTTTCCTTTGTTGTCTGGGCATTTGGGATTTTTTTTCTACATGGGATTTCAACAAAATACAGCATGAACTTTTTTCCTATCACAACAGCTGGTGGTACCTGGTTTTGGTTCCCAGAGCCCCCTTCTCACTCAACCCAGCAGCTCAGGACTGGGGATCACCATTCACAGGTGCTTTTGTTACCACTGTGAAACTCAAAATATTGCTGTCTTCATGTCCTTCCCACTCCTTTGAACACCCATCTGTAGAGTTCCTTTTACAAATAACTTTTCAAATAAATTTACCATCTCACATACAATCTGTAACTGCAAACAGATCTCTGATTGATGTTTTTTCCTCTAATTCAGTCCCTTGAGGGCCAGCACTGTGAACTAACTGCAGCAAAGCAATCTGAAAACCTCAGATTTTAAACCTTGACAAACTTGTGCCTGAACCACAGTTCCTTGTGGTCTCATCTCTTTTGTTTTAACAGCCTAATTGTCTTTCTTAGCTGTGACGTTTCCTCCCTGGCTAAATTGGTGTCCAGGACAGAAAATCTGTGTGTAGCAGATGTACCCTGGCCTTTGCTTCGTTATCCTGATGTGACCTAATGATTCAGGTTCTCCTCCTGCTGCTCCTGGTCCCACCAGGCTCTTCAAAGGTCAAACCTTCCTTTTGGAAACAGCTCTTGAGGTGGCAGTGGGACCTTGCTGTGCCTCCAGCTGTCCCAGAGCTGTCCCTGTGCCCCGTCAGGAATTTTCGAGTGAGGAGGAGCCTGAAGGATCTGCAGATGTCCATTAGTGTCCCTCACACCCTGCTGCCAGGTTGGATAACATTTTGGGGGTAGCAGCACTCCCTGTCATCGTGGACTTTTCTATGAAGTTGAAAATCCTCTTCCCAACCTCCCCAAAGCAGTGCTGCTCACCTGGCAGTGACACTGAATATGGTTATAGAGACAAAAAACAGTGAAATACCAGGAGCTGTTGAGACAACTGCAGCTACCAAAGCCTGCATGAATGATGGCTCCTGGCTGGGAGGAAGTATTAAAGAGATTAAATACCATTTGGGCAGTTATTTCCTCAGAGAGCAGCATCCAGAAACATCTGCTGTCCTACACTTTGTGTGTTTACAATCACTGGAGAGCCTTGAAACCTGTTCTGTTGGGAAAGTAAATGTCCTTTCTACAAATTTAATGCAATTTATTATTTTAATCTTACCCAAGCCCACTTTAAACTGGTTTGAAAGTGAAAAGCTGGCAAGCACCTCTGTGATCTTACAAGAGCTCACCATCCCATGATGAGCACATCCTCTTAAGCTTTAGCTTATAAAAAAAGGATTGCTCCTGTGCAACACCTTAGCTGGACCACCAAAAACTGGGGGTTGGGATAAAAATGTAAGATTAGTGTTGAGAATCTTTCTTTTCTTAGGTTCTTCACTAAAAGCTAAAAGCAAAGGAAGGAATTCCAAGGATAGATCATAAAAGGGTTCAATGGGGTGTAACTGGATGATCTTTAAGATCACCCAGAGCATTCGATGATATTCTTGACAAGCTGAGTATAAAGGCAGTTGGAACAGTGCTCTGAGTCATTGATAACTCAAAGCTCATAACTCCTTGCCTGAAAAGATTATTCAGGAAAGTTCCAAGGGTTGGAAGCAAGGCCCCTGTACGATGCTGTTGGCTGTAGAGCTACATTCAGGAGGTTTTATCTTATCTTATGCCTTGCCAGGCTCATCATCACAGGGTGTCTCTAAGCACTTCTTGACACCTTTGGCGCTCGACATTTTGGTGGTGTCCACATCTGAGAGGAGCACACAGAAATTTGACAGAATGAGTCTCTGCTCTGTGGCTCGAGGAGCTTTTTTAAGCTAATAATCCAAGCTGAAAGTGAGTAATGACATCTGCCATGGCTGCTTTGTGTGAGCAGGGACTTGCAGTTCTGGCTATTAATTACCTTGCAGTAGTAGTTTTGTTGTGGGTGTGCTCGTGTTTTAGTACAAAACAGTAGCAATCATCACTTCCTACGTAAAAAACCCACTTTATGGATTTTCATGGTGTTGTATAAAATAAGTCAGTGTCCTGGGAAGAAAGAAGTCGCTGAGGATAATAAGGAATAGGGTTTTTCTGTGCTGATAACATTCTTCCCCAGTGGAATGTAATTGGAGTTAAGCAGAGGAGGGTAACAAAGCTCAGCTTATGTTTGCTTGGGTACCTGTGCCATAAATCTGTGTGGGATGGGATGGAGCTGGAAGGAATTGCAGTACAGCATGGAAATAGGGATAATGAGTGGCACTGAGATGTTGCCTGGCTGCTCCTCCTGTCATTATCCCACTTCAAAAATTACTCCTGTAAAATGCTTCGATGAAGAATTCCATTTTTGTAATTGCACATTTACAATTGCAGTTGTGACTGTCGTGTAGGAATTCACCTCCCTGTTTCCCTGAGTGTTCACATCAGGATATCACAGTGACTTCAGGAAGAGGATTCCTGTTAAACCAGTGGCAGACCCAGCACCAGCGAGGACTTTACACAAACTCAGTGTGCACCTTTTAATTTGTGCAGCTCATTAGTGCAATTTAGGGTAGAATTTGCCATGTCCTACCGAGGAAAATATGGTCACTGCAGCTGCAGCCTTACCTGTGGTTAAAA
The DNA here is from genome assembly GCA_009741485.1 of Malurus cyaneus samueli. Lineage (NCBI taxonomy): Eukaryota > Metazoa > Chordata > Aves > Passeriformes > Maluridae > Malurus > Malurus cyaneus. The sequence continues at coordinate 4,952,884 of CM019230.1, forward strand.
TAAACCCCTGGGAAGTGAGATCACAGCTCTGCTCTGTGCGTGGTCACACACAGGAGCTCTGCCTGTTGGTTGTTGTCACTGGTACTAAAAAAAAACCTTCCCTGTCAAATCCTGTCCCCTGCCTAATAAAGAGATCAAGAAGGAAAAGAAATGAGGCTGTTACCTGAAAGTGGATATATCCTATGGCATGCCTGTGCTGTGCTTGTAGGCAGCTGTGATTTCACTTGTAAATACGGATTCAGGGGGTTGTTTGATCGTGGCGTTTATTCAGTAACCTGCTAGGCTGACTGCACTTGTGCAAGTCCATTTGTAGGGTTCCTGAGGCTCCTCAATTAGAGGATTGCTGGAGACTTGGGAGTCTGAAACCACTCATTTGTACTCAGTGGAAATTCCCCTCTCTCCTGGCACCTCTCTAAGAAGGTCATTTGTGAATTCACTGAACCGTGAGTGCCTTGGACATGCTCAGGAGCAAAATCCGTGCTCACCGTTTCCACCTGCCTGCCTAGGAGGACGTGGGATTTATTATTTGGAGGAGTTTTACTGCTGTTGCTCACACAGATTAAAATACAGCTGTCCTACAGCATCACCCCATCATGGCATTTCTGGGCACATGTTATTTGTGGTCAGTGAAAGATTTATCCTCTCTAATGACAGAGCTCACCATAAAATAAAGTCACCTCCTTAATGCATTTCCGGGTACCTGCTGCCCCTGCTGAGCTGTAAATCGCATTATTATGGTTAATGACTGCCCAAAAAAAGGAACCTTCCTGAATCTTATTGATTGTTTCATTCTAGCACTGAAAATATTACTTAAAATTGTCACCTTTTACCTTTATGAATAGAGAGTGATTTTACATGAGGGCGCTTTTTCATTTTATATTTATAAAACACACACACAAAAAAAAAAAAAATACATTAGTGTTTCCAGACCAAGCAGTCACCAACTTTATAGTCAGGACATAAACCCTGAAAATAACAGCATAACATCATAATGGGAAAGCTGACAGGTCGTTAACTACAACGCTGCAAATGGCACTGCTGTAATTCATAAGTGTTTGGAGACACCAGCCCAGCCTGCAGCTTTCAGAGCCTCCAGCATGGAGAAAAACACTCAGGGATGGAGCAGAAAATAACCTGGGCATGCTGGAAGCTGTTCCTTTGACACCAGAGCATGCAGCTGAGAGATGTCCCACCCCAGCACAGAGATGGTTCTTATGGACCCTTCTGTGACCTCCTCTAATATATTTATTCTTCCTGTGGTTTTAATACCTGGGAGTTTGTTGGGGGGGATTAGTGAAGAATTAAGGTCTTTACTCATAGAGGTTGTTTTACAGATATTAAATGAGTTGTAGGTGTGGAAAAGATGGATAATCTGAGTTCAAGGCAACAGTTGGGGGTGCCACTTGTTCCAGCACAAAATCAAACCCAAAGGATGAAACCTCTGTCAGTAAAACAAAGAAATTTCAGTGAAATGATGAAGAAATGGGAGTTTTTCTCCTTCCTTACAGGAAATACTTTGGTCAGGTTGAGTTTATCTGTGTCTGAAATCCAGGCATCATGTTGTCCCTGCACTAGAATAATTAGGAAGTCTGGCTGAAGCAGCCCCTACAAAAGCAAGCTGCTGCCAGTTTGGAAAATCCTGGGTTATTACTTTTGTCTGAAAATAGGTCACACTGGAAACAGCGGGATTTGCTTGCTGAAACAAATGCTGCATCCCTTGAATAAAGGCCAGCTGAACTGATTGTTTTTTTTTTTTCAAATTAATAATCAATATTTACTAGATTATATCCCCTTTACAGTGGTTTTATTTAAAACCTCCTCTTCCCAAGTTCTTTAAGTGCAGTGAAATTTCCACAGCTGTGCAGTGTGGCCTCCATCTCTTTTGTTCTGGAGTGTTCACACTGCAATTACATTAATAAAGTGCTTTTTGAGGAAATCACATTTTCATACTGTACCCTTTGCTTCTGGTGGAGGAGAGGGGCTGGGTGGGAGGATTAAATCTGCACTGGGATCATGTTGGTGCTACCCCCAGCAGCAGAAGGTGCAGGAGGAAGGGGATTCTCAGCTCTGGGAGGAGCTGCCCCTCTAAATCTCAGTCAGGTGCAGCCAAAGCCGTCTCAGGATGCAGCTGGGAGCCGTGGCTAATTCCCAGCTTTAGTCCCAATTTAGAACGGCAGGATTTAGCTGTTCTGTGTGACTCAGAGCACAGCATATGACATGGGAGGGAACATCTCAGATTATGGAGTCAACCTTCCTGCATTTCCAAACTGTGGCTGCAGAATCCCCTTCCACGGGTGCATCCCAGGGCATTTCTCATTCCATTTTCCTTTTCCCATCCAGCATTTTGACCACCTTCAAATGGTTTTCCCCCCCTCTCAATGAGGGTCTCTTTAATAAACAATAATAAATGACTGAAGACTAATAGGATATGGCTGGAAATATCCTATAATTTTCATTGCATGGCCTTGGCAGTCTCTATTATCCACACACTGACATCTTCAGGATTACTTGGTGTTTTAATGTGCATTTAAAATTGGTTAACAGGAGTGTAAATTAAGGCAATAGCGAAACCAGTCTCTCAAGATTTTATTGCTCATTGTAGTTTTATGTTTATGGGCTCTCTGCTGTGAGGGCAGGGTTGTGGTGGTTTGGTTTTAGGGAGGAGGTGATGCCTCACCCAGAGCCTGGTGAAGGCCATGGAATTCCTTCCCTTTGGCTGTCTCAGGGCCATGGTCACAACATTCTCACTGCTAAAGCCTTGGATTTACTGTCCCAGTTAAGAACAATCTCCAGAGAAAATCATGAAAAATATGTATTTGTTGAGGTGTGATATGAAATAAGAGTTGTGTGCAGAGATGGGACTCAATTCCTGCACCTCTCAGGGCAACCACAATGGAATTCTGGAAAAGGCCAGAAGAAAAGTACCAATCAAAGTGGAAAAAAACTGCATTGATTTAACAGATTTGAAGCTCTTCTCCTCTGCTAATGATGCTCAGGTGTCTGCCTGCCTTGCCATTTTTTGTCCTTTGTTGCTGATTCTGTAACTGCTCTTTTCACAGCCTGCTCCCAATTAATTCATCAGTTAATTACATTTGGGCAGGCGCAGGTACTTGCTAAGGAATGATACAAAACTCCCAGTAATCACTGCAGAAAATGACACAGAAACTGTCCCAGCTTGTTCCATCAGTTCATGAGTATTTCTGGTTATTGGTACCCAGTTTTCAGAACAAACACTTTGCACTTCCCAACTTTTGCATTAAAACTCTTAAATATTTAAAATATCGTTAAATTGGTACTTAAATTATATTGGTATTACTATTAAATACTTAAAATACTATTCCATTGTAAACATAAAGGCATGAAGGAGCTCCAGAACGTGAATATTAGGAAATACAGGAAGAAAAGAAAATTTCTGGGTGTCACAGACAACACTTTTTGAATCAGAAAGTCCAGATTGAAACACAGAATATTTTTTTTTTTCAAACAGTTTTCACTCTCAGAACTACAGCAGTCTAAGTCCCGGTGGCTTTTTAAGATTGATGGCTGGACCTGCAAACTTTATTTAAGTGTTTTAAAATGCAAATGTCTGGCCAAGGAAAGGGAGGCAAGTACCTGAGACATCCAGCTCCTCCCAAAAGGCTCTGGGAGCTGCGATCCAACTGCTTAGGCAGGAAGATCAGAAGATCCCAGGAGGCATCTTCTGTATCATTTAGTGCCTGAAAACCCTCATAATTCTGTCTGTGACGTTCCAAAGGACTTAAATCATCTTTAAGGAAGAAATTTAGTGCCTGGGAGAGTATAATCTGTTCTCTTAGGGGTTGAAAGTGGGGTAAATAACTGAAGAATCAGTCAACCTCTCCTACCTCCTAAACCCTGCCCCATATTAAATGGAAATAAATTTCCATTTCCATATTCAATGGAAATCCAGGAGAAGTTAAATGACTTTGTAGCTGTATAGGCAGGAGAAAAGGGTTCAAGGGAAAGATGTTCTCATTTCTGGAAAGATTTCTGGTAAACTGTTCCTAATGTGCCCTTCAGGAAGCTCTTATTGAGATACTGGCATTTAATTTTCAATTTCCTGCTTGACCTTGTTCCGCAGCATGGGTTTGCATTGGTTTTCAGGCATAAAGTACATAAAGACACCTTCAGCTGCTCAGTGCATAGCAGTGTGGCTGGGCCATGGATTTAAAGTCTGGTTTTTGTGGGATGTGCTGATCCTGATTGGGGGTGAAGAGATTCTGGGGTGCAGGCTGAAACACAAAGCTCTTGGAAGAATGTCAGCTGGCTTCAGTGGGAAAATGTTTTCACCAGTGTTCTAAAAGTGTGGTTTTGTTTGCCCATCACACAGCTGCAGTTTCCCTGAATTGTATTAAAGTGCAGAATATCACCCTGTAACATCTGAGAGGAGCAGGGCCCTGAATCCTGTGCCATGAGCTGTTTGCAGATATCCCCTCTGTGGCACTTCCCTGGATTCCAGACACTTTCATACACTAAAGAATCATCAGCCGCTCTGCCTTTTGCCATCCCTGGGCAGAGCAAACATTTCTGTTCTTCAGGACATTTTTCTGTTCTATTCTGTTCTTTAGGATGTTCTTCGCTGTCCTAAAAGCAAAAGGATTGGCACAAAAATTTCTGTCTCGTGGCAGTAAAGCAACGTTCTGCTTCCCCAGCAAATGTCCTGCTCTGGGGTTTCAAATATTTGCTTTTATAGCCGGAATCTGCTGAAAAAACCAGTGCACTGGGCACTCCAGTCCTTCTATGGTTATGCCAAAGCTTTTACTGATGTGAATTCTAAAACTGTCTTGAATTTTCACAGGGTTCCTCCATATTGGACTGTTAAATATGCAGGAAATTCATATTTTAGGGAAGCACTTTCCTTTTACAGCAGGAGCTTAACAAACAGAGCAAGATTCGGGTGTCCTTATTCGGAGGCTCTCTAAATTCAGTGTGTGTTTTCACTCCCGAGCTTGCCTCTTCACTTCGTGACAGATATTTTGAGAGAAGCCAAGATGATGCTGTGCCTCACCTCCAAATGGCTGTGGGTAATCTTGTCACAGCACAATTTGAGTTTCTGTTCCCTCCCTGCCACACTTTGCATGGAAGTTGCTTAAATATAGAGAGAATTTTCTACTATGAATGGACAGAATCGCAGATATGGAGAGAATTTCTCATGATGGATGGACCTAATCCCAACTGTGTTTACATCTCCTCGCTGCCTGGCTGAGCTAAAGCCCAGATTTGTTCATTGTCAGAGTGTGGATTCACTATGAGCTTAAGGGAAATGATCAAACTTTAGCTTTTCCCTGAATTCAGCCCAAATTTTTTCATTGTCAGAGTCTGGAATCACTATAAACTTAAGAGAAATTATCCAACTTTTGTTTTTTCCCGAATTCAGCCCAAATTTGTTCATTGTCAGAGTCTGGAATCACTATAAGCCTAAGAGAAATGATCAGACTTTAGCTTTTCCCTGAATTCAGCCCAAATTTGTTCATTGTCAGAGTCTAGAATCACTATAAACTTAAGAGAAATTATCAGACTTTAGCTTTTTTCTGAATTCAGGTGGATATTTCATCCCTTGGACCCCACTGCTTCAGCAGAGACATTCAGGAGCTCCATGAACCCACCTGCTCCAAGGAACTGGCAGAAATTCCTGGGTCTTTAGGCAGTAAAAAATGATCAAATTCTCCTCCTTGAATTTACAACAAAAACCTCCAAACACACCCAGCTATTGTGTAATGCAAACCCAAACACCAAGGGCCAGAGACAAAAGATCACAATATTGCATTTTACCAGCCTCTAACACTTTAAATTCATTGTTCTATTCATGCTGATATTGGTTTTTTAGGTGGTTTGTTGTTTTTTTTTTCAATCATATTTTTAAAACCCTACATGGTTTTCCAGCTGAAATTCCTACAGACACATTTATATTTGTATATTCACCTACACCCATAGAGATTAAATTCACATTTAATATTCAAATGCTTGATACACAAAACATTCACCTGCAGCATCCTTTCTGCAATACCAGGGTATAATACATGCGTGGTAAAAATTAATCGAGTGGCTGAAGAACAGCAGATATAAATTATTTTACAAGAGAGAACTCAATTAGTGGAATTTTATGATGTGTGGAGATGGGTGAAGTGCTCCTTGAATGCCAAGGTCTTTCTATGAAGATGCAAATAATTTCAGGCTGGATTTTTTTTTTTTTTTTTTTTTTTTTTAATGACTGATAAGAATTGAAATAACCAGTGGGACGCACAACTTTTTTTTTTTCCCAGCATTGTCTTTTCAAGACTTTGTCTCCTTATTTTTGCATTCTTTTATGGCTTTTATCATTGAACTTTTTTTGTGAATATTTTGCTGATATGCTTTCAAAAATCAGCTTTTCTAGAAATAAGCCACAGGAAATTGGGATAATAATATCTAATTCTAAATTAATATCAGCCAACCACTATTGGGAAAAGCCTGTTGTCTTATTTGTAGATGCAAAAGGTGAATCACCCAGAAACTTCTAGCACCTCTGTAGTACTTTTACCACATTTCTTATTATTCCTGAAGATTTTTTTANACATACAGAATTTTACCCAACCAATGTTTTCAGTGGTGGCTGAACTGGGGATTTCGGGTTACTTTAAATTTCAAACACAACACAAATCACTGAACCCTCAAATCAGCCTGATTCCATTTTCACCTATAAAAATACATCCCAGTTTAACATGTGAGAAATAATTCCAGTGTGGAATCCACTGCAGGAAATGAATTTGATCAAAGATCCCAGGGGTTTGGGTGTTGGATTCCCTGATTTATGGCCAGGTGGGTTCTGCTGGGGCCAGGCAATCAAGGAAGATGATGTCTGGGACGCAGGAATTTCCATCTTGTGCAAAGATTAGCAGAGAAAGGAGGAGATTTACCACTTCCACTCTGATTTAGCAATGCAATCTCACATGTGCTCGATCCAGCATCCTTCCCAGTTGCTGTGTCTAAAGTTGGGAATGTGCTTGGAGGAGGAGCAGCAGCCCACAGCCGAGCACAGCAATGTCAACATCAGACTCAGCTCTCACTGCAAGGTCCGTGAGCAATGCTTTTGTGCAGAATTGGTTCTGCCTCTGACCAAAATAAATGCAAAATTTTTTATTTAGTAAAAACAGCGAGCCCAGAATTCTTCAACTTTCGCAAAGCTGGCAGCGAAATCCGAGAACATATGTCCAATTTACTGTGTGGGCAAGGCATTTCTACAGAACTCTAAAAATAAGTTGTTGTGTGTGTTTTCTGAAGGTGGGAGCGACCTTCTGGAGATACTTGAGCTTTTAGGAATCGTCTTCAACAGGAAATGAATCACCTACTGAGTTCACCGTGTTCTGTAGGTATTTCTTGTTCTAAATTTAGAACCTGCAGGTCTGAGCCTCTTATCTCCATTTTTACCCCAGATTTGCCCCAGTAAAAAGGGTGTGGGGAACAAGCTGGGTGTGGGGAGCTGCTGCTGACTTCTACCCCAGCCAAAATTACAGTAATGAGGTATAAAGTTAAAATTTTTTTGGGAAGAATTACAACCCATGCATTTATAGGTACACATTGTGTATAATTACGTAAAACTCATACATAGCTCCTGTTCTGATATCCATTTTCAAGCTGAATGTAATGAACTGAAAAAAAATGAAGATTTCCTTGTTGTAAAGCATCCCAAAGTGTGTCAATCTTAAAGCAATAACCAGAATTCTGCGTTTTTGAGGTTTTTGCTCCTCAGTTCTGCACAGCATTGCTGTTCAGACTGTGAAAAGGGACTGGAAATAATCAATGGGGAGCCTCAAAGTCCACCTCATTCTTCAAGAAAGAAGAAGGTTCTGCTCCTCTGTCCTGCCTAAAATCCTTTTGGACCAAGAGAATGGGAAGGTAACATGAGAAACCATCACCTGGAACTGAAGAGATTCAAGAATATGGAAAATTGTGTAAATCAGATTTCTTCAGCCATGGTCTCTGGAATAGGTCATGGGAAGCATTCCTGTGGGCAAGACAAAAATATTGGAGAAAAGGCCAAAAAAAGATTGGAGAAAAGACACAAAGATTGCAGAAAAGACACAAAGAAAGGTCAGAGAAAAGACACAAAGAAAGGTTGGAGAAAAGACACAAAGAAGGATTGGAGAAAAGACAAAAATATTGGAGAAAAGACAAAAATATTGGAGAAAAGACAAAAATATTGGAGAAAAGACAAAAAAAAAAATTGGAGAAAAGATGAAAAAAGGTCAGAGAAAAGACAAAAAACTCAGAGAAAAGACCAAAGTCCTAAGCAAGCACTTCCAGTTCAGCTGAGACTTCCCCAGCCATTCCCCTAACACAACCAGTCAGGAGAAGCTCTGGAAGTTTGGGCTTTGGAAGGAAAGTGCTGCTCATTGGCTTTCAGAGGGAAGAAACACGGAGGGGCTCTTGTTTTGGAATTTGTGCTGTGATTCCTCGGGCAGGCTTCCCAGAGCTTGTTTGGTGGCACGCAGGAGCCTGGTGGCAGTGGGCCAGCTGGCACCCTCGGCAGCACTCGGTGATCTGTGCAGCCCCTGAGAAACCAGCAGAGCTTCCTCCCCAGATGGCTCCCAACCTCCTCCTCATCCGCTCACAGCCCGGGGCTCCCAAATCAATATTTTCACCGGCAGCTCAAAATCCCAGCTGGTCCTTCAGTGGACGTGCTCTCCTCCAGCCTCTGCTGCAACCATTGCTTCCATTTTCTTCTTCTTTCCATTTCTTTCATAGGCTGGATATCAGGGAAAAGTTTTTTATGGAAAGAGTGATAAAGCATTGGAATGGTCCGCCTGGGCAGGTGGTGGAGTTGCCATCCCTGGGTGTGTTAAAACAAAAATTAGATGTGGTTTTTGGTGCTGTGGTTCAGTTGAGGTGTTGGACTCGGGGATCTTGAAGGTCTCTTCCACTCCGGGTGATTCTGTGATTTTTACATGGATTTAACCAGTGGTTCCTGGTGTTGAGGGTCTAAACCCCCCCATCACCAGGGCCTGCACTTCCCAAAGGCAGTTGTGGCATCACCCAGTTTATTTTGTCTTCAGGGAACCCCTCTCTCTAAACATCAACAAAAGCAAAAAAAAATTAACTTCACAACAGCAACTGGCTCACATTCTGACTTGAAGAACAAATAGCTTTCTAGACCTTGTTTCTGCGTCTGCCTTTGTTCTGAGTTCCTTGAACCACCCTTCAAAATAAAGAATCAATGATTTCAGAGAGAGATTTCCTGTTTTCTGTCAATGAACATCCTTGAGCTTTCGCAGGGTTTCAGTCTGGCACCATCGTATCTGAGTAGAGGAAAGATGAAAGATGAAGATTAATCGTATCTTGTAACTTGTCTCATAAAACAGGGTTTCAGATACAGCATTTGCACACTTGAAATGTTGTTTTAAAGCATGATAATTATAAGTATACCAAGGGGAAAGTCATGTCAAAGCAATACGAGAGGCCTTGCAGTATCCTCAGATCCAAAGTAAGGGGATTCTTGTAATTCAAGTTAAGAAATATCTGATTCACTTCCATTAGACCACATTTTATAAGCATTTTCTTCACTGATTTATGTTATTACATCAACTTAATTGTAAAATATTACCTTACCGGGGACAGAGAAGTGTAAGCAATGAAAATAAAAACAGAAGTCCCAAAACATGTATAAAAAGGAAGTTTCTCTGGGCTTTGTGTTGTCCAAAGACACTTTAAAGTGATTGTTCCCCTGTTTTCTTTATAAAATAAATGGATTACACAGTGACATGTAATAGTGGACATGCAGCATTTCTATGTTTTGCTGTGTATTAAAATGTAACCATCCTTATCCCTGCTGCTATTTAAATATATTTGCTGTATTCTGTCACTTGGGCACCACAGCTTTTCTTTTCATTTCACTGAAAACCTCTCACATATGGCCAGGAATAGGGCCCTCACCACAAAGTTTATTTTTAGAGTATTCCAAGGCTGATCCTGAAAGGGCTCTGTGTTCAGAACAACAGAGCAGCTCTTTGTCAGACCTCCAGCATGGCACAATTTAAAAATGCTCATTGTTATTTTAAACAGCAGAATCTCATGGCTTTATACACTTCACATATTTCATATTCTTTAACATAAACCTGAGCACCAAATTTCACTGAGTTTTGCCAACTCTTCAACACCTCAGCAAAGGATGAGAGAGCACAGACCCATTGTGAGAATAGGACCAACAGCAGCCCTCGTGTCTGCAGGAAATTCATATTTTAGGAAAGTTTTTTCCCTAGGATGGGCTCCCTAGGATGTCAAGGCTCTTGATGCACCTGTTACTAAACCACTGCTGCCATCCTAATTAGCTTTTGTTGCCTTTGAACAGAGAAATAACTGAGATCTCTTTCAGCTGCCTTGTCTTTGAGATTAATGGTAAACATCTGCCAGCTGGTGAGGACAGTAATTCTTGTAGTTGTTGAGCAGAGTTCCTGGAAGGACACTGGTTTATTTATTTTGTAAAGCCCTGCTTTACAATGGCTTTGTAACTTGAGGTTATGTGTCTGGATTTTTCCTTCCTCATTAGCAGAGGGTTTATGTAGAATTTTTTTTTAAATGCTATAAAAACTGGAAGGAGAAATCGGCAATGAAAAATGAAAATTGTCCATTTATGCTGCATCTCACTCTTGAGATGGCATCAGTCCAAAATCTGTGTTTATGTAATCTGTAGAACCCTATTCTATTGACAATGAGAAAAATCAATTTTAAAGTTTCATTGAAACCTGTTCTGTAAGGAAAAAAAACTTTTACACTGTCACACAACCATTTATTTGGGAGAAGCAAAAATGCTTCTTTTAGAGGCCAGCAGAAGCAGGAATAGATGGGTACAGGGATAAGAACCTGGGCAGATGGTTGAGAAAAATGGGAGTGGATGGCTGAGAAAAGGTCCCTGTGACATTCACTGTTAGAGACAACAGTGGCTGTTAATAAAGCAGAGTTAATTCTATAGCAAGGAGTGAAATATTTAATCAGCAGCACTTCATACATAATTCAATTAACTGCCTTTGCTCATCAGTATTAACGAGAGCTGGAGCTTGGATTAATGTGCTTGAGCGTCATCACAGCACTCCCAGTCTGCTTCAGTGCTGCCAAAACTTAATAAAGTGCTGCCAGTCAAATTACAGTATCTGAGCCCAGAGCATCAATGTGCTGATATTACAAATCATCCCCTTCTCACAGCATTGTTTGCTAATTCCTTATTTATGCTGATCTCTGCACTAAACACTTTAATTAGTGTACAGTGGCAGAACAAGTTAAATTTCTTATCCCTTCCTCGATGATGTCTTTAGTATCATCCAAGTTACTGAGCAATTGCTATAAATGGTCTATCCATGTGGTTTCAAAGTCACATTTTTTAAAAAAATATTGCCTTTAATCAGGTGCATGGATTGCCACAGCTGAATTTCTATTAGTCTGAAAAGGATAGGTGCTAAATTAATTTCTGAAATAATAAGAAAAATATTGCAATAAATAAATAAATGAAATTTATTATAAATAATAAATAAATCGGTTCTGAAGACATTTCCATTGTGGTCTGTGTTTTTCCAGGCAGAACACAGATCTCACCCTCACATCCCTGATGCTGCTGCTTGTGTTTCCCGTGCTCTCTCTCTTTCCAGAAGAGAGAGACAATATTTCCCAAATTAATTTCCATTCTGCCACTGAGGGATTTGGTTCCTAGGAATTGATAAACCTTCCTCAGCAGAAGCTGGGAGGATGATGCTTTGGAATTCCATCCTGTTCACTGCTCCCTATGTCCAACCTCACCCAGGAACCTCCACAAGAGCCAAACCCAACCTTTAGAGCCCCTGAAGGGGAAGAGAGGCAGTCTGACTCTGTTTATTCCCCCTCTAACTCTTCTGAAATAAATCTCTGCTGCTCCTCAGAACCCTTGGCTGTGTCTCAGCTGGGTGAATCGAGGCCAGACCCCGGCACCCAAAAGGAGGTTTCAAAAGTGCTTTGAAATGCAAGTTCTGGAAGCATTACAAGCTGTCATAAGAATCGCAGCAAGATAAATGACATTACAGAGGAAAGGCAGAAGAGCAGGCTTTTTTAGATAGTTCTTTTTTATCTCACCAGAAGAAGAGAAATGAAGATGTCAGACAGTTACAGGTTTTGGGTGCAGCCAAGGGCCTGAGAGTTCAGGAGTCCACGAAGTGAGTTTGAGGGAAATGTTGTTGGAGAGTAATATAAAAATCGTAGAATGTTCAGAAACCTGTTTTGGGGGGACAGAAGTGCAAGTCACGCTTGACTGTGCTCTACCTGAATAGATTGTGCCTTTCACCTTGGCTTTTTGGTACTGTTCCTGCCACCTGGACCATGTGAAATAAGGAAATTAAAGATGTCATGTCCATCTATCCCCTGAATCCAGGAGGTGAATCCAGTGGAGGCTGAACTGGGAGTGGTGTCACTCTTCTGGGAGCTTTGGCTCTATGCTTGGCATCGAGTCTCTCGAGGACAAGGAGGATTTGGAGAAGGCAGCACAATACATGAAAGCAAGAGGCAGCAGCCAGAATTGCTCAGAAGAACAGAGAAACTGGGTCAGTCAGGAGCGGCGGAAGGAGGAATGCTATTTATGCCGTGTGCTCAGCGAGTGGTGCCATCTGAGGATTTAGCAATTCATCCAAAAAAATATTAGAGGTTAAGGCTGAGTTGGATATGTTTTAAAAACACAGAAGAGTGGAGAATCAAGCCCTCACTTCTTAATAAAATCAGCATAACTCCATTAATTTAACCATTAATTGGAACCTTTTCCTTATAGTTAATATTTGTCCTTTACCATGTTTTTGATGGGAGTTGTAGCAGTAGAAAATGTTGCATTGACACCAAGGATTTCATGACCCAGTGTCATTATTAAGAACTTGTGTAAAGGTAGAAGATTTTCAGGGGTTCAGCACTGTGCAAATGTCTTGGAGGTGGAAGTTTCTGTCTTCCAGGAGCATAAAATGAGCTATATCCACATTGGAGAAGCAGTTTGAATCAGCTGATAAAGCTAAAATTCTACTTTATCCTTTTGTCTTCTATTTTACAAGGAATAAAGATCATCTAAAGGAAAATGTGCAGTCTCTACTGAAAATCTGGTTTAGACCAATAAAGAGCACTCAGGCTTTCAGCCATTTAACAGAAAAAGAGAACCATTTTTAAAATAATTTTTTTTGAGTTTCAGGAGCCATTTAACAGAAAAAAGAGAACCACTTTTTGAATCAGTTTTTGAGTTTCAGGTAAAAACTTGATCCAGAAGATCAGCAGACAGCACCTGATGTTAATGGAAACGGGACACTCAGTTATGAGGAGCATCACCAGAATGCTCTAGTGCAGAGGCTCTGTCAGGGAGACAAAAATCTGGCAGCAAATCCAGCCCTACTGACCTCTGAATGCTCTGGGCAGACTGAGTTTGGAATCAACAGAATAAGGAGTTTATGCAATTTGCTGTAGCCAAAGAGAATATGGTGATTGCAATGAGGGGTTGTTAGAAAATTCTTCTTCCCCTCTATGCAGTCCTGATAGTAACTATCAGAAAATAAACAAAATCAGTGTGGCTGAAGTTTTAGTAACACAAAACAAGTTTTAGTAACACAAAACCAAACCAAACCAAACAGAAACACAGGAAAAAAAAAAAAAAAAAAGGAAACAAAACCAAACAAACCACCCCAAACAACCAAAAAAAAAAGAATCAAAAAAACCCCAACCAAACAAAACCCAAAACAAAACAAAAAACAATTAAAATAAATAATAAAAAATAAATAAAATAATATTTTCTTGAGAACTTTTTCTGGTTGTGAGTTCTCTCCCCTGCACACGAGGAGTGCCACAGGCTCCCTGCTGAATGTCCCTGTCAGCCCGAGCTCCGAAGGCAGCTGTAAATCCACAGCTCTCACGGCCACAAGATGCTGCCAGATAATGGGTATGGATTTTCTGTACATCATCCAGCTACCACCTGTACTGAAGCTAATAATTTGTCTGAATAAAGCAGTACTCCATAAACTTTACTGCTGAGCAAACAGCGCGCTGCTGGCAGCGCCGCGCTCCGCTCTCCCTTCCAACCCATCAAAAAATGACTCAATTACCATCTAAAAGTTTATACTGCCCATGAAGTCAAGGACTGGAGAATTAGCAGCCAGCTCGAAGGTGTTTTTAAAAGAGCAAATGTATCTTAATGTGCAGAAGTGACAGGTTTGCATGGGAGTGTGAAAGGGACGAGGCAGGGCTGGTGCTGATTTTAGCACGCAGGATGAGCGCGGTAAAGGAGCCGAAGTGATGGTTTCTGTCACATCTAAGAGGGGATGGTCACCCTGGTGATAAAGAAAACATCTGAACAAACCTGCCTGCTGTGTGCAGAGGGCTTGATTCGAGATGCCCAGGTTCAGGGATTAGAAACAGAACTAGAAATGGCAGGGCTGGTGCTGATTTTAGCACACGGGATGTGCGCAGGGAAGGAGGGGCGTGGATTCATGAAAATGATGATTCTGTCACATCCAGGAGGAGATGATCATTCTGGTGATAAAGGAAAAATCTGAACAAACCTGCCTGTTGGATGCAGATGGCCAGATTCAGGGATGCCCCCATTCAGGGATTAGAAACAGAACTAGGAATGGCAGGGCTGGGGCTGATTTTAGTGCATGGAATGTGCTCAGGGAAGGAGGGGCATGAATTTGTGAAAATGATGGATTCTGTCCCATCCAGGAGGGGATCATCACGCTGATAATGAAGAAAACATCTGTACGAACCTGTCTGCTGTGTGCAGAGGGCCAAACTCAGAGCTGCCCTCATTCAGGGATTAGAAACAGAACTAGGAATGGCAGGGCTGGGGCTGATTTTAGCATGCAGGATGTGTGCAGTGAAGGAGGGGCGTGAATTCATGAAAATTATGGATTCTGTCGCATCCAGGAGGGGATCCTCTCCCTTGTAACAAAGGAAGCATCTGAACAAACCTGCCTGCTATGTGCAGAGGGTGAAACCCAGCGATGCCTTGATTCAGGGATTAGAAAGAGAAGAAGTAAATTTTCAGGGATCTCAAGGTCTAGGATCCAGCATCCAGGTGGTTTTACCAGAGTGTGAACACAACTTTCAGCAGAAGAACTAAAAGAATCCCCTTGTCCTCCACCAAGGGACCAACTACGATTTCTCCAGGAATTCACCCTGGGCAGGAGGATCAGCCACATGTGTGACACCCCTAACACCCACACCAGGAATAACTCCTAGGAGAAGACTGAATCCATGAAAATGTGTAGGGTTTTAATGCTGTGACCACCTTTGCTTGTGAGCCTGATGCAGCCTGAGCTGCCCTGGAAGCTGAGCTGTTTGTTTGGAGTGCACAGAACGAGCCTCATCTCCTTAATGAGCAACAGAGCACTCTCAGACTTCCAAGGAGTTGCAAGAAGTGTTACCTTGGGAAAAAGAGAACTTAAAAAAAAAAAAAAACAAACTCACCAGGCTGCAAAAACCGTGCTTCCTGCTTTTTCAAAGAAATTTCTGGAGCTGGAGGCTTCCTGGTGGCTGGGATGTGGTGGAGTTACACCCAGGCAGGTCTGGGGTGATGCTGGGGGCTGCAGCATTAGTCAGTCCATCTGAATTGCTCCATCCACACAGCCTTTCATAAGAGCTTTTTGATTTAAAATGCATCACAAAAATCCTTCCACCAGCAGAGGTGGCTTCAGATGGTGTTGGACAAGAAATTTCCCAGAGGTTGCAGTTTGTGTTTTATTTCACGTAAATTGGGAGCGTGTTTTTTGAGAGGAGGGAAAGTGAAAACAGGTCACACTGCCAGCACTCAGCTCCCAAACAATGCCCAAAGTATTTATTTCCTTCCTTCCCCAGCCCATCCTAGTTTTGGGGGGGGGTTGGAGGGATTTTGGACAGGTTTGGTTGGTTTTCAGACAAAAACTTCATATTTCTCCTGTGTGAAGGGAGAGCTACAGAGCATTCCTTTGTGTTCACCTGCCAGGACAGAAATTTCAGAGTAAATAAAAAAAAACCCACACATTGCTATCATTAAATGCACATTTAGGGGAGTATTTAAGAACCTTCACAGCTCTTTGAAAACCAATATATTCTCAGAATGTTTCCTCAGTGACAGCAGGACTCAGCAGTTCCATTTGCTGTATCCCTGTCCAAAAGCAGCCTCAGCAAGATCAGCAAGGTTGTTTGGAAGTTCAGACTCACAACACAATTCAAAACTTGAGTGCATTAATGGGCCTGAAGGTTTGGAATGTGACCTTGTCAATAAAAAACCTGCAGTTTGCTTGAGCATCACATCTGGCAATTCATCCAGCAGTGGAGGATTTTCTAATGTTGGCAAGTTCATGAAGGATTAAACCAGAAAAGTTATTTAAATAGAAGGGAAAACATGAGAGAAGTTATTTAAATAGAAGGAAAATAATGAAAAAACTTATTTAAATAGAAGGGAAAATAGTATTTACCTTGCATTTTCTAGAGAGCCAAAACAGACCCATTTTAACAGCTCTAATGAGCAGAAACGGGTTTTGAACTTAAAGAGTAGTTTTATGTATAATGTGAGGTGTCTTCCCATTTATTTGTCACATTTTAGCTGTCTGGGGAAGGTGAATAATATCATTAGTTGTCTCATTTGCAGGGGATTTACAGATAGCTTTGTACCAGTGCAGTTTCTTTCCTCTTTAAGAAGTTATTCAATATTTATGTTGTTTATAAAGGATTTTTCTGGACCAGACACCACACTGATAGACTGCTTAGATTATGTAAGTGGCCTGTTTTTTCAAGAAAAAGCACATCTTTTCCTATCTTCCCTTATTTTACTGATTTCAGAGAATTCAGAGAACACATTTCAGCCAGTCTGAAAATTAGATAAATAATGACCAGCCTTGCACCCATCATGGCAGTGACCTCCTGACATTCAGCTGATGGATGATGCAGGAATTTCTTGGGTGAGAGCAGCTCCATTTCCTGTGCAGTGTGTTGGTCCAGAAAACAGAAATGAGGTAATGTGGCATAAAACAAGAAATACCCCTGCACTCAGCTGTCCCTCAGCCCAGAGATTTCACTCCTGTGTGAAGAGTTTGTCTGGTGCTGCAGAGACCTGATGATGCTTCAGGATTTCATTTTCTCCATTTCCATGTCTCTGCACCCCTGTGATTCTTCAGTGTTTAACTCCAGACTCCACAGACAGTGCGGAGCTCCTGCTCTCCCATTTTTACACAAAACAATTCCTCTGCAGCCCCAAACTCAAGGACACCTCCCTGTGCCAGGCCCCAAGAGATGGAAACAACAGAGAATTGGGGGAGCCAAGTTGGAGTTTTTGACTGCATTGGCTGCAGCTGCAAGGTCGGAGCTCTGAGACCTCAGGATTGCCCAGGACAACATTTCCCAGCTGTGAGAGAGTGCATCGAGCCAGCTGTGCTCACTTCTGGCCTTTCCAAGAATTAAAGTTTCAGAGTCAGAAATTTTTGTGATCTCCCTGCAGGAGCAGCACTGAATTGACCATAAATAATAAATCAACTTGTTACCTCAAAGAATGGGGGCTGGTTAACCCCTCCTAACTGCTTTTCACACCTGCCTGCTCCAAACTCCATCCCTTATACCCTGCACTGCCAGGGTGGGATGCTCATTAAACCTATCCTAACAAAGATATTAATTGAATTTGGCATTAAATAGTTAAATTCCAGCTTACACCTGAGAATTATGTTTATTTTAGTAAGGGTATACCGTGAAGCATCCAGAAAAAGCACTTTTGATAGAATAAATATGCTGGCTTTTGTTATTTTTTTTTTGGTGCTCCTACTTTCATTTATGTTTTTCAGCAGAAGGATCGATAGTATCCCAAAGACATTAAAATAAAGCTGAATCTACAGAAAACAGCTCAAGGTATCTGCTGGATAAGCAGTCTTTTCTCTCTCCTTAAAACAATGAATTCCAAATTACTTTTCTCTGAACAACTTTTTTCTGTTCAGTTCCATCTATTTGAGGCTTTCTTCACCTCCCTTCTGGATCTTCTTTCAAATTCTCACATCTTGCTCGTCCTGCCTGGGAACAGTCACTGATTTTAACAGCCACAGTCCCCATTTTACAGAGCCACAGAAAAACCAGAGACGAGGAACATGAAGGGGAAAGATCAGAGATCAGACCATAGTTAAAATTCTGTTTCCTGCATTTCAGTGCAAAACCCCATTTCAAGTCCAGAACAACCATCACAGCTTTTTTTTTTTTTTTGGCATTTCATCTTTTTTCCCTTTCAGGGCAAACTCACCCCCTTTTCCACCCCCCAAATTACAGAGTGCCAGGCAGATGCTCTCAGTTGTGCCAGTGCCTGGTTCAAACAAATCTGCTGGACCCTGGCAGGGATGGGAGATGAAGGGACTGACCAGAGCAGAAATGACCAGCAGAGGGTCAGTGATTGCTGCAGCTCGTTAGCCAAACCTGCAGGGTTTCAGTGGGACCTTGGCTTTAATTATTCCACCAAAAATGAGCCGGGAGAGGGCAGATCATGTGCTTGGGAAGGTTTTGTGTGTTTTGCCAGGGGCCTGAAAGAGGCAGGAGCTGCTCTGTGCTCCAACAGCTCCTGCAGCACTGCCAACACAACCCTCTGTTGTTATTTCCTTCAGGTCCCACTGAAAGACACAGCTCAGACCCAGCCCACAGCCCAGGGGTGGATTGGGATGGGTTGGGATGGGCTGGGATGGGTTGGGATGGTCTGGGATGGGTTGGGATGGTGGGATGGTGGGATGGGTTGAGATGGGATGGGGGTGATTGGGTGGATTGGGATGCATTGACTTGTTGGATGAATTGGGATGGATTGGGATGGTTTGGGATGGATGGGTGGGATATGTAATCACAGCGAAATGAGTGCAGGTAGATTGAAGAATTTGTAAAAAGCTTCCACGTCTGTGTTAGGAGAGCCAAAGCCTCAAACAGGGACTGAGTTTTTGGGGTTCATTTCTTCTTCAGCACCTCTGAGCTTTTAATTTTCAGGAATTTTCAAGTCCTGAACATCAGGCAGAGCCAGGAGAATGGTGAAGCACCAGAGAAACTCTGCAAATCATGAGGAAAAGAGCGCAGTGGGGTCCATGCTTCACCTTTTTTCTGTGTTTGCCCAAATTTTCATTTCTAGACCAATTCCACATTGAAACCAGAGTGCGGCCAAGAAGCAAAACGAACTTTAAAAAAAAAAATAGAAAATCCCCAGAGTTTTAATATTAATGTTCATCCCTTTCCACGAAGAAAAATGTGTCTTTCTCATGACTTTTGACATTTTCCTCCCCAAAGCAGGAGGGAGGAAAATCAAGTCCCCAGAGTGGTGAGGAGGTGTGAAGCACGAGTCACCCGCTCCCATCACCTCGAATCCACTGGAATTTCACACCCGACCCAAAACACCTTCCGAAGGAATTTTCTGTCCAAGGAAACTCGCTGAAAACCCTAAAAATCCCTAAGCACCACCGGCTTTGCATAAACCCTAAAGCCACTTTGAACGTGCCACTCATTTTCCCTGTTAAACCCGGTGGAAATTGTGCCACGGGAAGGACACGGATTTGGGTCTCTCCATCCCAAAAATGGCCAAGGATTGATCCCAAACCCACACCCTGTCCTGGGGACAGAGAGGGACCAGCCAAATCCTCCCTGCACAGCGGCTGCTGCCATTTCCTCCTGGTTTACAACGAGTCCTTACTCCGGAGAGAAGCAGGGAATTGAAATTCCTTTTGAATCACGAAGGTTAAATCACCGGGATGGCACAATTTACACCTTCCCAGCTCTCGGGGCAGTGCATAAAACAGGCGTGGGGCCATCATTCATCGGGGATTCTGCTCGGGAAGGCGCTGCCAGGAGGGTTTTTGGAGAGAGAAATGGACTCCTGCTCGTGGAATACAATTCCTTCCCCTGCAGCACCATCAAACACGGGCGATTCGTCCACCCAAAAGATGATCCTTCAGAGGAATCACCTGCCTGGGTGAAGTTTTATCCCTGGTTTGGTGAAGGGTGTGGGGCAGGGGCACAGAAAAGCCCCCGCCTGTGGCTTCCCGAGGTATTCCAGAATCTATAAATGCTGCAGAAATGGGGAAAAACCCCAAATTTTCACTTTTTCTTGCACACTCAAGGCTCCAGGAACAATCCTTGCAGTTCCAGGGTGTGGTTGGATGAGCAGCTCTCATCTCGGAGCAGACCCCCTGTGCCACAAAATCTGTGTGTGAAATTCCTGCCTTAGATTCAGGTTCATAAATTAAGGATTTTCTGATTTTCATGATGCACAAATTCTTGGTTTCAGGAGCAGCTGACGAGGAGGAGAAGGACACGTGGATTATGCTCTCCTTGGGTCTGAACAGCCTTTAACAGCCCTGGGGTTTGCACAGTTTAAAAGACAAATAATTCACAATTTTTACTGCAATTCATAAAATATATCTATAATTTATTTATTTATTTTTTTTTTTTTTTTTTTCTTTTTTTTTGCCCATTTTCCCATGTGCTTTACTGAAATTTTTTTTTTTTTTGCCCATCTCCAGCAGGACAGACCACTTAGATTGAATTTTTTTTCTTTTTGGCCCACTCCAGCAGAACAGATTACAGATTGAAATTTTTTATTTTTTGCCATCCCAAGCAGGACAGACCCAGAACTGAATTTTTTTTTTTTTTTGCCCAATCTCCAAGCAGGACAGATCCCACCAAGGGCACCCTGAGAGCTCTGCAAGGTCCCTTTCCAGCCTCACCCATGGCGTGACTCTGTTTTTTTCCTCCAGCCTGTGCAAACACCAGGTCTTGGTTAGTGACATAATCCTTCGAATCCCAGCAGCTCCCATTTCACAGGACACAGCTGTTCACTTCCCCGCACGCATTTTCAGTCACTTCTTCCCTTCTTTCCCCCCTCCCATAATATGCCAATTTTCTGCCTTTCGCCGCGTGGAGTTCAAATAAAATGGGTTCAGGGATGGGAGTGTAAACTTTTATCCCTTAATTTTCATTCCCCGCCTCTCTCAGAGCAGCATTTAAAGGTTTTGGGGCCTCAGAAGCATTGCACACACAAAGTTTGCTGCCTTTGGCCAGCGCTTTGTTCCACACAGAGCAAAAATATCAAAATTCAAAAGGCAGCTCAACACCTTGACATTGTGAACACGAGGAACCAAAGGAACCAAAAGAAACTGAGAAACCAAAGATCCCTCAGTCCCAACACCCCTCGAGCGTTTCACGTTTTGCAGAACCACCCTCATCTCATCCCTTCTCCACACATGAATTTCCTGCTCCTCCTTGCTCCCGATTTTCTCCATTTCTAGGAAAAGGGGTAAAAAGAAAATAGAAAATAAAAAAATCACCAATAGGGGTTATTTCACAACACAGCAACGGGTTATTTTACAACACAACCCTGCCTGGCTGGGGCTGTGTCTCTCCTGCAGGTTTTTGTCTACACTGATCATGTCCCATGAGCTCCTGAAGCCCCAAAAACACAAATTAAAGGCCTGGCTGTGCCTCCTGGAGAGGTGACAGCAGACACTGAACCTCCTGGGCAGCTTTTACACGATCCTGGAACGCAGAGCCGGGCACAGATTGGGTTTCACCGGGGCCGTTCCTCGAGGTCCCCGTTTTGGCCGGGTCTCGGTGGTTCTGAGAGCCCTCCTGCTCTTGCAGTGACATTTCCAGGGACATTGGCTGGCACAGCCACCCCCAGGAAAGGACAATGTGATGAATCCCAGCGATTACACTGGGAAAAACAGGAATTTTCACCTTCCCAAGCCAGGGCATAGCAAAATATCCACCCTCAAGCACACCTTTTTTTAAAAAAAAAAAAATCAGTTTCCTTTCCTACTTTTTTACTCAATGAGATATCTCAGATCCTCCTGCTCCAGTGGCTCCAAAAGTGCCAATTCCCAGCCCATTTGGTGACCTTAGGGATGGAAAGAGGGATGGACAATTCCCAGCACAGCCCATTTGGTGACCTTAGGGATGGACAAAATTACCCAGATCCCCTAACAGAGCACGGGGAGACGCTGCTGCTGCCTTCCTTAAGTAAAGGATAAAGTTTTAATTTAAGCTGATCTCTGGGGAGGGAGGAAGGTTATTGAATCCATAGGAAGCAGCAGGGGATGAACCGGGTGACCCCAAATCCAGGCACGAGCAGCTCGGATTCCCCAGGGTGGCAGAGCTGGGGGGGACACAGCAGCACCAGATTTGTGGATTTTTTTTCATCCCCTGCTCTGGACACGCACACATCTCCCTCATGCTGCCCCACAGAGCAAATAAAAGTAATTTCTTCGGGAAAACCGGACTTTTCTTCCCCTTCTTTGCAGCTCGAAGCAAAGCGCCCCTAATCCCCAAATTCTCTCTTTACCTGCGGGGAGAGCTGAAATCCAAACCCATCCCTTCCCCCAGCCCTCCAACCACACTAATCCATCAAATTCCCCGGCCCCCCAGCCCCGACAGCCGCAATCCTGGCACCAGATGTCCGCTGACAAAGGCAGCGCCGAGCATCAAAAAGAAATCGCCCATCAGCCCTGTCCCGATGGGGCCCCGGGCAAAAAACGACTTTAAAGCCCGAAAACACCGAACAGGAGCAGCGTCCGAGCATCTTTTGGTCACTCCCCTCGCTGGGGACACGGGGACAAAACCCCGCCTTGAAAAAACCCGACCGCTGTAAAGGGTACAAACTCCCCCCTGCATCAGGGATTTAAAAACCAGGGGTCCACTGATGGAAAACAAAAAGGGATTTTTTAAAAAAAAAAAAAAAAAAAAAAAAAAAAAAAATTAAAAATCAATACCCGAGCAAAACTGGACATCTGTGCTCTGTCCACACCGCGCCGGAGCTGCATTAGTGACGACTTTGTGGAAAGGCGACTGTTGGTCCTCCCGGCACCCTGAGCTCTGCTGGCCAAAGCGAGTTCCAGATTAGCCATCTGGATTATCTGCTTTCGCACTCAACAATAAATCCCAGAGCGCGCTGAAAGAATATCATGGCCAGCTGCTTGTAAAGGGTATTTACGATTGAACCCGGCCTTTGAGACATGCAACGCCTTCATTCCATCTCGCCTCGGGGAATCTTTCTGCTGGTCTAGATATATTGATGGTAAAAAACGCGAAGGATAAAATTCTCAGCTCATCCACATGCGGCAAAAGCAGAAAAGGCATCCCATGCCCTCAGTAAGGGAGAAAAAGCCATCTTTTTCCTCAAACGCAGATGAGTTGTTTTTTTCCTCACAAACCTAAAAACCAGGCTTTCTTCCCTTTTCGGTCAGGGTCTTGGTGTTTCATATTTTCCAGTATTCGGAGGGACCACAATCGGTTCCAGGCCAGGGTAACTAAAAATTTGAAACGAAGCGCCACATGTGCTGGCTGCTTTCTTCCTCATTTGCAGCCAAAGCAAAACATTCTAGCCTCCAAGTCTTGGGGGACAATGGGCCCTGCCTTCCGCGCTTGTGCTTCCATGTCACACGTGGAACGATGACAACAATCCCACTCCTGCCTGCTATTTCACGAGAAAAATTGGATTCTCAAGGAGTTTTCGCCAACACCCATATGTCACGTGCACACACTGCGACAGAAGAGAGAGAACAAAATGAAAAGCAGACGTGATGATGGAGGCTTGAAAGGTTTAACCAGAGTCGAACGCTGGGGGCTGGCAAATGTTTGGGGAGCTGGGCATAAGACACGTCCAGGCATTGGTGGCCATACCCATAGAAAAACACAAGCTGGCCAAACTCGAAGCATGGGCTGAACCAAAAAACCCAGTCGACCAACACCCTCAAAATCCGCCTGGCACATAACGGAGCCTGAAAAAATCGAGGAAGCAGGAGAAGCGGGAGCGAAGCGAGGGGCGGCCAGGGCAGTCACCTACCGCCAGGACAACATCTTAACCGCCCATGCCCTGTTTTTAAGCGACATTAATTGCAACAATCCCCGCCTCCCATGGCTTCTGAAAGACTCGCTCAATGGTTTCTAACGCCACGGTGAGCACTCCCTCCTCCTTCCACGCATCGTGCGCACGCCCATCTAGGGACCAGCATCCCCTCGCCCTACCCACACAAATCCGGGGAATTTTGCAATTGTTTTCACACTTCTCACCAACCCCCACATCTTTAGCGTGTTATTTTTACGATGGCTATCCCAGGCTCGCGCCCGTCGTAACGAATCCTACACCCAAAACTCCCACATCACCGATTCCCTCAACGTATCACTTACCTCCAAAGTACTGCTGTTACCACATACCACTAAATCCCAGCAAGAATGGCACGGGGTGACATTATCACACTAGAAAAATACCTAAAACATACTGTTTGCAATACCAGGGAAATCCGACCTAAGACTAAAAAAAAGGCCTATTCACCAAACCCACACAATCGAAACCTGCTCAGCCAGATAATTAATTCTCCAACTAACACCAAGACGGGCCTTCCATGCTCAATTCCCTCAGCTGCAGCGCTGCTTTCCTGCCTGCTCGTAAATAGACAGTCAGAATTAGCAGGTAAGTCATCCTGTGATTTGGGAGCTGGAGCCGAAACCGAGCCCTCTGCGGCTTCATCGCACGAATAAAATCTACCTCGGCCCGGATTTAATGAAGAATTTCTGCAATGCGCATGCAACTTAAGTGCTATCCGATTACCGCAAGCGCTCACAGAATGTAAAAGTTACATTGGGACAGGGAAATTGGAAACACACACCACGCTTTCTTCAATAGCCCATCAAACAAGTCACTCCCTCGTAACAATCAGCCCCGAGAGCAACCCATGGACAGAGCAGCTCTTACACGGACTAAAAACTCACCCAAAGCGCAAACCCATACGGGACTCCAAATGAAAACCTTAAAGGCAGTAAGTCACTTCCAAAACGCGGACTAATGAAGACAGTAAAAAAAGAATAACAAAAATCAAGGTCCTCGCCAAAGGGTTGTGTTTTCAACAGAGCGTCCAAACTAGATCTCCATCCCTGCCTCAAGCCTGCTCACAAGCTCCAGGGCCGGCCTCCTCGAGCAGGGCACAAGTTTTCGCCCTCGCCCCCACGCACAAATAGAGTTATTCAATCAACACCCACAAAAGAGCTCTGGAAGGGCAGCTACTCCTTCAAAGAGAGCTTCCGACAGATGTTTTTCCCACCGTCAGCGTTTGAACAAAACGCGGCGTCTCACACCTCGCACAGCCCCTGATTTTACCAGCCCGTTCCTCTCGCCCGCAAACGCGGCACGAAATAAATTCCAACAAGGCTGCGCTTCCCCGGTGCTGCGAGATGTGCTGCAAACTCTGCCCACTCCTACAGGAATAAAACCCACCCTCCCATCGCCATATATCCATGCACCCATCCCAAGTCCATCCAATCATGCCTCCACAAAGCGTTGATAGGTCAGCTCCCACGATGCAATGAGATGTCTCTGGAGGAAGGATCTCAAAGAGGGAGCACACGCACATGGAGCACGTCACCCACGATATGCCAATCGTGCACTGTCACTCGACGAGAGTGGTGTCGCGCGCAATAAGCACGATTCAGAGCCGAGCATCCTCATCCCAAATCCATCCCAACCCATCCAACCATGCCAATCCATGCCAATCCATCCCAATCCATGCCAATCCATGCCAATCCATCC